>MPNW01000170.1:12357-61978 GCA_011800805.1 Hirudo medicinalis | reverse complement strand
ATAGAAGATCTCAGACAGAAGCATTCAAGATCTCAGAGAATCTCGAAGCCCACATTGAAGAACTTTCCTATTCAGCAAATAATCACGCAACTGATCGTTACGCAATAACTGGCAGCAGGATTATTGCTAAGCGTGGTATTTACAATTAATACCACTCAGTTGATAACTGAATATTTGCTGGAATATCCCAACAATAAACTCGGCATAAATTAAGCCTGTTATGTCATTAGTTTTTAAGCGTAAGAATCCTTATGTAGCTTTATGAAATTATCAAGCACAAAGAAGTGAAATATTTAATATATGTCATCTTAATAGTATTACTAATAAGTGAATGTATCGTTAAAGCAATAAAATTGTTTGTGAAAATTGCAAAGAAAATAGATATTTTCCTAAATGAATTGAAGATTTGATATATTTTCCCTCATTCGAAAGTGGCCTTTTAATTGGCAATATTCATGACAACATCATCATCATCATAATCAGCATCTGCTGGTAACTGCTGCCATCAATTCGTTGCCAGCATCCGGGACAACATCCTTGAACAGTGGGTGGCTCAAATAACGAGTTCTTTTAAATACTATTTCTATCGTCGAATGGGAGTAAAAAAAAAATAACTGCGGAAATTCCTAAAGAGCTGAAAATATGTGCAATGTCGTGGTGGCTATTAAGATTATAATCATTCAAATGATGATTGATTTGTGAATGGAAATCGTGAGGTGATTATTAGCATTCGTTTATCAAATTCTATTTCTGATTCATATACTAAAAATTTGAATTTGCAAATTTATAGCAAGGGCGTTTTATCAAGCACATTTTTCTCAGCTTGAAAATTGATTGCATCTTTATTTCTGGAAAAAATAATTTAATTGTAATAAGTTTCCATACAAAAATCCTGGATTATTTTCACAAAGTTTAAAATAAATTGAACATGTAACTTAGCAACGACATCGTTTGTAATATCATCATAAATATTAGTTATAAAAATACTAATATCTACATGATATAAAAAAAAAACTGCTATTTGAAATGCTTTTGGAATCGAAATTTTAATTAGCTTAACCATGGGATACCACTGAACAATTAACAACCGAACAATTATCTTGTTAATTGTTAATTGTTAGAAATGTTTTTTAAATTGTTTTGATTTCGGCTTTTCTTTGAACCCTTTGAAAGATAAAATGTATTTGGTGTGTTGACACTAAGTTTAACACTTTAAAAATTAATTTAAACAATTCTCCAATTTTATAGAATTAATTATTAGATTCATAATTATTCATGAATGCATTAAAAATTAAAATTAAGATAATTTTGAAATCAATTTCTTATTTCGCAAATCATACTTAACATAAGTTGCTCAGTGATGTTTAGTCATTTGCACTCTAACTTGTCGCCTTTGTGATTCGCCTTCTTTCTTGTTCCCTGCATCGAATGTATCTATTTTAAATTCTTATTCGAGATTTAATACGAGTCTAGAAAAAAATAATGCCGAATTCGATTTAATTAAGACATTATAATGCATCCGAACAATTTGTATATATAGATATGTATATATATATATGTATATATAGATGTAGATGTAATGCCAAATAGTGGTATTACATCTCCAGGGAGAGAAAAAGAGGAGCTAATTGCTGGTTTCAAGAGGGTCTTCTCAAAACCGCTGTCATTCCTTAAATATATCCGCAAGTTATTCAGAAAGACATTTTACAAATTCCACCTAAATTGAGGAAACGCATTTTAATGACATCTCTTTCTCATTCTGAAACCCTATATTCATAACAAGAGTATTCAAACTGGCGAGCGCCAAGGGTTGTGAAATGGCCCGTTTCATAGATATAGTCCAGTTACTATTTCTTTTTTCGATATCTTCATATTTCAAAGATTAATTCATAACTTCATAAAAAAAAAATGGAAATACTCAAAATTATTTAATGACTTTAGCGTAGTAAGTAAATTTAGTTGCACTCATTTCGTCAAATGAATAATATCTGTAATAAACTAAAAAGCAGTTCATACACAAGTAACTAGTATGATGTTCTCGCCAAGCTGATAAATGACTACTATTTCATAAAGATCTGGCCCTCTATCACCAGGCATAAAAAAATTTGGCCCTTCATAAAATGTAGTTGAATACCCCTGCCCTACATCATTAGGATTGAATATGGGATACTCGAACTTAAATCATCAATTTAATTGCGATTTTTCCATAAGAATTAAGCGAAACTAAAAAATTAAATTGCCAATAAACTTATTAATTTTTTTATTATGATTTTCGTTATAATTTAAGACTCTCAATAATCAATATCAGAAATTGGTTAACTTTGCGCCGTCTTGAACAAGGATGTTTGGTCTCTGCTCTGATAACACATATCTATATTCTTCAACACTTAAGATAGTTCTATTTGCGTCATAGAACATAATGCTTATAATTGTCCTCCTTCAAAATTACGCTCAACAGACAACCGCCCAGATGCCAAGGCATCAACCTTCATATAAAATGAGACTCAGCTCACTGGCTTAGGAGACAGATTGAATTTCCGACTGTCCTTCATTTGGAGGAGGTAAAGTTTCGAATAAACTGTTGAAAGTAAGATACATTTTGACAAGTACAAATTGATAAATTTATTGGATTTGACAATGAAACAACATATTTGATCAAAATATACGTTAAATACGTCAAGATAGAGATTGACTAAACTGATTCTAATTTAGAAACTCAAAAATAAAGCATGAAATAGAAGTAGACTTGTAGTCATATGTTCTTATTTTTAAATCATGCCCTCGAGTTTGATATCTGTATTTATTTAATTAAAATTTGCTTTAGGTAACAATGACGGATTTCGTCAAAATAGCTTTTCTGACAACCCTAGTTTTATGCCTGCATGAAGCAGAGGCTGCAAAATACCCAGACGGCAGGGCTTTCCCTTCGAAGTCGCTGGAATATGTGAGAAAGAAATTCAAGGAAATCAATCCTGAATTGGTAACTTTTCTAATAAATTGGTCATAAATAAATTAAAATAATCATCAGTTATTTTTAATATCCTTAACATGTACTTTATCCTTAAACTTGGAACTTTTTAAAAATTTGCTCTCAACTTTTACAATAACAAAGACCTGTTTATGTCCTGCAATCATTTATTTGACTTGTAGCACTTTCGTCGAGAACAAAAAAAAACTGAGTTTTGGATGGAATTTATAATTCCAGATTTGGGACAATAAAAACTACCTGGAAGCCATGGCGGCCGATTATGCATCCTGCAACTATCCAGAAGAAATTGTTTACGGATATGCAAACATACCAGATAACACAAGTTTTGTGGTTTTCGTGGAATATCAAGATCTCCCTGGCCACGCCAAGAGCGATGTCATCAAGAACTTGGAACCTGTTGTCAACAACTGGGTAGAAAGGAAACGCTACAACACTCAGGTTCTTCTTTTACAAATTTTAAAAGTTATTTAGTTAAATTTAAAAAGAAAAGATCATTTGAAACTGTTGTAAGCGCACAAATTTGAAATCAATACTGACGGAGACATGCACGACAATTTCATTTTAATTTATTAATTTATTTTAAGAATTTTTTTAAATTACGACGTTTAAATAAGGCTACATATATTGTATTACATGTTTTTAAGTATTTTATTATAGATGACATCAATTGTTAGTTATAGAAACTCTTGCGAGTGGCTGGGATTTGAACTCCTAAATGAGCCGCACCAAGTGAAAGTCTTTGCCACTAGACTGCTGACGCTTTTAGTGACGATGATATCAATTATTACATATTTATTCTCATTTAATATTGTACAAATTTTGCTAATATATATAGTTTATTATAATTTATTATATACTTAGTAAATACAAGATACTTATGTGATTTAATTATTTCTTATTTTATTTAATCAACAGATTGGAAACGCCTCAATATTTGCCTGCAGTGTTAGTCCAGGCTGTGGACGCAGAGAAGATAGGATGGGAGTTAGCTGTGTCTTTAGTCCTTCAAGGTTAAACTTGCTATGTTATACTTTCAGCCAAATGAAGTATTATTTCTTGAAGTTACATTACTATTTAAATATGTTGCGCATTTATTATTATAATTGTATTGTTGTAATTTGTAATTGTTGTAATTTTGAGCAGATTACTTTTGATTGTTTTGGTCGGGCAAATAAAAATAAAAATGATAATAATTTTTATAACAATGACGTAATGGAATGTATAAAATAGACATAAATTTTCAGCAAGCCGTATGTTTATAATCCTGATGATTACCCTGAAGAACCCGAAAAAATAGAAGGTTTCTGATTTTCCTCTTCTTTTATATCATTTTAATTGTTCGAAAACTTTCATTAAATATAACTTAAATTTGTCATTTAAAAAAAAGTATTTGTTATGATACTATGATACTCAATGAAATTAATGGTAGTGCTAGTTCTTTTCCCCTTAATAGCATTGCTAATAATATGTAATTGTTAAACTCCAATACTGTCGTTAATTTCCTAAACATTTTTATGCCAGAGCAAGCAGAACCAGAACCAGAACCCTTGACACTCGATCAATACAATAAGGGTGGAGATGTAACCGACAGTGTGAGCGAAAAATACAATATCGGAAGATAACCACTGATAATAGATCATTTCGATCTTTAGTTCTAAGTTAAAGTATAAGAGTTTTAAATTAAATTAATATCGTTTGTATTCATCGGAATCTTAAAAAATGAATTTAATTAATTAATTTCACAAATAAATTATTAAATGATTTAAAGAATCCATGTCCATTTTAAGATTTGGAATAAGAATAAGTTCTTGGAAAATCTTTCTTTGCTGGAGACCAACTGCAGTCTACTAGGCAAGGACAGCTGGGATTTTGAAAAGGCCAAAAGTATCGTCAATGGCTTGGGACTCAAGCTGTCCGGTGCTTTTGGGGCAGCTGAAATTCCTTCCAGCAATGTGGACCAAGCTTTGGATAGCATTTTCAAACAGATGAAAAGAGAATTGGTTCGTGTAATTTCAGCAATTTTAAATTTGTTGCGAGATTTATCTTGGGAAATTGCACTGAAACCAATTTAACAACATTTATTAGAAATATTATTACTACTATTATTATTACAATTTATTAATGAGCATTATTAATAAATAATAAATTTATGGTTAATAAATTAATTCCTACGACATTTGAATTATCATAAATCTTTTAAGCAATAAATTACCCATCATTGTATTAAGCATTCTTTTGAAATTGTAAACCATTATTTGCTTAATATAATATTGTAACTAATGTGTATGCAATTATTGATTAGAAAAATAATTTTATTACAATTCACAGCCCCAAAATGTGCAGATCGGATGTTCTCTTATCAGAAATTGCATTGTTGAATCAAAAGAATTTGCTGTCTCTACCTGCGTTTATGAAGAAAAGTATGTCTTTGAAAAATTAAAAAAAAATAATAATAATGCCGATGCAATGATTAAACATGAATAATCTCCTATAATGTTAGAGTTACTGGTAGTAATAATAATAAAAATAATCCAGCAACTTATACTTCGGTAAGCTCTAAATTATGTTATTATTTAGATTTTTTTCAAAATTTACAGATGCAGGAGGGAAATATGTTTATAAGAAACGCAGGATTAATTATGAAACATCCCAAGAAATTCAGAATCTCGCTTTTCGACAGATGTTTCGCAGCTTCTGACTGACTTTTTCTTTTGCAGGTCATTGTGAACGACTATTTTTCTTCACAAGAAGCGAAATTTATTTATGTTTTAAAATTTTAGTTCGGCATTGCTTGGATTTTATTTGTTGAATAAATTTTTATAACCCAAACCCATAGTACAATCGCTTTGATACTTTGGTAAAAATCTACGCATGTAATAAATGTCTCAGCAACATGTGAGTGTTAAAGTTAAATCAGATGTTGGCAATTAATAAAATTCAAAATCAGAGATAGGTATGACCGAGAAATTCAGACAATAACTGGTTGATAGAATGGCGGATGGCGATTACAGAGAAGCAACTGTTAGCGCTAATTGGTTCTTATCATCAGCAGAAATATCCCAGTACTTTGAATATCACTTACCTACTGATAATACAACAAGATTATGCAATTAGCTCGTGTTTTCTTCAAAGGCAAAACAGACAGACCGCTAAAGCTAACGTCATATCCCGAACTGTCTCTCGATAAGCGTAATTAGGGGTAATTATGATTAATCGTTTACTTTTAAGTTGGAATTAATGTCGGCAGACATGACATCAAAGGTGAAAATAACACGATTGACCAAAAAAGAGGATGTTTAAAATAACCGAAAAGTTATGACTTATAATTTTATTTTGTATCCTCTATTAATTCATTTTTAATATAAGTAATTGAGGCTAAAAATTAATTATGAAACATTTTCATTGTAATTATTATGTGACAGAAAACTGCATATTTAAAATAGTAGGTTAATGACAATGATAATTAGAAAATCATATTATAATTGCAGTTGTGATAGTGCACACATTGCAGTGAAATAGCAATATTTGCCAAAGTGATGCTGAGTTTGTGCTTCATGCCAAAACTCGGATTGAACGATTTTCTCAAGGGGACCACAATCCTTGAAAAAGGGCACTGACAAAGATTATGGCAATGGTGACGATTAAGATTAAGGTAATGATGACGAAAGTGATGTCACGAATTCTATCGTTAATGCTGTAAGACATTGCAAACATTAGATTCACCGAATGTAATTTCCTGGCACGGGTATGCATTTCTATTGAATGCTATGAAAGGCAGAAAGGGGTCATTTGAAGTATGAATCAATCAATCACCTTGATTTGTCACTCTTTAAATTAATAGGATTATGTATGCTAATATAAGTTATATTCGAAATTTTATTTTATATGCTAAAATCGAACTCTAAATTAGAAATATTTTTGTCTAGAGTATGTAACGGTTAGTATAGAATGAATATGTAATTACATTGCAAAATTATATGCAACAAGTTTATTATTATTATTATTATTATTATTATAATTATTGCTATCGTCATCATCGTCGTTATCGTCATCATTATAATTATCACTATCAATATTGTTGTTATTAGTAGCAGTAGCTTTTGCAACATGAGAGATGGAGGGATCGAAACGATGCGATGGAATAACAGCACTAGAAAGAGTGACAAACAAATACTTTTAATACTACGTGACAATATTTCGACAATAATCTATAACATAAAACAGAAAGTGCATGTTTATGTTTTTCTGTCCCAAACGATGAATGGTAATGACTTGAAATTTGCACACGTCATTCTTTATGCCATTCCAAGGTCAACTGTGCTATTTTCTATTTTCAACTTTCAAGTTTTCCAACTTTCACCTTTTCCTAAACATCTTACGAGCTTTAAACTCGAGAGCTACTGAAATCGAGGAGCGTTGAGCTCCCGCAGAGTCTAATGTTTAAAACTTCCCCTATCGCGGTGGAGGCACATGGCGGGAGCACCGTCCTGATCGCCCAGTTCTTTGAGGACAAGCAGCTGGCTGAATTTATACATGTAGTTAATTTACACACATAGTTATAATTGGCGAAGCCGGTTTAAAAAAGCTAGTTGCTCATAAAAGATAGTTCACTTAATAATTTTGACAAATTTCTCCATTCAAAGTTGCAATAATGCGGTCCTTGGGTGATCCCTGACCCGTCTGGGGATATAATGTTAAATATTAAATATTACGGTGATGTTTTAGGATGATGGTTTTATAGAGTGTGTTTTAGAGCTGAATGAAATGTTTAAAAGTATTATTGTTGTTGAATTCGTCGTTGTTGGTTAACTTATTATTATTATTATTATTGTTATTATTATTANTTATTGTTATTGTTATTGTTATTATTATTATTAATTTTGTTATTATTATTATTATTGTTGTTGTTGTTGTTGTTATTATTATTATTATTATTATTATTATTATTATTATTATTATTAATGTTATGATTATTTTACAATATGCAGATGTGCCGGATTTGAAAAACCAAACATCCATCTTTGGTGGGTCTTAATTTTCCTTGAATGTTAAAAACAGGAAAGAATGAAGATTAATCTTAGGCGCGCATAAAACGATGACGCATGTGTTGACATGATGACGTCACTAAAGAATAAAAATTTCTATTTGCGATTTTCTGGAAGAATTAGGTGAAAGTGAAAATATCGCCATTATTGATATCGCCAGCTTTTAAGGCGTTGTGATAATTTATTTATCGAAACAGTCGGAAACGTTTATTATTCCAGTTCATCTTTAGTTTATTCTGTGACGTTATTGTTGGTATCATTATTCACTGTTATTGCTATTAATTATAAATAAACAAAGTTAAAATATGACACCCTAAAGGAACATGATAAGTTTTGAAGAAATCCTTTTGAAATGTAAAGCATCACGACACTCGCAGAGATAATGGGCTTGAAATGTGATTTCACATAATGCAATCTTCAACTTTGATGCTGATTATACAAAGAAATATGATTTTGGCTCCTTTCATCACTTTGATGTCACTTTCATATCACGAATGTGGTAGACTGTGTCACAAAAATACTATCACAAAATCTTCCTTTGTTGATGAAAAATATGAAAACCAAAATGAGATGGTAGTTCAGTGATTCATTCATTCATTTATGATAGAGAAATTACACTGAAGAAGTCCCATAATTAGAGCAAAGACAATGACCAGATTAAAAAGATTGCATTATTCAATAAGCCGTGTTGAATTCTATTGTGAATTATTGGCTTCAGATTTTTATTTTTTTAAAGATATCTAATGATCTTGAAATAAACAAATCAAAAGATGAGAATTCAAAAATGTGGAATTACTCCTAGAAGCTTATGGGTTAAAATCATTACATTTGCAATTTGAAGTATAAAAATAGATTGCGTTAATTATTAATTATATTATTAAGTTAAAATTAATTTAGATTAATTTATAATTTTTTTAATAAACTTTCCGATAATCTTCGGACATTTCTTAAATTCGAATTCACTTTTTAGAAAATATTTGAATCGTCAATCTAATTATATTTTTGCCAATTATCAATACTAGTGCATAATTATAAAATATAGTCCGCTAACCTTTGAACTGTAGCGAGTCTTTCAAGGTGACAAGGAAACAATTTCTGCTCCAGGCTTTCTTTTCATGTCAATTAAATGCTGAAAGACATTAAGCAAACGTGCTCCGAACCTTATTTGTGTGAATCTATTTTAATAACAATGAACATATTTTTAACACAACTTGAACATTAAAATCATATTTTTGTGTCTGCTGATTCAAAAAAATATCATTAATCTAATAAATTTTAATGAAATAATGAATGTACGTATTTATATCTGCATAAATAATTATTTGGCTATAGATTTTACAGTATTTAGTTAATTATATGTTTGATAACTAAATTTAAATATTTTTGATGACAAAGATTGTATAGACGAAAGTAAGTAGGTGATGGTTGAATAATCTTCAGTTGCTATTTGCTACTTGTTGCTTACAGAAGCAATTTACAGAAGCAAATTTTGTAGATATTTTATGACAATTATTTATTACTTAATTCGAATATTCTCATGTATTTGATTAATGATTAAAAACCAATTATATTTCGACAGGGAAACATCTCAGAAGCTGTTTAAGAAGAGAAGGCTGTCGTCGTGCGCGATATGCACGTTTTCGTGCTTCTTAATTTAACCATTCTGTGCTACGTTGTGCGAGTTAAGCATCTTGAATGATATCATGAATGTTCTAAATGACTTCATTAAACTGATAATCTATATCTTCATGCAACTCTAATTTGCGATGGTTAAGGGGAGTAAAAAAACCGATCAAAAAACATAAAGGGATTATTTTTAAAATTATTAAAGGTCAAGGTTATTTATAAATAATAAATTAAATTAAAGTAAATGCTAATATCATCACTGATGCATTAGTAATAGTTTATCAAATGGTGTATCAAATAATGCATTTTACTTGAGGATTTTTTTCTTTATTTATGTTCCTTTTACTATATAGATTATCTGCAAAAAATTGATTCGAAATCATAGATATGAATTGGGTTCTGCTCATTGCATCTCTTGGGCAAAACATTGTGCAATAAATATGGAAATGAAATGCTGATGAGGATGAATCAAAATCAAAAATTCCTCAAGAGAAACTTCTTTTCTATGCTGAACGATTTATTTTGGCTTGACATAACATTACGATAACGATACAGAGTTTGATTAGACTGGCATATGTTCAACAGAACTTCAAGACCACTAATGTAGAAGGAAGGTTTTGAGGGAGGAGTGAAATCTGGCTGGATCAGTGTTGGTAATCGAGGGGGAGTCTGTTCCAGATCTGTGGGCCAACAACATCTATAGACCTGCCATCAGTGTCGCCAGTCGGGCGGATGATTTGGTGAGGGAGCCCCTGGATGTTGATCTGAGCCCGCGCCTAGCAGGAATTTGTGCAGTGCAATGTTTGATAGGATAAAAGATGTAATGAGAAGCTTCCGCATCAAGCATCGGAAGGATCGAGGGTAGATTTCTTGATTAGAGGAGTGACGTTGCATGATTTGAAGACTAGTGGTACTTTACCGAGGAGGAATGACTTGTTGAAAATCTTCGCGAGAATAGGTGCTATGAGTTTTCTTGAGGAGCCAGGTTGGCATGGGGTCAAGCAAGCACTGTTTGTTTGGAAGAGCTTTAATCAGTTTCATCATTTCTACCACATTTGTGCTCTGGAACACATCAAATGTCGCAGACGGCGAGATGGCATGAAACGATGGAGTTGGAGCAAAGGACGATGCATCTCGAACTTTTTCAATCTTTGAAGTGAAATGACACAAAAAATCGTTTGCATCGATTGAATGAGCAGGGGGGCTTTACCTTTACTCATGATACCATTCAGTGAGCGCCACATTTGGCGGGATGATTTGCAGTTCTCGATGATGTCCTTCCAGTGACAGTCTCTCTTTGACCGTAAGAGTTTTCGATAGACTATCTGGTGAGCCCGCCACTCCACCATGTCAGGACCCAACTTCGTTTTGAGAGTCGCTTTTTCTGAGCTTCGTTTCGCTTCACGACATGTGTGCAAATATGAACAAACTCCAACGAACTTTTGTAAATGTAGGGCTGCTTTAAAGTGAATTGAATTTTCGTTTGAAGGATGACATAGATAAATGTGCATTGACTGAGTAGTGATGAAATCTCTTTGTTAAGTGAAAACATGATGCATTGGCTCGTGTGCAGCTTGCCAGCAGGAAAAGTTTGCTCTCCACGAACATAGGTGAAACACTGGCTAAATAACGAACGGTAGTCAGTTAAGACCATATTTAAGTTTTTGTGGCTCAGGGTACAAGACTATACGCAGTAATGATCAATAATTATATAATTTAAGGCAATAATGATCGGCATAAGAAGACCAGCGAGAGTCCCGCATAGCGAAGGTAGCGCTGGATCCGAAAGGTTAAAACCGACAAGGACATCCGGCTGATCACCGGATGCGGTCCGACCCCCGAAAACGATTAAGGAGATTCATAGGGCCGAAACGTTTGAAGACGAAACGTTTGAAGGGGAAACTCGTCTGAGTATCCCTGTCGGAGCTCCAAGGCGGAGTTTCAAGAAAAAAGAAACATAAGGAGTATAGAGGACGTAGAGAAACATAGAGAGTTCACCACAGAGGACGAACCACTGCTCTGTTGTTGCGTTGTGTTGTATCCAAGCAAATTAACGAGGTATTCATTGATAAAAAAAAAAAACTCGGCCTTTATTGAAAGTCTTTGCATTAATTAAACGAAACTAAATTCGAAACCAGAAACGCAGAAGAATTCAAGATTTGCCTAGGGTCCGAAAGCTACTATTTAAGATACGTCAAATCAACATAACATCTGACAAAACCATCTTGGATTTTACTGAAATTGGGCGTAGTTGTTAACCTAGATGAATAAGTTAAAATATTAACATTTTAGATATTTTGGTCGATCGGGGTCAGAAATATGAGTCGATGAACTCTAACCGAATGACAACTACACTCGCGATGGTTGAGAGACTGTAAGTTAGATTCTAGAAAGATGATATCGACATTTGATATTTATATCAAATTGAAGATATTTGAAGACTCTTGCAACTTACTTAGACTTTTTATTTTCAATATTTAAAACAATATTGTCATTTAAAACCTTTGCAACCGGCTTAAGGTAAGTTTATACAAAAATTATGCCTAAGCTCATCCATACACATACATTAAAGAAGATGTGTATCATTCAGTTCCAGGGACATCATAAATTTTTTACACGATAAATTAATTTAATTTTACTAATTTAAAAATTGTTAAATGCTAAACTAACGATTATTATAATTAATATTTATGTGAATAAAAGTAAACAGGCAAAACTCTTAAATGTTTATTCCGGATTTCTCTAAAGGTAATTAAAAGGCTTGTAGATCTCGCCAGGCGGATTATTGATTAATTGACTTTATTCTGAATTGACAATTTAATCTTCAGTTTGTGAATTGAGCATGAAATTAATTTGAATAAGTCCTCGAATAAGTTTCTCCTAGATATCCATAGAGGGTGTTTTAAGTGGTTTGGAGACAAGTTAAGAATTAAAAAATGCAGGTCGATATCGACTGGAAAGAATGTATCAAAGATTCCCCAAAGTTTAGGTTGGTTTAACATTAAGTTATTTTTATAGTTTATGAGATAATTATTCACACTCTATTTGTTATGAAAATGTTTTTATATACTGTAGATCCACACTTCTCGAACAAGAGAAGGATCTGGAGTTGCTGGAAACTCACTTGGAAAAGGTGAAGATTTATTCTAATGCATTATTGTACTGCAGCAATTGATTTATTTATATTTCAATGACGTTATTAATTTTGTGGCAAATTTTTTTTAGATTATTATTACTTGCATTTGTGTTTACCTGATCTTTTGAGTGCCTTGGAATATGACATGAAGGCACTTTTTGATAGCTCTAACATTTATGTAGCAACCCTCTCTGAGGGTGCTGCCTAACGTTGCAGGTTGGGTCGAAGCATGACGAGTTACAATGCAGTTGTTATTACCACTGCATGCAGGAATGCAATGCATTCAGCCAACCCATGCTGAAATTGCTTAAGCATCCAGCAATGAAGATTATGCTCCATTCATAATGTCTTATGTAATTGACTTATTAATTTGTGTTCCAAATTTGTCCGGGCATCATATCATTCTCCGTCATAGTTATTGTTATTATGTTCACCATAATGGTGTTGTTACAGCTAGTCAAACAATGTGATGCAATAGTTGAGAGTGGAAGGGCTTTTCAGATGACCAATAAGTAAGATTACCATTTTGAATGAATAACCTTTGAATTAAGTCACAATCATTATCAAATTGATATTATACCTGGGAATATGATTTTGTTCTAGTAATTTCTTCACCCAACTTCAGTCACTCATGAAGAATTTCAAGGATGACACAATGTTATTGGTTAGTCCATCCAGCTCTCATAATTGATAATCAAGGGACATTAATTAAGTCCCATAAGATGTCTTTATGAAAGCAAAACAATAAAAAACATTTTTCTTTTCCTTTTGAACAATATAATCTAATTGTTTCACATTTTAGTGAGGGCTTTGTGTTTCCATTGAAGAAATTAATTTTTGAAAGTAACAGGAAGATTTTTTAATCGAAATTTGAACTTTGTAGATCTTTTCTACTCTTAAAATAAAAGGCATTTTTCTATTGAAGGAAGCTATTGGCAGCTTCAGCTCAACTCTGGCATCCTGGCATCAAATGCATTTTGTTAGTAAATTGCATTTCAGTTACAGGATGTAATCATTTGTTTAAATACTTTTGTCTAAATGATCTTAGTAATTTTGAGAGAGATTTATTATTATTATTATTAATTCACACAATTATTATTATTATTAATGATGATATTTAATTATGGTTAATATATTTAAGTTGTATTAATAATTTTTAGTATTGTTTATAAGTGATAATTATCAAATTGTTGTTGCACTTATAGGTAATGATGGAGAATTGCAATACACACTTCAGCCAGGCAATCAACACGTTTATCAAAAAGTAAGACTTTCTATTATTCACATCATTGAAATTAGAACTGCTTATATCATAGAAATGTATCAAAGGTGACAGTGACAGTTGTGATTAAAATCAAATAATTGTTTTCCAACAATGACAATTATTATTTAATCCTGAATAGAAATGACAGTTTATGTGGAAAGTAACGATTGCAATAAAATCAATAATGCATCAAAATACAGATCAAATATTAGTGATTCGACGAGGGTTATTCTAGGATTATTATTGGTTATTAAAAATAAATTATGTGGATGCTTTTCTTCTTTCCACTAGTGATTTGAAAAGGGTGAAGGATTCTCGCAAGCATTTCCAGAAGATGTCGGACGAGGTCGAGAACGCCTTCGGTCGGAACGCGCAGGTGTCCAAAAGTCGGGTGGAGGAATGCGAGGAGGCAGGTTCAAACCTCACCATTGCCAGGAATAATTTTAAGAAATCCTCACTTGATTATCTCTTTGAAGTAAGGCTTGGAAATGAGTCATATTTTATTAATTTTCTTTAGTCTTATTAATCTTTGAGGCATTTTTCAATTTTTTTTTTAAAGCAAAACTGAAGACATTAAATTTTATTCCTCAATTTGAGGTTACTTTTCTATTCCAGATAAATGTCATACAGACTAAGAAGAGAACTGAAGTACTGAATTGTGTGAGGCCTAGTTTTTGACTTGTTTGTTAGAATTTATTGTTTATCTTTGTTTTTTGACTGTTTATATCAGTAACAGTAGTTTTAAGAGCAGTAATGTTGTCATCACTAAATTTATCTTCTAAATTTTATGCACTATTTTAATCAGTGTTGGATTAAATAGATGACTTACTAATGTTATTGGAAATAAAATGATGATAAAAATATTAGGTTATAGGAACTCTTGCCAGCTGCTAGGGTTTAATAATACTAATATTAATAAGTATATTGTCAACATCAATTTATTATTATTTCACTACATTATGTACACATTCATTTATTAAGTATTTTAAAAAATTGTAATGATTAATATTGATAACATCAGCTGCTAATGTATTTGTTCGGCCATGAGAGGTTCCTAGCCCAGAATCAGACAGCTTTCAGTGATTTGAAGCCCTACTTGACTGATTTGACTTTAAAAGTATGTTTTGATGCCAATCAAAAATAATATTATCATCAATAAATTCAATCATCCAGGATTATACAGAGAAGTACTCAGTTAATATTTATTATTCTTTCTGGTTCTCAGATGATTAAATTCTTTGAGAGCTTCATAATTAATTAGTCACTAAGTTTCAAGAGGACTTTGGATTTCATGTGACATGTCTTAAAATGGCAACCCTTGCTTGCATCTGACATATTTCTTATGCAAATTAATCTTTGAACAACAGCTGCAAACCATGAAGCAAGATGCATTAGACAACAGACAAAGTCTGAGAAAGGAGCTTAATCTAGCACTGGACTATGTGAGGTTTTAATGACTTAATTAATAATAACGATTACTGACAATGCATTGGTCGGTCAAATAAGCCTCGGAAAGTCGTGTCGAGCTGTGCTTTGACAAAAAACTAAAATTAATTGATTTTTAGGCTACCAATCCCTGCCTTGAAGACAGTGTCTGTTCAACAGCCACCAATCAGCATGAAACCAATTTTCATGACACCCAACTAGAAGGCTATTTATATAAGCGAACCAGCAATGCTTTCAAATCTTGGGTCAGGTAAATCAAGGCAATTAATGGTTGATTTGTTGAATAATAGATTCACATTTGTGTTTTGTTATTAAAAGATATCATTAAAATTAATATTGGTATAAGGCATTGTAATAAAGATTTAAATATGCTCCATCAATCTGTCTATCTATTTAAATTTAATCTACATTGTTTAATTTTCAATGGAAGCATGATTTGAGTATCATTAATGGATGGATGATGTTGTCATCAAATTAATAAATTGAATGTTGGTTTTTCTAATTTTTTCATATGGTAGCATTGTTTTAAAGGCAGTAATAAATTTTAAGTAAGTTTATATTTGTTCATTAAGTGAATGTAATTCTTCTCTGAGTCACAAATTGAAATAAAGACAAACACATTTTTTTACCAATCAAGGAGATGGTTCATAGTGGAGAACAATCAGCTCTTGTACTGCAGCCAGCATAGAAGCAGAGATGGAGCAGTAGTTCTGGAAAGGGACCTTCGACTATGCAATGTAATGCCCTTTCAGGATACAGAGAGAAGATTCTGTTTTCAGATCATGTCACCACTCAGGTGAGCTGCCAATAGATTGCATTTGATAACTGTGTCTATTTTGTATTTCTAAATATTACAACATCAGATTCTTCAAAAGTTGTTTAATTAATTGTATATAAAATATAAATTAGTTGTTTATGTACTAGCCTTAGTTTCTTTTCCTTGTAGAACTCATTTGCTCCAAGCTGACAATGAAAAGGACTGCCAGCTCTGGGTAACAACCATTCAAGAAACTGCTAGGAAAGCTTACAGCAAAATGAATTCTCCTATTCAGATTAAAGTTTGTCAGAATTGTTTGCATTTTTTGGGGTTTTGTTTTGTTTTATTTGGATTGAACAATACATTTTTCAAACAAAATAATACCAATGTTGCCAAAATGCTAATGATACTTCTTTCAACTCAACATACTAGAATTAACCAAAATATAAATAAAATCTTTTAAATGCATTTTATTGTCTTTACTTGTAAATATAATTTAAATTTATAGTCAACCAGCAGCAATGACCTTAGAGCCCAGTCTTGCAGCCCCAATAGAAGCCAATCTGCAAAGCAGGTTCCTCCTAGCAATCCTTCTAAAGTCCCAAGGTTTATTAGTATATTTTTGACTAGCCATCCACAATACAATTACTTTATGAAAATTGTTCTTGTCATTGCAAATTCAAAAGCAGCCACATCAAGTCCATCTTCTCAATAGATGGTAACAGTGAATGTTGTGACTGTGGTCACCCAGACCCTAGATGGGCTAGCTTCAACCTGGGCATCACCCTCTGCATTGAGTGCTCAGGGATACACAGGTAACCTAAATTTATGGCATTTGTTGCCTCCCTTATAATTTCAATGATGGTAATATCTATCAGTATTTTTTTTACTTTTTAATAAAAATGCTGCATAAGTTTGCAATAAAAACGGAAACAGAATGCAGGAAACAAATGAAGTCAGAGGCAAAAGATAGAATACTCTAATAAAATCCATAGAATCTTTAAAATTTATGCCCGTTATGCATTCTTTAAAGTTAATTTTGTCTATAATTTTAGTTTCGGGTTTTTAGTTTTATTTACGATTTTAGTTTAATTTTTCGTTGCATTTTAGTAGCAATTGTTTTTGAATTTCGAATAATTTAGTATTAATAAAATAATATTACAGTTAATTAGTTTGTTTTCTTGCTTGTCTGTTCTCTCAACTAAAACATATTGTCTATCACTTATATTGGAAATGCTGAGTTTTTTGTAGAAGTTTTGGAGTCCACAAGTCAAAGGTGAAATCTGTGACTTTGGATGCTTGGGAAGTTGACCAGGTGAAGGTGATGGAACTATTAGGAAACGTGATTGTAAATCAGATATTCGAGGCCAATGTAGATGAGAGCATAGCCCTCAGGGCTACCCCAAATTGCTCTAGGTAAATTTTATTTGCCTATTTGTTTATTTACCCTGGTTAATTTTTTTCCTCTGGGCTTCTTCAAAATCACTCCAGGGATATCAGGGAGGCATGGATAACAGCAAAGTACATCAAGAAATCTTTTGTTCGAAGCTCTACGAACTTTAACTGCCAATCAAATAACCCCAGTACCTTTCACTGTAGCCATCTGTCAGTTGTCTCTGAAACTTTGGAATATCAATCAGAATCCAATGGGGATGCTAGTAACGATAAAATTGATGAGGAAATTAAGGTGAAGAATAACACATCTGACATACTCTCCTCCAGCTTTAAGGGTTTGTATGTTAATATCAATGTTATTATTTGTTCTTATATTATTTAATATATTATCAAAAATCTAATAAATTGTAAATATTGTAAAGTTTTGTTTATATTTTCTTTATTTACCTTTGGATCAGATTGAGTAAAGTTTAGCTACTTGTAGTAAATATTTTGTTGAAAAGGCCAGTCTGACATGTGTTTCCTTAAGGCTGATCCATGATTTGATTTGAATTGCAATAAAAATTGATGATATTGATCTATAAATTTATATTATATTACATTTTGAAGATAATTCGTTTATTTGCAGGCAATCATGACGATCCTCTTTCTTGTAACAACTCTGATTGGCTCAGTGCCAAAGTGGATGGGCCAATAGCAGCCAGCAGGTTGTTATGCAGGGCAGCTGCTGCAGGTAACCTACCTGGTATGCTGAAGGCTATTGCTTTAGGAGCTGATCCAAATTTCAGAAACTCTGATGATGCTGGAAAAACCCCCTTAATTTATTCATTGATGAAAGTATGTGATAAATCCAGTTTTTTCGTTCGGTCAATTTTCCGAGTTTATGAATTTAATTTGTCAATTGAGGCATGATGAATGTTAGATCCATATTATTCTAACAAGTTATTCTATTGCATTCAATTTCCATTATTAATGATTTATCTATATATGATGATGACTATTAAATGTATTATTGATGAGGTGTTTTAATCAATGTTGAAGGGCCAGATGGCACCAGTTGAATTCATGCTCCTACATGGTGCCAAAGTTGATGTCACAGATGACAACCAGCAAGCTCCCCTTCATCATGCAGCCAATAATGGAAATACTGGGTAACAATATTTAGCATCATTTTGTAGCATCAATATGAAATATTGCATAATGCTAATAATCAATTTTAATACCTGCTTTTGAGTGATTTAATATGCCTTATTTTCACATTCAGGCAAGTTTGCTTATTGCTGAAGAGGAAGGCAAATCTAAACTTAAAGGATTCTTTAGGACTAGTAAACATATTTACTACTTTATTAAATCATCTCAATAATTATTATTAGTCATTAAGAGGGATTTTTGCTAGGGTACATATATTTAGTAGTAATAAATTAGCAATATATTTTAATTACAATAACTTTAGTAAATAAATGACATGCTTCCCATCTCAGTTAAATGTTAAGTTTGTTTAAGTGAGATCTTACATAAGCTCTCAATTTCAAAGTAACTAAGGTGAGTTATTTCCTTTCGTTCATAGGAACCTCTTTCCATAGCCATCAAAAAGGCAGATGCCAATGTTGTCACCATGTGAGTGCCTCAAAATTATTTGCTTATACTGTCAGACTTTTGATAAATCAATCATTAATAACTGTTATTAACATTATAATGTAATTAATAATAAATAAAAACAAATTAGTATTATTATTATTATTATTATTATTATTGTTAACATTGCTAATATAATAATAATAATAATAAATAACTATTAAAATAAAAAACTATTAAAATATTATTAACTAATTTATATTTAACTAATTTTTTGCATGCCTTATGTTTATGAATAGGGCCTAAAGGAACTTTTTAATCAACCAATGATTTTTATAGCCAAGGGCATTCCTTGGCAGCACAGGCTGAGCGAATATTAAGGCACATTACCACTGTTGCCTTTACCACTGCATGCAGGAATGAAACCCCTTGAGCTAAGCTGCATGCCATAATAATTAAGTAGATTAATAATGACTTAGAAGGCATAATATTATTAATTAATAAATGATAATTATTTTATTATTATAAAATTTGTTTGCAGATTGAGGCTAGCCAAGCTCAATGAGGAGATGAGAGGTAGCGATGGTGGGTTTGATAACCCAAGTAAATATTTGTTTTCTGAATGTTTATCAGCTCCTTGATTAATCACACGATTTAGCAAAACATTGCTAAGTTGATGTAAAGCAGCTTGAATTCATGACTTTACAATATTTTAAGGGTGTAAAATAAAGTATTAAACTCTTTGTCATTTTTTCCTTACATGATGTCGATGATTTGTGAATTTGAATTTACTAATTTAGTTATTATATTTCAATATATTTCAGTATGCATGGTTCTCAGCTACCTAACAATCCTCTAAGGAATGACTTTTATTCACTAACAGGTGAAGACATGTTTGCTGAATTCTTTAAGGACTTCTCAGCAGTAAATGCACATGACAATAGCAAAGAAATCGTTAGTGGCGAGATTCCACTTTCAGAATCTCATAACCAATCAGCCATCAACCTGCCTTTCAGTTGCACTGACAAATAAATGGACCACATCTTTTGCATCAAATTAAAACAATTTATTGCTATTACTTGCTACTGTTTTTTATTCTTATTGATGTCTGTAATCTTGTTTTTTATTCTTGCTTGAAATTTTCATTTGGTGGATTATTTTAATGCTATAGATGCAGCAATGCTTCAGACATTTTAAATAATGTTATGATGTATCCCATTCATATGCTAAATGTTATTATTTTTAATCTTGGCGACTGATAAAGTTTCTCATGAAGTGCTGTTTTATATGATTTTACGTGTACTGATTAATTTGCTGCAAGATGTAGTGCTTCTTATAATATTTTAACTACTTTGATCCAGAATTATTAATAAAATTTATTATTAGGTGATCTGCCATGTTGACTGCAAGTTTTTTCCGTTTGTTGATATTTTTAAATCAACAAAGCGATCGTTTTTGAAAATAAAACTGACTCAAGCATGCCTCTTTGACACCTTTTAAAATCATGTTTGCTTGATTCTGTTTTAGAGCACTAAAGTTGATGTTGATATTGCAATATAAAATCATAAAGTTAGCAGGTAGTTCTAGACCTACAGTGATAACTTCAATTCAAATAAGACAATCTTTATGGTGGCGTAAGTCCGAATCACAGGACCTCAAGGCCACCGATAACGATACAGAGTTTGATTAGAGTGGCATATGTTCAACAGAACTTCAAGACCACTAATGTAGAGGGAAGCTTTCTCTGAAGATGAAATTTTTTGAGGTCCTAGTGAAATCATGTTGGATAAGTGTTGGTGGTCGAGGAGGATCCTTGGGGATGGAGATAAAATAAAAAATATTCCTTGCATATTCCAAAATTTAATGTTTTTTCCTTTATATGTTGCTTATTAACTTCAAAGCTGTAGTAAAAAGGTTAACAGCTAAATAAATAACCCAGTTTCATTACTGTAGCAACCTACCTCTGTAGGCGTTGCAACACTTGCAAGACTCCATTTAAACAAGCTACTGTGGATACATTTTTTGAATTCTACTAAAGCTTAATTTTGTGCCAAGATATAAAGCTTAAATATGGGCTGCAATAACTTTGATTTTATTTATGGATTACATAAATAAAAAAATATTTTTGAAAGTGTTGCAATATTATAATTAATTTATATTATTTATTAAAAATGTATTGTTTTTTTATCAATGGTTAATTGTTAGAATCTGTGATCTTTTATATATGTTAAATGAGATATTATAAGATTAATTATTTTACTATTCAATGAAAAAACCTTTTTATTTTCTATTTTTAAAATTTGGTCAAATCTTTTTAGATACTTAGAATACTTACTTTGTTGTAATATTTATCTAGTTTTATACTATCCTATATAATCATACAATACATAATCTTTCTCATAACTTTGTTTTGAGCTTGTTGCGACGTTTTTGGCGTTCCGGTTTATGTTGATATCGAACATGAAGGCTTTGGAGGATTTAGAACATATATCTTTAGTAAGCAAAGTTTGCACTGAATTGGATAACCATTACAACCTAAATGATAAGGCTGTTGGTGAGTGACTTTTCTTTCAAATGTTTTCCGTAGACACGCTAGATGGATGATTTGCGTAAAGCAAGCCAGGTGTGCAAAAATCGAGCTAGAAGAATATTTTTATATTAAATATATAAAAGTGTGAAACAAGTCTTTAAACAAATAGTAACCAAATTACATACAAAAATTGAAAAATTCTGGTTTGTAAATTATCTTTTTTTATGATCCTAAATTTGAATTTTCCATATTTAACGCAATAGTGATGCTGGTGATTGTTACATTGATCCCATGAACATCTTGAAAAAAAAACTGAACAGTTACAAACTTTGTACAAAAGTTAGATTTTGTTGATGGTGCTCAAATTGTTTGATATTGGTGAGACTCTCACTGTGAGAGCTTATTTTCTGGTAGCTCTCACTCACCAGATCATGGAACCATTGTTGATGTTTGCAGCCTTTTCTGAGCACAAGAGGCACTGCCCTTCCACCCTCGGTGCAATCTCGGTTAATGTAGCTGTTCTCTTTTCAGTTCTTCAATCTGATCCTCACAATTTGAATAAAACCACTTGTGCCAATGTTCCTTATTGGCATAGATGATAGAAAAAATAGGATCTGTGACTTCCTGGCATCCCTTGCGAAGCCACCTCAAGCATTTATTGCATGCAATCATATTTTCATCTTCTATGATTGCCATACAATTAAATCTGAAATCAGAGAATAATTCTAAATAAAAGTCTCTGCTGTCTCTGGGCTTCTGTCGATGAAGTGGATGCATACATGGATACAGAGGTCCTTTTTTATGACTTACAAATCTCCAGATAGTTTCATAGGAAATTGGAAGATATGTGGAAAATAATGAATATAATTAAAATTGCACAAATACATTTTGATGTGGAATGTCTTGTGATTCTTCTGATGTAATTTGTTTTAGATTGGTTGCATTTTGAGCTGCCTTTATTGCCCTTGTCATTTATCAAATGCTGCAACCGGCTCACAGGCTTTTCACAATGGGATTTTTTCACTGTGCTGGCCTTGTGCAAACAGATGAAAGACAATTGTTTTCTTTAATTACTAACTGGACTATGGTTTATTCGATATTATTGATCTTGACATCTACAATTACACTTCCAGCTGAATATATTATACATCTCGCAGAAGAAAATCCAGTATTTGAGAGTTTCAAAAAAGTTCTTCTGGAGGAATGTGAAACAGATTTTTCAGTAAGATTCACAGTCAATTTTAACTATCTTTTGCCTGGAAAAGGAAATGTTAAACTTTATGATATACCCATGTTTCGTTCTTTGTAGGACTCCTTTATTGGGAATCTGTTGAGACTGATTGAAATGATGAATCCAAAGATGAAGGCTCTGAAGGCAAAACTTCCATCTTCTGTAAATAGAGAATCAGATAAACACCTTGCAAGGGCAGTTATACCTTGTCTTGCACTTCCTGATGATATGAATTCACAAGTAAATTTAGATTTAGTTACAACTTTTATATAATTACTGAGTTAATTAGCATATCTTATTGCATTTTAGATGGACGAAGAATCCAATAAAAAGTTAGATGATCTGATGAGCATGTTGGATCCAAAAAATATAAATTCTCTAATTACTACGACCAAAGGATATTCGGATAAAGATGAGAAGTACGTTCTTAATTTCAGTGTATGATCTAGAATGTTAATTAAAGTAATGATTATTCTTTAAAGTTAACATCTTGTTTACCTTATTTTAATGATAACAATGTCACGTGATCTTTTGAACATCAAATTTAATATAATTCCAGGAATGTAACTTCTAAACATGAAGGCAATGATGAACATGGCAGGGATAGACACCACAAGAAGAATAAGGATGACTCAAAAGGCAAAGAGAAGAGACATCATGTCTTTGAAAGTGAGAATGAAGAGGGTTACCCAAAACGAAATTGTGATGAATACACGAGAACCAGAAAAGATGAAAGTGATCATAGAAAGCAAAGGAATGACGATGATCGAAGAAGACGCAGAGACTATGATGATTACAGAAAATATAGAGAGGATGTCAATGATGACTCTAGAAGACACAGAAGAGGTGACTATCGTGAAAGGGAAGATGGCCATAAGAAAAGGGGGAAGGATGATGATGAAGACCGTTATATGGAAAGAAGCAACAAATGCAACTCAAAGAGAAGGAGGTCTGCATCAACTAGACGAAGTGATCAAGAGGATGAGGAATTAAGATGTCCGAAAAGAAAGAAGGACTTGCCATTAGAGCCAGTTGTTGGAGACATTTACAATGGTAGAGTCAGCAGAGTGATCTCACTTGGATGTTTTGTGCAATTGGATGGATTGAAGAAACATTGGGAAGGACTGGTTCACATTTCTCAACTTCGACAAGAAGGACGGGTCACTAATGTCTCAGATGTCGCTCACAGAGGTCAGGAGGTTAAAGTGAAGGTTTTATCATTTACTGGTCAGAAGACTGGCTTGAGCATTAAAGATGTTGATCAGATCACTGGTAAAGATTTGAATCCAAGGAGCACTCAAAGTAGAGAACAATTTGATGCTAATCTCAGAAATCCTGACAGACCATCTGCTTTACCTCTGTTGGATTCTAGAGTACCTGAAGCTGATCAGAAATTCAGTAGGAGGACAAACAAAGCAATTTCTTCACCTGAGAGATGGGAACTTAAGCAGATGGCAGCTGCCAATGTCCTTGATGCCAGTGATTTTCCAGACTATGATGTTGAAACAGGTTTTTTGATCAGAAATGAAGAAGAGGGCTCAGATGAAGATATAGAGATTGAATTAGCAGAGGAAGAACCACCATTTTTGAGGGGCTGTGCTGGAATGGCATTGGACATGAGTCCCATAAAAATTGTCCAGAATCCAGATGGGTCCTTGGCTCAGGCAGCTATGGTTCAGTCAGCCTTGCAGAAAGAAAGAAGAGAGATGAAACAGCAACAGCAAAGAGAACAAGAAAATGCCGTTCCACTCAATCTAAGCAAAAGCTGGAATGATCCAATAGCAGCACAAGATGCCAGGCAGCTTGCTGCCAGCATGACTGGTCAAGGCTTGAGCACAGAAATGCCTGAATGGAAGAAAAACATCATGGGTGGATCTAAGGCATCATTTGGCAAGAAGGAAAAGAAGTCTATATTGGAGCAACGGCAGAGCCTACCTATATTCAAACTTAAAGATGAGCTTCTCATGGCTGCTGCAGATAACCAGGTATTAATTGTTATTGGGGAAACTGGGTCTGGAAAGACGACACAAATAACGCAATACCTAGCTGAAGCAGGCTACACTCAGAAGGGAAAGATTGGGTGCACTCAGCCCAGAAGAGTGGCTGCAATGTCGGTTGCAAAACGAGTTGCAGAGGAATTTGGTTGCAGGTTGGGTCAGGAGGTTGGGTACACAATTCGTTTTGAGGATTGTACAAATGCAGATACAGTGATAAAATACATGACTGATGGTATGCTGTTGAGAGAATGTCTTATAGATCCGGATCTAAGCCAATATTCAATAATTATGTTGGATGAAGCTCATGAGCGAACTATTCACACAGATGTCCTGTTTGGACTGCTAAAAAAAACAGTCAAAAAGAGGCCAGATCTTAAGTTAATAGTTACCTCTGCTACTCTAGATGCAGTGAAATTTTCTCAGTATTTTTTTGAAGCTCCCATTTTTACAATTCCTGGCAGAACTTTTCCCGTGGAGATTTTTTATGCCACAGAACCCGAGAAAGATTACTTGGACACAGCTCTTGTGACTGTGGTGCTAATCCATCTGAATGAGCCAGCTGGTGATATTCTTCTATTTTTGACTGGTCAGGAAGAAATAGATTCTGCCTGTGAGATCTTGTATCAGAGGATGCAGAAGCTAGGTCCAAACACTCCAGAATTGATCATTCTTCCTATCTATTCAGCCCTTCCAAGTGACATGCAGACTCGCATTTTTGAACCTGCTCCTCCTGGCTCTAGGAAAGTTATCATCGCAACCAACATCGCAGAAACATCGTTGACAATTGATGGCATATTTTATGTTGTGGACCCTGGCTTTGTGAAGCAGAAAGTCTACAATTCCAAGACTGGGGTTGATCAGCTTATTGTTACCCCAATATCCCAGGCCCAAGCAAAACAAAGAGCTGGCAGAGCAGGACGGACAGGTCCAGGAAAATGCTATCGTCTTTATACAGAGAGTGCTTTCAAGACAGAAATGCTTCAAACTAATGTTCCAGAAATTCAGAGGACTGATCTGACTAGCACAGTGCTTTCTCTAAAAGCTTTGGGAATAAATGACCTTTTGGGATTTGATTTCATGGATGCACCTCCAATGCAAACACTTATTTCTGCCATGGTTAAACTCCATGCACTTGGTGCACTGGATGAACAAGGCCTACTGACACGACTTGGAAGAAGAATGGCAGAATTTCCTCTAGAGCCTCCGTTGTCCAAGATGCTCATTATGTCTGTTCATCTTCAATGCAGTGAGGAGGTTCTGACAATAGTTTCAATGCTTTCGGTGCAAAATGTCTTTTATAGGCCAAAGGACAAGCAGGGAGTTGCTGATCAGAAAAAGGCAAAATTTCACCAACCTGAGGGTGATCATCTCACTCTTTTAGCAGTCTACAACTCGTGGAAAAATAACAAATTCTCTAATGCATGGTGTCACGAGAATTTTGTCCAGTATCGAACACTGAAGCGGGCACAAGATGTCAGGAAACAAATGCTTGGTATAATGGACAGGCATAAACTTGATGTGATGTCATGTGGAAAAAACACTTCTAGCATACAGAAAGCTATCCTCAGTGGTTTCTTCCGAAATGCAGCCAAGAAAGATCCTCAGGAAGGATACAGAACCCTAGTAGACTCCCAAATTGTTTATGTCCATCCTTCTAGTTCTCTTTTCAACAAGCAACCTGACTGGGTTGTCTACCATGAACTTGTTTTGACCACAAGAGAATATATGAGGGAGGTCACGGCTATTGATCCAAAGTGGTTGGTGGAGTTTGCTCCAAATTTCTTCAAGTTTGGAGATCCTACTAAATTGAGCAAAGCCAAAAAACAACAGAAGATCGAACCTTTGTACAACAAGTATGAGGAGCCAAATTCTTGGAGAATATCCAGAGCTTTCAGGAAATTCCACACTAAAGTCACATTCTGATTACTTAAATTGGTTTGTAAGACAATGGATGTTAAATACTTGTAAAGTATAACTATATAAAATGTTAGATTTCTATAAACTTTTGAAATGAATGATTATTAATAAAATAATGAATGAAATGGTGAATGAGTAAATTCTTTCTTGATAATTTCGCTTTGTTGGATAGCAGTTGATGCAAGTGGGGATTTACCTTAATTTGATTTTGGAGCTCTTGCTAGAACCACATT
This sequence comes from Hirudo medicinalis, assembly GCA_011800805.1. Classification (NCBI taxonomy): domain Eukaryota; kingdom Metazoa; phylum Annelida; class Clitellata; order Hirudinida; family Hirudinidae; genus Hirudo; species Hirudo medicinalis. The sequence continues at coordinate 34,837 of MPNW01000170.1, read as the reverse complement.
AACTTCGTTCTCGATCGAATGCATTTGACCACAAGTATATTCAGCCTACCGTCTCCAATAAGTGTTTTGAAGATAGAGCTCGGTTTCAGAGGCCGTTCCCTTGCCTATCATCTAGACCATCTACAGGTTCAGCCAAGAAAAGCCTAGCCCGACCATGCCAGATGATTACACGATTAAAAGGAAGTCAGTCCACAATTAACTATTCTTATAATGCATGCTTATAATATTTGTAAGCATTTAATGATAATGAAAAGGAATTTGTCCTATGTTTTATTTCATATGGAGAGGATATTAGATATTGTATTATGGGAATGGTTCAGTTAGGCTAACTGCCGGGAGTATTTGTTGACTATCAAATGTTTAGGTCTTGAGCGAGGATAACTAATGGGCCATATCAAGGCTTTGCTTCTGACTCCGGCAACTCGACAGTTAGGGCACATCACTTATGCAGATAATTTGCGAGAACATTTATCACGTCGCCCACTCCTTCATGGGCTTCATGGGCGAAGTTTCTCTGATTTTTTTTAAATTTTTATATTTAAATAATAAAAAAATGGTGCACCAGTTGTACGAACACGTTGTGACGTTCATTCAAAAGTTGAAGCTAATTCAGTCACAGCTGGTTCTGAAGAAGGTTGTACGTTGCCCAGTTCTTTCGTCGAGGCCTACTGATACAATACCACATGAGAAGTACTCTGACTGGGTTACTAAACTTGCTGATGATTTCGAGAAAAGGTTCCAGGATTTCAGAAGGCACATTGGCACCATGAAGCTAATCAGTAATCCGTTTTCAATTGATCCGACGGACGCTGCTGCTAAATACCAGCTGGAAATCATTGACATTCAGAATGACAGTTACTTGAAAACAGCTTTTGCATGATCTGCTGAACTTTTACAGCCACTACCATCAGACAAGTATACCAATCTCTCACAGGACGCAGGAAGTTCACTGTTCTGTTCGGAACCTACTGTTGCGAACAACTGTTTTCTAGAATGAAAAACACAAAATCGAAGTTACGATCTCTGCTTACAGACGAACATTTGGCAGCATCATTGCACATTGCGACTTCTACTGTTGTGCAAACAAAAGCAGTGCCAGATTTCACATTAAACTGATCATAAGCATAAACTTATAAGACTGTCTCTTCTAGCTTAAATGTAGCGTAAAGAGGTATTTTGTTTATGTTTTTTTCTGAAATTGTTAATCCGGCCCGCGACTAGTCTAAAATTTGTACAATTGGCCCTCCGGTCAAAAGGGTTGGACACCCCTGCACTAGAATATAATAACTACAGTAATCGATTTATGTGACGTTGCTTGTATATCGTCACGCGCCGCCTCGTCTGTCCCACCAGTCACAACCATGACGCCCGAATTAACAGGTACCGACAGTGTGCCCCAAGAAATTGTCGTCGAAAACAGCTTTCAACATGATAAATCGATACATGATTCCACATTGCCCCCAAAAGTTCCCTCAAATAACCATGATAATCCATTTGTTAACACAACACTTTCTCGTCCTTATTGATTTTATTTCCAACAACAAAGAAATCTATATAAGTCCAGAGTAGTTAGTTAACAACAAAATTCTGTCATCAATCGCTGTCATCTCGATCCCTTCCCTCCTTCACATCAATGCTGAACTTATATTCCTGATCACACCCCATATATGCATCACTCATGAAGTATAACACGTATTGTTGTTTGCCCAACGATGGTGCAATAAAATCCAGGTTGACTTTAGCCTTCTGTTGGAGAGTGAGTCGTTTGATGGCTATCAAGCTCTCAGATTTTGGCTCACCAATCACTACCCACCATCCTTCTTCTCTTTTCTGCAGACAGAAAATTTACATGGCAACTATTAAAACCAGCAAAATATTAAACAGGAACATGGACTTAGTGCCAGAATACTGATAAAAACATTGTACTAAATAAATTTGTTGTTGATGATTATCTAGGATAATCTTTTTTAAATCAGAAGTGAAATTAACCTGTGGAAAGTACGGTGCCACGATCGGCCCAGATACTTCATCTTCCCTCTCTATGGAGACTGCAACATTGACTGTCGATCCACTGCAAATATCTTCCTTTTCAAGTACCTCATAGTTTAGCTCAATGTTTGGATATTTTACAGTGAACCTGGCTACATCCCCCTTTTCCTTCTCAGACATCTGGAGCAGCTCATCTCTCTCTTGCTCATCCATGTCCATCAAGTCAAAGATTGAGTCAATTTTCTAGAGAAAATCATTTAAATAATTTAAAATATAAAAACATTTACATTTTGTCAATTTAAAAACACACCTTGTCATTAAATCTTTTTATGACCTCACTATTAAAGTGGGGCAACTGTTTGAGATAGCTGTCTTTCTTCCACATGGCCTGTGTGACCATTTGTGCCAATTCCATCGCTGCCAGTGCGGGAGAGAGCCAACCGTTACTGCTTAAAACATCCACACATGCTTGAATCAGTCTGAAGGCCTTGCTCAAAATGTCTTCTGTGTCTGACATAAGTTCAGGAGCAAGTGGCATTCTGGAAAGGTGAGCTTGAAGGAGGAAGTTGGTTTTGAGATGAGGATCACTGAAATTAGGGTTCTGGAGCTTTATGGGGAGACATCCAGCCAACTGCAATACAATTGTAATACTTTCAATACATTCAAATTATCATTCATTAGTCATTCCTTGGTAATAACAAAAGACCAACAAACCTGCTTGAGCACAGAGTCCTCATGATGTCTGATGGGAATGTTCTCAAACTCTGTTGCTTTAGCAATGATTTCAATCAATCCTCGAATCTTGGTCTTGCCATTGAGTGATAAACTGAACAATTCTGTTGTATACAAATACATATTTGACTAAGCATCAAACAAGACCATGAGTAAGTAATCAAAAAATTAGAGGATGTTACAAAAATAGATAAACTAGCATAAAATGTCCTATAAGTTGTCTAAAATCCATTTATATTCTTACCCATAGTGGTGTAATTGATGTAATAGTAGCTAGCAATCATTCCAAGATTTTGCGCAGAAACATCCACTTCATCCTCGATACTAATGCACTGCAAAAAGATCAAATCATTGTCTTCAAAATATAAACAAGCATAACATAAAAAAAGTTCTAGCACTCATGTTCCACATTATAATTGTCCACATCTGAAACAACTATTATTTACCTTAGCTTGCTCGAGCTCATTTAGCGTGGTCTCAACCAACTCAGACATGTGATCTGACAAATGGCGATGAGTCACGCCCTGCAGACCATAGTAGTTTGGGTTCTGAGTCATCCTTTTGTATAGGAATGTCCATGTGAGATTGTCCACAGCATCCTGCTTGTTCTCTATCACTTTAGTAACAATCTCTGCATTGAAGTGGTCGTGGAGGCAATGATCCAAATGTGACTGCAATATAAAATGGAAATAGTTTTTAAAAAAAGTTAGCAAATTGTATCTTTCTCTAGAATCAATTAGTTAATAACATAGCAAATTCATCACATTGTACAAAGTCTTACCTCTATTGGCAGAGGTTCATACAGGAACTTCTTGTAAAACTCCTTCTTTGAACTCTGACATAAAATCACAGCCTTGGCCTCCTCATCCATAAGGGGTCTGTTAGCCCTTCCAATCATTTGTAGGATATCTGTTATGGGATAGTCTTCATATGCATGGATCTTTCCATTGTAACATTGTGTGTCCATTATTATCACTAGATATGAGTCATTCCTCATACTCCATGCAAGGTTTCTTGAAACAATCAAGACCTGGATGGCTCCACCCTCAAAGAGTCGTTCGATCAATTGTCTGTCCATATCGCACAAGCCCTCATGCAGGTATCCAACACCTTTATTCACAGCTTCTCTAACTGTCTTGTCTTGCAGTCTGTCACTAAATGGAGACATGTCCTCTATAGGAACATGAAGAAATTTTGTCTCCTGGAGGTCAGCTGCACATAGAGTGAGCAAGTCATATGCAGTAACCCTGGTCTGTTTGCGAGATGGAACAAACACAATGACTGGCTTTTTTGGAGAATGACGTGTAATGGTGTTATAGACAGGTTTGGTCATAGACATTATACGAGATGCATTGTGAGTTATGTTAAACCCCTGTATATGAATCTCAAGCCTTACAGGTCTCACATTAGGATGAAAGTTGAAAAAGGAGGTTGGCATACAACCAAGCCACTGTCCAACATCTTTAGCATTTGAGAGGGATGAACTCGTGGCCACAATCCTTATTCCCCTTTCAATTTGAGTAGACAGGTAGCGCATCCTAGACACTACCACTTCAAGGACTGACCCATTATCTCCACCAAGCAGGTGAAGTTCATCAATGAGAAATAGGCTTATACTTTGTATAGCATGCCTTTGTTTCCATCTCCTCGAAAGAACATCCCAAACTTCTGGCGTCGCAATTACAATATGTCCCTAATATTTATAGAAAATATACAATATAAGTATGGTAAAATCAAGTAAAAATTAAGAGATTGTACACAAACCTTAGAAATTAGCTTAAGATCTGTTGACAGCTCTCCAGTCAGTAGCACAACTTTCTTACTGAGCTTCTTTCCAAATTTCTCTTGCCACTCTTCATTGATCTTAAAGCAAAGCACCACAACACATTAAAAGTTATGACAATACATAGTAGGTCTCCAAAGTTCATCTCCCATTCATCTTTGCAGTCAATTAATCAGCACGTGTGCTGGGTGACAGGTTAGCTCAATGGGTAACCTACCGACAAGCAAAAGTATTGGCAACAGTTGCAATGTAATAGTTTAAGTCGTGTTTGCAACCCAGTCTGCACCAAAGAGCATCCTCACATCCTAAGTAAGGCACTCAAATGATTGGCTAAATACCTACACACTTACTTTCTAGTATCATAACAATAATGCTATCAAATTAAAAAAAAAACCAACCAATTGAGCTAGAGCATTTACAGGAGTAACATAAACACATTTTCCTTCCGGATTCTGCATGAACATCCTAAGAATTGCAAATTCCAGGCAGATAGTCTTCCCACTTCCAGTTGGAGCACCAACAAATACATTGTCATTACTGTTATAGAGGGCATTGAATACTGGAAAAGAATTAATCATCAAAACCAATGATAATAAATGATATTAATTAATAAAACAAACCTTGTGTCTGTATAGAGTTGAAGGACTTCACCTGTTTTTGATAAAGACTCTCAAACTCTGAATTCCTCAATGCTGATACAGGAAGGGGCTGGAGATCCAGAAGTTCTGTTGGAGGTGGATATTTTTCAGGAAGAATCATCTGCTGCAATGACACTGGAGTCAATGCCTCACTACCTATAATTCAGGAATTAGTCAATCTTAAATGTGTCTTTAAATGAAATAATAAAATGAATAGCATAGAAACAATAACAAAACATTGACAAACTATGCCAACCTATCCATTTGTCTGATATAACTTTAATATAATAGTAGGGTGAAAGAGGTTCAAAAACAGGAACAAAGAACTTTATGAGGTGTTCATCCTTGCAGAATTTCCTTAGAAAAAAGTAGTCTTATAAGCTTTTGAAAAAATTGTGCTAGAAGTACTTCAGACTCACTGTTTCAGCAAAAAATATTCGTGATGTAGAATGACTTCTCCATCAACATCGACCACAATTATCCAAAAAGCCTAGGAAAACATGCAAATATCAATTAAAACTTTTTCAGAGATAATTGTAACATACTATGGACACTCACCTCTGATTGTCCATGGACCTTTTCATCCCATTGAAAATCAGGAGTAATAGTTAGCTCAACTCGCAAAGTTGAACGATTGATTGGATTTACGTGCACTCCGAGCTTCAATTTAGGCAGCTGGTGGATATACTTATGGATTGTTTTACCATTCTTTGGCATTTTAATTAACTCTCCAATTTCGTGAGGATTCAGGTCGTAGAACCTCTCCCAGGGAAAGTTCTTTTTTTCAATTTTCTTCAGAACCTCTTCTGGAATTTTCTTGAATTGGCGCAAGGGAGTCATGCACTGCCACCTTTAAACAAAAAAAGGAAATATTACAACAGTGAAAAATTATGCTATTCTGTTTAATATAAATACATTCTAAAAACTTACATTCTCTTGTCAATCATCTTGCAGAATGACAAAGTTAACTCTGCAAGTTGGGCCCATCCTCTATGCAACACAATCTCAAAGATGGCCCTCATCAATCGCAACGCAGATTGAGCAATGAAATTCATATCAGAAACAAGAATGAAGCCATCCAGTTGGAGCTGAGAGATGTAGACCTGTAGGAGCACATTCACTTTGGCACTAGGTTCTTCTACTGTCTCCTTCACTGGTATTGGGACTTTCTCCAGCAGTTTTGAGAGCTCCATTTTTTCCTCCTAGGGGTTTTAAAGAGAGAATTTATGAAACAATTAATATTAATAATAATAAAGTAATAAATTAATGGAATTATTACTGACCCCTCTAACTTTGAAGTGCTTGAATTCAGAGGATAGGGAGAATACCCTGAGTAGCTCTATGTCACACATTGTAGGCTTGAGTTGCAGATTATAAGTCGCCATGGTTTCATGAGTTATATAAAAGTAGCTTGCAATGCGCCCCAACTCCGTCACCTGGAAGTGACCCCCCTTCTTGTCGTATCTTATCAAGTTGTTTTTATCCAGAATAGAAGCAGCAGTGTGAACTAGGTCAGACCTGAAACCTTCCAGTTTAGGATCTGTTTCTGAACAGTCCAATGGCACCTGGTATAGAGAAGGTGCCCTCACCATTCTGATGTAAAGGTATGTGTAGCCTGAAAATATTATCTATCTTCTGAATGCTTCTAATTGCACAAATTCTTAGATAAAATTAAACTAATATAATTCATATTTTATTACCACAATATCAAAAAATTAAAAAAAACTCAAATCAATAAAGAACAAAACTCACCTAGCCATTTGACAGCATCCTTGGCATTCTGTATGGTACCAAGAACAATCTCAGCATTCAGATTGTCAGCAAGACGTGTGACAAATTGTGACTCGATAGGAAGTTGCTGGTTCATCAATGACAAATAGTATTGCAGCTCTGAGTGATTTGTCATCAAAATGCCTTCACCCTTTGTATCAAACTGAGGTCTACCAGCTCTACCCATCATCTACGAATGCAAATGAAATTTTGATCGATGCACGCAATATTTTGTAAAAAAAATAAATTAAATAAAAAATCACCTGCATGACATCAAGAGGTCCTAACTCAACCCATTTGCCTTTCTCAGGGTTGTAAACCTGTGTCCCTTTAATGATGACAGTGTGTGCAGGCAAATTGACACCCCAAGCAAGGGTGGAAGTCGACACAAGCACCTGAAGGTGTTTGTCAGCAAACAAATCTTCAACCAGCGTTCTGTCAACCCTAGTCATTCCAGCATGATGAATTCCAAAACCATAAGGAAGAAGGTTTTTCAGGTTTTGATCCTTTACCTCTTCAGCCTCTCTCCTCAAAACCTCAGTAGATGCAGAACCTTCCTTTAGGAACTGCCCTAGAGAGTCTTTCTCTAAGCAAAGATCCCTTATAGCACGAGCAGTTTCAGCAGTTGACTTCCTAGAGTGAACAAACACTAGCACCTGATTCTTTCCTGCATGCTGCATTATCTTATCATATAGTACATCATTCATTGTCTTCAATCTCTTGGCAGCATTCTTCTCAGAGAATCCTATATATTGTTGCTCAAGAGGTACTGGCCTGTAAGAATTATCAAAGTAGAAAACACTTCGATCCGGAACTCTCAAGAACAAAGCAACATCTTTGTAATTGGGCAAGGTAGCACTAAGTCCAACTATTCTAACTTCTTCTTGCATGGCCTCACAATTTCTGATTGTCCTAAAATTTTTCAAAAGAAAGACCACATTAATTACTACATGTTACATTGTTTTAAGCCTAGAGTATTTTACCTTGCCACAATGGCTTCTAGTACTGGTCCTCTATCATCATGCAACAAATGAATTTCATCCTGTAAATATGAAAAAATAGAATATCATTATGAACAAACTTTAAGCCAAATTAAAAAGATTGTTTTCAGAATATTCTTAGGTCATCACAAGCATAAGTTATTATTAGAAATATATTCCTCACTATTATTATGAGATGAACAAGTTGTGTGAATGTCCTCTCTCCCCCTTTTCTAGTGGTGATATCCCATTTTTCTGGGGTGCACACAATAATCTGTGTGGCCATTATCTGTTCTTTAGACAGCTGATGGTCACCTGTCAACTCATCCACTTTTATTCCATAACTGTCCAATCTTTTCCTGAAGTTCCCTACCATCTCCTGTACTAGAGACCTCATAGGGGCAATGTAGACAATCTTGAATTTGTCTGTGTTGATTTTTCCATCCGGATTTATGTTTTTCCCCATTTCACGAAGCATTGCCAATAATGCAACATTTGTTTTTCCAGCACCCTACACACAAATTTTGCCATGAATAAATGAATGCTTAAAATAAGATTATGTTAAGCTAAATATCAAAAAGCTTTTCATTACTGTTGGAGCACAAAGTAGAAGATTATCATCATTCTCCAGAGCTGCCTTGCACAAGCGACTCTGAATCCTGTTGAGAGATTTGAAGCCCTCAAATGCAGGCTGAGCATACTTTGGCAGCTTTTCTATTGCTACCAATGACTCTGAATCCTCAAAAGGTCTTGGCTTCAAAGCTGGAACATGTATCTCCTCAAACCCTGATTTGAAAAAGTTTATAATATATATATTATGCATACTCATCTTGAGAAAAACTCCAGAATTACCTCGTCCTGGCACTTTGAATGAGCCATCATGTAGCTTGACACCAGTGTTAGCCATGTGATGTGATCCATGAGGCAAAGCCAAATCTTCTAAATCCAAGAGCTTCATGGATGGCAAAGCTACAGAAATGCGAGTTTAATTAAACAAAGTCCAACCAATGAATCTAATTGCAATGCATCATAAGTAATTATAATAATTACCCCTGCTTCATCAACTTCCATGGCCATCTCAATATCTGCATTGACCTTTGACCTCCTGACTGCCTGCTTTCTCAATCTCTCCTCCCTGATTACATCATCCTTCTCAGTCTCCAAAAGTGATTTGAGGATCTTTTTCAACTCTGGATCTGATTCCATCGTTTTAACAATTTTTGCTCGGTCAGAATCACTCTGAGCTTTGGCAAGAAGTGTACAATAAAGTACTGAAATAAAAAAAATAGTTATTGTCATAATCTGATAATATATATGGGCACACATACAAGTTGACTTACTCATGTTGCGATGTTTTCTCAGAATAATTATCAAATCAAAGCGTTCACAGTCCAGCAAAGTGACCAACTTGTTTTCAACATCTCTGTCATCCTTGGCATTCTAACACAAAAAGATGGTTCATTAGCAATGTAGTTACAATTAAAGTAGTTATAATTAAATATATGTAGTTATAATTAAATATATGTAGTTATAATTAAAATCAACATTCATAACAAGTAATAAGTGAATGCCTGCTATCTGATTTATTGTAACAACTATTAGCATGCAATTATAAAGCAATTAATGAATGTTCTTCTTATTCTGATCTTACTTTCAAAATATCAAGCACTTCTGCTGCTTTGTTCTGAGCCACAATAGGGTCTTTATAGTACTTGCTGAGCCTTCTTTGGAGCCAGAAAGCATCAATGTCATGTGGATGGAGACCTTTCTCCTTTTTGGTCAAGATGTCATCACCTGTGTCCAGCTTTAAATGGAAATTCAACAATACATGGAATTATAAATCCTGGCACGAATAATCATAGTAAGCCATAAATATAATGTTACATTTGCTCTAAGTGTTCCTTCAACATGTGCTTCAACCCCCTCATCTTCATCATTATCTTCATCAACCACTTCATTCACATAATTACCGTCATCCTGCATGGGAAATAAAATTGGAAATGTCCTTGATCTATGCAATTTTTGTTTAGATATCATGTGTGATAGATTATGATTCATGATTACTTAATGAGAGATTAGTATTACTGGTGATCAAACTCTAATCAAATGCAATGTAATGTATGTTGAAAGCAAGATTCATAAAAAACAAGCAACACTACAAAATATACAACATAGAAGCGGCCTACATCGGCTGAAGCATTATGCCAGCCATATATCATAAAATCTAAATTGTAATCAAGCATGGCTCTATACTGACCTCATCTTCTCCTTCATCCAAATCAAACTGAACATTGATTCCATTTTCAATGCTATCATCTAAAAAAAATTAATTTATGATAGGTAATTTATTACCCAAATTGTACATTACAAATACTATAATAATTGTTATTGAAAACTACTTGATCACTGAATAACAAACCTGCATGATAGTTGTCATCTGAAGCCCAGTCTGTGATTTTTTTGCAGAGGTTGACAAGAAGAGCATACCTCTCATCTGCAATCTTTCCAAGCAGTTCTTCCACATCTTTTTTCTTATCTCGTTCTCTCACTTTGTCACTTTTCAGAACCATTAAGACTTCATCTGCAGCAACATAATAAATTTCTCTGGTACAATCTCCTAAAGCTGCCTGGACCAAATTAAGCAATGTGTCGTAAATCTGCTTGGTCTCTGGAGTCTTGGGCCTATAGCTAACATTGGTTGTATCATCCATATCTTCGACTAGGGTGGACATTTTCATCCTTTTAGTCCTGTGAGACTCCACATTGCTTTTCATTTGAAAATAAAATTCAATTAAAATCGAGCCTTGAATGTTACCACAGCTTTTAGAATGAACTAATATGGTTATAAACCACTTGTAACTGACACAAATATGGCGAAATTATAACTAATTATCAGAAATGGTAATAATAGGTCAGAATAGAGTTTCTAACGCTGGTCTTTTGTTGCTCTTCACAGATGGATTTGTTCTTATGGCCTTGTCTCCCATCCTAGTTTGTTCAAGCATCTTTGGTGTGAGAGGTAAGACCTCCCCAGTAGCCTCATCTCTAGGCCTCCTATCAATAAGTGATCTGTCTGCTTGTAAGACCAGATTAGAATTCTGAAATTAAATGTTAATGATTTATAAACTAACATTCATTTTTTTCTTTAATAATGTCTAAGTGAATAAATAGCTATAAACACATTTTCGTCCTTAGTTATCGATTTAGCCATATCAATTTTAACCAGTCTCAGAAAAACTATCTAACTAAAAAATCATACTCTGGCTAAGTAATATCAAATAACAAGCCAATTACGCTCTAGCTTAGCTTTTGTGGCCATCATCGGTCGATAACACACCACTTTGGAATCGGGAATCGTTTATAAACATACAACACCTAAGGTTCACTCTTCTCAAAATGAGATTCGAATCTTATAAACATTGAACAAAATTTCTCACCGCTTTATATTCATACTGCAACGACCTAGCAGCAGCGTCAGCCATGTCGTATTTTAGCTTCAAGAGGTATTATTAGCGATAGTAGGGCTATGACTTTTGTATATTGCTAGTCGGACCTTCGCCTTCGAAATGTGAAAGATTCAAATCTACATCTTATTAATACATTTTCAAACAAATAAAAGTCTAAATTTTTATTGTCTTTAAAAAAATTAATTTAAGGTAACAAAGGGTCTTTTATAATTATCACATATATATCAACTATTTTCTGCAAATCATAAAACCTAACTTAGGGGATTCTATACCGAAGTTAGCAAGAAAGTTACGTAGCTTCATTAGCCAAAACTTCTCATCATTTTATCAAAAACCAAAATCTCAGAAATGAAAAATAATGGCCCCAGCCATCCTAATTTTTCTTTCAATTTTTTCCCCATTTGTTCCTGGTTCTTTGGCGCTATAGCTTTATCCTGTGGATACTTTTATCGATAAATCTAAAAACGTGGGCCACCTCGAGAATTACAATCCTAATTCTAATTGCATTATACTGCCTAATTGTTGAATTTAATGGGAACAGGCTCGTGCGCTTGAGGCCATCTCTGAGATTTATTTGCTCGCAGAATATCCCACCTTATGACCTATAGGCTATCGATGAGCTAAACTTGCTATTATTGTCGTCGGAAATAAGTTACCTATTAGCAAATTTTCGTCGCGCCATGCATACTCATCGTCACTTCAATTATTTTTGAATGACAAACCTCTGCTCTCCGAATTCCACGTATTTTTTTTCATTGCCGCGTTATTCCTCGATATCTAGAATAACTCTGACTGAAATCACTGGCAAACATTTCAAAAGAAACACGCCCAACGTACCATAACCTTTACTCCATAACGAAGTTACAGTAGAAATGTAGACAGATTAACTTATGTCTCCACGTGAATTTCAAATAAACATTGGAAATCCAGGTAAAGATTAAATCAAAACTCACTAAGCATAATTTCATTAGATCTGCTTTCGTTTTTTTGAATTTAAACCTGAAATTTAGATATGTTCACAATCGTTGGAAGCAATAATGCCTGAATATGTGTGAAACAGACAATAAGACTGTTGGGCTTTTCACTATAGAAAATGCTTGACGTCAATTGGCTAGTTTTACTTAAGATTGTAAATAAAAAATAAATTGTTGGTAACATAATGAACAACTTACTGAACAAAACAATGTCTTAGCCGATAGTTGCATAAGTATGAACATTCTCTTAAGAACTTTATATTAGCAATGCTTAAAATATGCTCACATGTTCAACACAAATAGAAATTCTTCAAACTGTAAATACGATCAAGTAGTAAAGGAACTTTACGAACAGAAAGATATACAACAATTAAATTAAATATTCAGAAATAGAAAACTTTATTAATCATATGAAAAGCCAATTAATGAAGATTAGACTTGTCTTCAGAACAAAACAATAAATGATAAGCCACAATATAATATAAGCCATCATCATATGTGGCATTTATATACTAAGTATTGAATTCCTTGTCATTCGTAAATAGACGAAGATAAACTCAAACACAATTCCTTTGTCTGAAGCATTTAAATACCAATCAATCCAAAATCATGGTCAAACCACCATGTGCAAGATAAACAATTATCACAAGAGCAGGAAGTAGGAATGTACTGATGGTCGCAATACTAAGTAAAGCATTGCTTTGATGTTAGGGTTATGATTTCTCAAAAATCAGTTTGAGTTTTGCTGCTGCTCAAAGTACATGAAGTCCTGTAAAGGGACAGTAGATAATATCACAAATTACCATCTTAAGAAAATCATATTGCTCCTAAGAAAAACAATGACAATTTATGGAAAATCTTTAAGGTAAAGTTGACTAACAATTAAGAACACAGTACAGAGCAGTACAGCTTTCATTTGGACATCTAAATCTAAAGGAACTAAACAATAAAAAAAATTTACATTTACAAAACTTATCATTTAGTATTGAAATTGAAATTCCAAAAACAACAGCTAGCACTGGTTCTGTTTGTTGTTTTTTTTATGTCAAAGTAATTAGTAAATTTACAAATATTTTAAATTGAAAAGTAAGAACCATTTTTAGGCTATTTCAAATAATTCATAAATCTCTGTCAAAATCAAGTGTGCAATTTTTCAAATTCTAGCATTTTTAACATACAGGTGGCAGAGAAGTTATCTGCATCAGTGAAGAATTCCCTTGCAAATCCACTCCACTGCTTGCTTAATTTCCCAATCAGAGAACCTTGCAGAGTAAAGATCTAACCACATATGAAAATTGATTTCAGATCAATAGAAAATTCTACCTTTATCTTTATATATAAAAAAAAATTAACTACAAATAAAATCATTTGAAATTGAACACCTTAAACTCTTGATCTCTAGTACAACATGGGCCTTGGCAGATGCACATGGGTCCTACGACATTAAAAACAGGTTGCCTGTTTGCATCCAAGATGACAAAATGAGGAGTAATGCAGCTGCGCCTTTAAGACATTAGTCAATAAAATCAATGTCAAGTTTAAAAATGAATTTAAATAATTTTCTATTTATTTATCCTTTAGAGTGTCCAACTGGCATTAAAGAACCATACAATCAAAGTCAGCATCTCTTGTAATTATTCCTTCCAAGCAAAGTAAAATATATGTTTGTACAATCATCTTATACATCAGTNTCTCTTGTAATTATTCCTTCCAAGCAAAGTAAAATATATGTTTGTACAATCATCTTATACATCAGTAAATCAATTATTCAAAAAAGATCAGTTTTACAACACACTCAAATCAAACTGGTGGCTTTTGAAAGTGGATCTAAAAAGTACAATGTATGAGAATTTAATCTGTTGGAGAAGAGCATTCCAAGTCTGCATACATGGAAAGCTTGATCTCCATAGCGCATGATTTGTAACAATAATAAATCTAACTCTTGTAAGCGTGATTATTACGAAATTTATGAGACTCATTTATCTCCTGAATTTAACATTGTGTCAATACTGTTTATCAGATAAAAAACTAAATGCAAAATTACATTGTACAGTGACTAAGCAGCTCGAAGTGTTAGTCACTTATAAAATTTACATAATACTTTATAGTTTTACTTTCTGAAAACTTTCAAAGTGTAGTTTACTTTTAAAAAATGCCTATGTTGTTTAGAGATATTATGTTATGTGATAATTTCAATTTTTTTTAAATTTAAATTACTACTTGAATGAAGAGAATAAAAATCTTCTTACGTTTGCCTTGCATAGCCACATATCTGACCAACTGGTGCTTCAATATACAACTCCATGGCACAACAATCAATGTTTGCACAACAATTGCAGCCAGCACAACATTTGAAATGTCTTGTGGCTCTCAGAACTTCCTAAAATATGTGTAAAATTAACTGAAAATCAATGTCACAAAGTGAAAACTTCCACCTTTAGATTATAACAATAAAATGGATTAAATAATGATTTGACATCATGAAACATTACATGAAACGTTTAGATAATAGAGTTAGGGTTTATAGCTACTAGCAAATCTTTGTCCAACCAAGCTAAACTTAGCTGAATTGATCCTCTCATTTTATCATTAGATTATCCCTAATGGATGTTATTACAGCCAGATTTAAGGATATGGATGATTGCTGAGTAATAAAGAGAACTATTGGATTGATGTGTTTATGGAGATGATTAAATATTGGGTGTTAAATTTGTATTTTGATTAAATTCTTAAGCTGAAAAGACCCTTAATGACACAATTCAGATTTGATAGATCATTTTTATTAATCTGAAAATAAGTAAAAAATATTTGTAAAAATTTTATCATATAAAATTATAAATTTTATAATTTGTTCTAATACATTATCAACATAAATTCTAACAGCTCCAAAGTTGTCTGTAATGTGCATGACAAATCCTCTTTGAGCTCCACAACACAACCTCCCGCAAGCATCTGATTCTTATAAAATTATTAAAAATGCTTTAGGCATATTCTGAGATTACATTATCACATAAAACAGCCAAACCTTCGCCTGCAAAATAAACCTGCTGACCCAGAGAGTTTTTAATTTGGTATTTGTTTGATGTTTCCCATCCAGTTATCACTGAAATCATTTAATTTAGAATGTCTATCATTGCACTCAAAAGGAAATGTATAAATTAATTGAAATTACACAAATGAACAACTGAAGAAGACAGAGCTTCAACTTACTTTCAAAAAGTTCGACCTGCTGATGAATGAGGAGCTGATCAATTTGGGACAAGTACTCTAGTCCTTGAGGGATGCCTGGGATTGCTGGAGGTCGTTCCATGAAGATCACGTGACCAGGTGTAGCTCCTAGAGAATTTTCACAGAACTCATAATCATCCATGGAAATCAAAATAGTTTATATGCTTTTGTAATTACTATTTGGACATTGCAAGAAATATTTTTCTCTAGCAAAGTAGTTTGAGATTTTTTATTTTAAATATTGCCACAGAATGGAAAGAAATAAAATATGTCAGGGGTCAGCTTTAAGAAAATAAATGCTTATACCATCAGACTACTGCTTCTACTATTAATGAAATAATGGAATACAAGGAGCTGGAACAAATACAAAACCAGTTAAACATAATAATAATAATAATAATAATAATAATAATAATAATAATAATAATAATAATAATAATAATAATAATAATAATAATAATAATAATAATAATAATAATAATAATAATAATAATAATNGAACAAATACAAAACCAGTTAAACATAATAATAATAATAATAATAATAATAATAATAATAATAATAATAATAATAATAATAATAATAATAATAATATAATAACAACAACAACAATAATAATAATAATAACTGAAGGTGACAATCCAAAAGTTAAAGATAAAGATTTCATTTTAAAGCTTCTTAAGAATTATCAAACAGGAAAACGGATAAAGAGGTTGTGGACATATTCCAAATGGGGAGGAAAGTGGATAAAGCACAAAGAGCAATATTAGTTAAGTTTGAAAATCAAATTTCAAAGAATCTCATTCTTGAAAATGCCTCTAAAAATGCTTGAAAAATAGTGAAGTATTCAAAAGGATTATTCTTTTGACAAATTTATCAAAAAAAGACAGAGCAGAACAGAAGAGAACTTTATTGCTTCAAAAACAAAAGGAACTCAATTAAAAAAAATCCAACAAGTAGACAATAAGAATAATGGTACAACCAGGGTCCTTCCATTTCATTGTCTGCAGGAGGAAAAAAATGAGTGCTTCTTCAGTCTGCTCATTATGAAGAATAAAGTAAAATTTATCTGGACTTATTTGAATGATTTTGAAGGCAACAGAATATCTAAAGAACAGCTACATTATTTAAATGTCATAATTAAGTAACTTTAACTTCGTAGTCCCATGTTGGGGGACTATAAATTCAGATGATGTTCATTTTTTGGACAGATTGCTTTTGATTGTTTTGGTTGGGAAAATAAAATTTAAAATAATTAAAATAATAACAGCACCATCATATAATGCAATACACATTAACATTTCACAAATTAAATCTAAACCTGGTACTTGGGGTGGACCATATCCTGAAGTGAATCCTGCATTGAGAGGCTGACTCACAACATTAGATCCTTGAACATAAGCTGCTTGATTAAAGCCACTGGGTTGATAATGAGTCGGCTGCCCTGTTATAACCTGTCCTGTTATAAGTAAAGAAAAAAATGAGATACTATAAAAAGTTCATTTTCAAATTTTCCTATTTTCTAAGATTTGACAAACAAACACAAATACTTGTGCACTTAACATCTGTGCAAAATTACACGTTACTAATACACATTATTCTACATCATGAGTAAACTAAGTTTGAGTTGTATTTTAATCATTAGTCTAAACTTTCTCAATTACTTACATATTATCACAAATAATTGTCCAAATATCAGTTTGAATTTGTATCACAACCCAGATGCTCTCCACTTCAGATTATTACCTCAAGAGCTAGCCTCTGTTTAAAAAGTATTAAATTTCAACATAATTTGTTTAGAGATTTATGCATGAATGACATTAAGCCAGGCATGCAGGTTGGCCGAATGGGTTACGTTCCTGCATGCAGTCGTAATAGCAACAGTCGTAATATGTTGTGTTCGCAACCCAGCCTGCACCGCCAGGGAGCGCCCTTGGGTAGGGGCGCTATATAAATGGTAGATCGATTAAAAAGTGCCTTCACATCCCATTCGGATACAAAAGCCACTCAAAATATCAGCTAAATACATAAGTACATACTCCAGAGACATCAATTTTAAATGCTGAAGTGCAAGACCTCAAATCAACCTGCAAGACCAGCAAGCAAAAAAGGTCACATTTTCAGGTTTTGCAAGTGCTCACATTCTTAAATGAACTAAAATGATGTCCCAGCTTTAGACTAAAGCATTATCAAAACATTATCAAAATTGGAACATTATTTCGAATATTTAAAGCAAGCTCTAAATTGAGATATTTTATACTTAATGCAATCCTACTACAATAGAATGACCAGAATGTCTATGTACATTCGAAACAATGTGCTTTAATTTTGCATTGTTGGATAAATTAAACCGATCAATATCTTGTTATTGTGGCCTTGAGTAAAGGAGGTTTATTACTATCAAATAATTGCAGCTCGAATGAAGGCAATAAAAAACGACAAAACATTTTCAAATATTTAAAATGTACCATATTATCCATAAGCAATGTGTTAATGGCTATGTAGAATGTTATTGTTTTTATTTAATTGTATCACTGAAAACACACTACAGCCACAAACTGAGGCATCTCAGGCTCCATTTGATGCCAACTTGAAAATCTATGAAATTATCGACCATAAAAATAATCACTAAGGTTCTTTAAGCTTGGCATGAGTGCATAGCATCAAGCGGCTATTTTAAAATCAATTTCTGTTTTATAGTCAGGCCAAACGCAATGCAGCTATGTTACATCAGAAATGCTAAGCCGACAGAGAATTTGAAATTTCAGAAATCACTTTATCCAGATGCAAAAAAATGCCTTATAGAACTTCATTCGAGCCAAAAAGAAGCCCGCTTTTTATACTTTGCGAGATGCGCCTCATTGTCACATGACAAATTTTTTGCATCGCCTTTGAGGTAATTTTTTTCTAAAGTCAATAAAGAAATAAAGGTTGCAATACAGGTGGGCAAACATTCCGAACCGCGGGCCGTTAACTTGAACGCTTTCAAAACAAAGCACCTAATGGATAGATACTACAAAGGTATAGAACTTATTTTTACTTAATCTGGACATTTGTAATAGTTTAGACATTATTTAAGCGCGAATCAATTTAGCCAAACAACGATACTTAATTTGTGGACGCCCACTTCCGCATGTTCCTCTTTTTACCAAAAATCATATTCGCCATTCCAGCTTTTTCCAGGGGCGGACCTCCTCTCGACTCTTTCGATATGTCCCTAAAGTTGGCTGATTTTTTCGACTAGTAGAATGCGGCCCGCAGGTCGAGTTTGTCCACCCTTTCAATAGGTTTGTTAAAGGAACCAGCGTCTTTATCATTACCTCGTAAGTGTCTCTTTTTATGACCTTTGCGCATCATCATAAAGAAATCTCAGTAATTCCCCCATCAAAGACAGAATTAATCCCTCAAGATAAAATTAATTAAGTGCGGTATCAATAACAACAAAGCATAAATTAAACTATGACAACATAGTTATAGAAAATCATGTAGCAGATGTTTATATTTTCTGCTGATTAGCACTTACGTGTGAAACCTATCTTACCTTAAGAAAGTAATTCACGATAAATAAAACATAATTAAGTACGTTTTGCAACACCGAAGCGAATAACTTTTGTGAAAAATGTAAAGTGCATTGTTTGTGTTTATAACTATCAAGGTAATGAGGCAGAGTATTATCAGAGCGGCCTATGTTCCATTCGAACTTCAAGAGGGCGAGTCTGTTCCAGGTTTACTGCCAACAAATTTGATATTCCCAACGGTGTGGTGCATGAACCTGATCAAAGTCCTCGCCTTCCCTGTATATGCGCGCACGACTGAAAGACAGGTGAGACAGCAAGTGGCTTTGGAGAGACTTAAATGCTAACTCAGCTAGTGATACAAATAATCTAAATCTTTCTCCAATGAGAATTGGGTTCTAATGTGTTGAAATTGACTGAACATGTTCTAATAAACTCTTTAATCATGAGAATTCGACCGTTTAGTCGACCTCTAAAGAAATACAAAATTTTGATTTTTCTCTTGAGTTTACAAGAACTTAAACTGCTCCAAAATTCAGCACATCCACCACAATGCTTTAGCTAAACTGGGTAAATCCCATAGACAATTTAATGTTTAGCTCAAAGTCAAATACTATATCAAGTAATAAGATTAGGTTTGTAACTTTTATTTGTGACAAGTAATGAAGTGACCCCTTGCATAATTTAACAAATTACTAACCTCTTGAATCATAAGAAACATTGTTTGGGTGGCTCATTATAAAGGTTGCAGATTAGAAAGAAGGTAATCTGTAAAATTTAATTAATCCTCCAATAAAAAAGTGACATTAAAACATTGAAGCTTGACTAACCTGGTTGTTTTGTTAGTTATTTAATTAACTTTATTAATTTAACTTTATTTGAATTAACATTGATAAATTTTCAAGCTTATTTATTGAAAAAATGTTTATTTTCTTCTCTTCTTTGTTATAAAGCACTTCAAGTGAATCTATTTACTTTTGCATACTTGACTATTCATTTGAAAAAAAAAAAAAGAGTTCTCTATTTAGTTTAGCTTAGTCATTGTTGGGCAATGTTGTGCGTGCAGGTTGGCCGAATGGGTTACGTTCCTGCATGCGGTCATAATAGCAACAGTCGTAATGTGTCGTGTTCGCAACCCAGCCTGCACCGCCAGGGAGCGCCCTGGGGTAGGGGCGCTGTATAAATGGTAGATCGATTAAAGTGCCTTCACATCCCATTCGGATACAAAAGTCACTCAAAATATCGGCTAAATGTTAAGACTTTGCACTAAGAAGTATATGAAACCTAGAAATTCATTTCATGATCATGATTTTAAATAAATTATATTGTGATTGTATTTTAAAACATTAATGTGAATGCAGATATCACTTTATGTTGTAGAATATTTTCTCCTAAAAGCTTGCATGTAGAGCAAATCTTTTAATTGATAAATTCAGAATTTTAGTTTTCAACTGAATTCAAATTATCCAAGCCATGAAATTTGAAAAAGTATTAAGTTGTTCCACAATTTCAAAGTTGTACCTGTAAATTTTTGCTATTCTGGCCATGTCAATCTTATAAATCTAAATTGACAAGCTAATTATAGATCAAGCCATCTCACAACCATAATTTTGAAACCCTCACAATAATTACAAATAATTTTCAGTGACTCTAAATTTTCGATGGAAACACAATGTCCAAATAATTTTCGATGCAAATAACATAGACTACGTACAATTACTCTAATATATGTGTGTTAATATCACAACGCAAACATCTCAAATCGCAAACTAACCTCAAATTCTAACAGCCTACTGTATTGAAGAACTCGTTGATCATGAAATTACTCAGAAGTCATTCAAAACTCTATGAAAGAAAGCTCCTTTAGCAGCATAGTGATTTAAGAGTGCCAGAGCGCATGTGCACACAAGCAAATCATTAGTGCCTTTCGAATGTTTGTTTCATAGTACCCATTGATCTTTCATCACGTGTAGGCCCGTGTTTTGGTTGAACAACGTTTTGATTGGTTCTATGCAAACAAACTCTCACCAAATCCTCAAAAAAACAATTATAACCTACTTCACCATAAAAATAGAAACGTTCAAACTGGTTCTTGTATTCACATTCACAATATTTCTATAAATAGCTTCCTCCTGTAAATGTTTAGGTGTTATTGTAGAAAATTTGACTTGGCTAGATCATATTTGCCATGTGAAGTCGAAACTTACCAAAAACATAAGTCTACTATCCCGTATACCTTACGTTATGGATGTGAATACCTCTCATGTTATCTTATGCTTTAATTTGTCTATACATATTTAATGTTGCAGTATCGTGTGTTCTTGTACAATTATTCGAATAGTTTATTTACTGGGTTATCGGACACGTGTGTTCCTAAGATGTTTCAGCAACGCATTTTCGACCAGCTCTTGCTAAAACCACATCAAGTTCGTTCTCGATCGAATCTGTTTGACCGCGATTATAGCCATACCATCTCCAATAAGTGTTTTGAGGATAGAGCTCGATTTCAGAGGCCGTTCCCTTGTGCATATTGTCAGACATATCTACAGGTTCAGCCAAGAAAAGCCTAGTTCGACCATGCCCAGATATGCTTTTCACTGCTAGTTCCCGATTATTACACGATTAAAAGGAAGTCAGGCCACAATTGCAAATAGCTATTTTTGTAATACATGCTTATAATATTTGTAAGCATTTAATGATAAAGAAACCGACTTTGTCCTATGTTTTATTTCATATGGAAAAGATATTAGATATTGTATTATTGGAATGGTTCAGTTAAGCCAACTGCCGGGAGTATTGTTGTCTATCAAATGTTTAATTGTAATTATGTATTATTGTAAAAATGTAATTTGAAGCCCCTCCCCTAGGCACCGCGCCCGCCCGACCCCCCTATGCATTAGAATATAATTACTACAGTAATCGATTTATATGACCTTGTTTGTATATCGTCATGGGACGCCTCGCCTGTCCCACCAGTCTATCAACGGTGACGTTCACTTAACAGGTACAGATTGTATGCCCCAAGAAATTGTCGTCGAAAACACAACAGATTTCAACTTGATAAATTGATACATGGTTCCACACCGCATCTAAAGCTCCCTTCGATAACCGTGATAATCCATTTGTTAAAAACACTTTCTCATCCTTATTGATTTTATTTCCAACAACAAAGAAATCTATATAAGTCCAGAGTAGTTAGTTAATAACAAAATTCTGTCGTCAATCGCTGTCATCTCGATCCCTTCCCTCCTTCACATCAATGCTGAACTTATATTCCTGTTGATGATTATCTAGGATAATCTTTTTTAAATCAGAAGTGAAATTAACCTGTGGAAAGTACGGTGCCACGATCGGCCCAGATACTTCATCTTCCCTCTCTATGGAGACTGCAACATTGACTGTCG
>MPNW01000170.1:0-11533 GCA_011800805.1 Hirudo medicinalis | reverse complement strand
GTCCATCAAGTCAAAGATTGAGTCAATTTTCTAGAGAAAATCATTTAAATAATTTAAAATATAAAAACATTTACATTTTGTCAATTTAAAAACACACCTTGTCATTAAATCTTTTTATGACCTCACTGTTAAAGTGGGGCAACTGTTTGAGATAGCTGTCTTTCTTCCACATGGCCTGTGTGACCATTTGTGCCAATTCCATCGCTGCCAGTGCGAGAGAGAGCCAACCGTTACTGCTTAAAACATCCACACATGCTTGAATCAGTCTGAAGGCCTTGCTCAAAATGTCTTCTGTGTCTGACATAAGTTCAGGAGCAAGTGGCATTCTGGAAATGTGAGCTTGAAGGAGGAAGTTGGTTTTGAGATGAGGATCACTGAAATTAGGGTTCTGGAGCTTTATGGGGAGACATCCAGCCAACTGCAATACAATTGTAATAATTTCAATACATTCAAATTATCATTCATTAGTCATTCGTTGGTAATGACAAAAGACCAACAAACCTGCTTGAGAACAGAATCCTCATGATGTCTGATGGGAATGTTCTCAAACTCTGTTGCTTTTGCAATGATTTCAATCAATCCATGAATCTTGGTCTTGCCATTGAGTGATAAACTGAACAATTTTGTTTGTATTCAAATACGTATTTGACTAACCATCAAACAAGACTATGAGTAATGAATCCCAGCAACTCAGCCTGCATCGCTAGGGAGCGCTCTCGGATGGGGGCGCTATATAAATGGTAGCACGATTAAAAAGTGCCTTCACATCCCATTCGATAGACGAGGCACTCAAAAGATCGGCTAAATACAAAAATATTGGCGATAAGAATTATTAATAATATTATTGAAGGCGGATGAAGTTTGAGATACTGAATCCAACAAGCAAGGCTTATTATTCAAAATTCCCTTAAGCAACTTTTAATTCAGAACTTTTAATTCAGAACCTAAGCCTTACACCAATGTATGTTAAATTAAGTGGCCTTTATGACCAAGAGTCGAGGGAGGAGCTGCAACACAGAGACACTAAAAGTTCTTAAACATCTTTTTAAAAATAATTTATGACTTTTTCTGATCCCACTTTCAACGCTAGATCCCTGTAATTCAAGCAAGTCCATTTATTTTTAATTCAATATTTTAGCTCATTAAGTAATTCATTTTAGAGATTTTTTTTAGAGAGAAAAAAAAAGCCGTATTCACTGAACCTGAACAGAGGCAATATGTCATCTAAATTCTCATTTAACATACTAACACTTCTAAACTAAGGTTTCTAAAACGTTTTTAATGTTTAAATAATCTTGCCAAATTTTATTTAACAACATTGCTTAGTTACACCAATACATGTTTATATAGTAATTACACGCTAGTTGCTAGTTACTTCGTGAATGAGAACATGGCTGAGAGTGCGGCTACTTCGGCAGAGCAAGCCATTGCTTTACTTGATGATAGAGTCCGGGCAGAGGAGGTTAAATCAATTTTGTCCGAATTATTTTAAGGATTTGTTTGAATCTGTAATAATCTTTAAGGATCTACTAGATGAATTGGAGAATGAAGATATACCGGCTACTATAAGAGAGGCCAGGATGGCACATCTTAAACGTAAAGCCAAAGATTTATTAGAAATGAAAAAAATGGATCATGGAATATACAAGTCAGTTCATAAGAGTAATGTTATGATGATAAGCATTTATTAGACACTACCTTTTATCAGTGTCTTGTAAATTGTAATGCCAACTGCTGAGTTTTATTTAACCACCCAATTACGAGCTGATAAATGATCAACTTTTTCTCCAATTGAAGGTTAGGGCTATACTTTGAAGATGCCCTGATTGGCATGATACAGTTATTATTAATAAAGTTTCTTTCAATGATTGAACATTGTTATAAGCTAGTTTACTATTTGATCTGCAGTTTTCCACATTAATCTCTTAGTAGTACTACATAATGGATTGTCCAGATAGTACTGATTACATTTAAAATTCTTGGGCATTCTTTGTGTACATTTTTAATCATTTGTAGAGTGCTATGATCAAGTAAAAGGCCAACAAGCTCATGATGTCTTTTTTTTACAGCGAAATACAAGATGAAAAAATATTCTTGGATATTACCATAGCAGAAGAAAGATGCGTGGTGCATTTCTTTCATAAAGACTTTAGACGTTGTGGCATTGTGGATCAACATCTTGAGGTCACATTGTTTCTTGACAAAAAAAGTGAAAAAAGTTCAAACTGATATTTATGTTTTCAGTTATTGTCAAAGAAACACTTTGAAAGTAGATTTGTGAAGATCAATGTTGAAAAGGCCAAATTCTTTGTGGCAAAGTTGAGAATTCAAGTCCTTCCAACCATATTGTGCTTCAAAAAAGGAGTTGTCGTGGACAGGTAAATACATCTAAAACCCTAACCTAGAAGATTTTACTTGAAGTCTGGCCAATGTCACCATGCATTCTAAAGTGTTAAATGTACTTTCACTCTATTACATTATTGCAGAGGTAATGGCAACTGCTTAATGATTCTTATTTTAATTAGTCACAGGAATTTAAGTCTAAAATGCTTGAGAACATTGTTTGGATAATTCACTTTCCATGGAAACATGTAGATTATTTATAATAAATTATTTTCAGGATCATTGGTTTTGAAGAGCTGGGCAATTCCGACAACTTTCCGCACGAAGTCCTTGAAAAGAGATTTCAAAGATCTGGTTTGCATGATTCGTTTAATGTAAGGGATTTATAATATCTATATAACACAAGCTTATTCTTGCAGGAGTCATATTTGGTGCTCAGGATGTGCACCCAACATCCATAATTTCCAATCAAAGGAAAAGAAAGGAGACTGACGAAAGTGAAAGTGAAGATGACTGAAACCACCCTTGCCAGTATAAGTCAGATGTCACTAATTGTTTTGTCATTCACTGCCACAAATGGATGGAATATTGAAGGGAGCCCAGCTCAATGCATGCAGTCTGATAGTTTCCAGATTACAATCATACATAATTTTGGACTCATTAAAGTGATGCACCTGGTTTTGTTCCTTGATCTGTGCTTTTATAGCTGAGGTTAATGCACTTGTAACTAAGGTAAGCCTTTCTTCAGTACTCAAGGAAAATAATAAAATAAATTTGCCCTTCTAAAATTATGGAGTTTGAATCTTGGCTGCAAGGGACAACTTTTTGAATGTAAGTCCATCATTGTCGTTTGCAGGCATGCGGGTTAGTCGAGTGGGTTGCATGCACTGATCGCTATGTGTCATGTTGGCAATCCAGCCTGCCTTGAAATGTATTCACATCCTTTGATTGCCTTATACATCTGCTCGGATGTACTTTATATCCCTAAATCTGTTCAGCTAGCTGCAACAGGATGAAGGGCTATTGCGAATTGAGGCTGCCCAGCAGGCATGCAACTTCGTAACAAGCACCTGAAAACTCAACTAGTTCTACATGCAACTTGTGCCATGTATCGTCCAGCATTCCTTAATTTGTTTTTAGGCAAGGCTATATTCTGCAAGGAAAAACTAATGTTAAAGTTGATCTTTTTCCTTTTGATTGTGCAGAATTGTGCTTCTGTAGTTTTTGAAGAACTTAAACAAAATCATCAAATAAAAAGTAAACTGAGAACTAGAACTGATTCTTTTGCAAATACTTGGAAATCCAAATAGAGGAGGTAGCAAACAAAAACAATCACTTGCTTTGATAAATGATTACGGGCTTGACATTGCAGTCAACGTCAGAAGCTTCCATCACATTTCAAATTGCAACAATTACACTTTGAAACAATTAAAAAACTGATGAAAAAAACCTGGCAAACCATTAAAATATATAAATAACAGAACAGGTGATGCTTAATCTAGAGAGGTCATTACCATGATATGTGAGCCCCACAAAAAGGTATAACTGAATCTTCAAAATCTGATCTTCCAAAAAAGGTTAAATTTAAAATGAAGAATTCATTTTTCTTGTTGTCATCCCTTTTATGGGAAATGCTTTGCAAAATTTTGTGACATCGAACTTGCCACCACCAAATCCACTGTCACTGCCGAGGCTTTCTCCGGCTCCATAGCATTGAAATGGAATTTGGTGGAGTGATATCTCCTCTGCAAATAGAAATGGTGATGTTGTTTATCAACTATGTGATTAAAAACAAACAAATTAACTTGAGCAGCCATAACTTCATGAATGTCAGACACCAATATTCAAGATTTTTAAAAACCTTAAATCAATTAAAAAATAAAGACTTACTTCCTCTGCCA
This sequence comes from Hirudo medicinalis, assembly GCA_011800805.1. Lineage (NCBI taxonomy): Eukaryota > Metazoa > Annelida > Clitellata > Hirudinida > Hirudinidae > Hirudo > Hirudo medicinalis. Next base: position 7,289 of record MPNW01000170.1, on the reverse strand, counting down.
TTAAGGTGTCCGTCCGGAAAGAAAATTGCTGACCTGGGAGTCATTGAAAGTGATTCTTCATCAAAATCTCCAAAGTCTTCATCAATTTCGTGAAGGCTTCCAAAAGATTGGGCTTGATCAATGTTGTCATTATCCTCTTCGTCGGAAGAAATATATTTCATCGGACGAGTATCATATGATTGAGAGATTGAAAGGTGTTGTACTATGAGCCTATTCAAGGCATTGGCATTTTCTGCAAATGCCTGCAACTCCCTTACACTATTAATCCTATTTAAAAAGTAAAAAAAAACTTGCACTTTATAAAAAAAAGCTGCAAGTATTTCAACCTCTTGAGAACATCAGGGGTTGCCAGTGGCTCATGTGATCCTTCTTTAGTAACCCAATGATGTTGTAGGACCTCTTCAGCAGAATATCTGTAAGATGGATCAGTAACCAGGAGATGGCAGATAAGGTCTTTGGCACACCCTGAAATGCCTGACCAATCCTCCTCTGGAAAGTCATAGACTCCACCTCTGATGTTATCAAAGAGCTGGTCCTAGTAACAGACTAAACTTCAATTATTGGACAATGAACAAGTTTACGTGTTAGGACATATGAAAATTTACATATTAAACTTCTTTGAAAAAAAAACCATTTGGAAATGATATTATTGCTAGAGCCCATAAGCCAAATTACATTCATAAGATACATATACTTTTACAGCAAAACATGAATATGGACACCCAAATATAGTTAAAGTGTAATTATGGACATATTTTAGGAACCATTTGTTTTGGAAATGCTTTTCAAAATGTAGATTCCAAACAAATGCTGATGATAATGCTTTGGAGGAGGAGGCATTGTAAAATGAATTTATCTCTGTTCTTCCTTTAAAAATAACATTTTAAGAATTTGTTGCATTGGATGAAAGATGTGACATTACATGATGTGATGATGCTGGTGAAAATGATTCTGGAAATGAACTCTTAGTTCTCTCTTAGCACTAATGAATCCAACCATCCAGCTACCCTCATTTCACATCAAGAAACATGGAGCATGACAACTCCATTATTAATTTATGCCAATTCAACCCCTTCATTGGATGACATATCGGTTGTAATATCGCGTATTTATGACAAGATCTGGAAGGCAAGGTTGAAGGATTCAGAAAAGACTAGTTAAACTTCAATTTTAACTTTTTTTTTTTAAATAAATTATAATTGCCATGTTTTCATAATATATATTTTCACAAAATATGCCAAAATGCTTTGCAACAATTTTTTTGTGTCTGCTATTTCCTTCAGTTTAACATAGACACTTGAGAATAGGAAAAACCCATTCACAGGGTCACTTTTTTTCATGCAAAGTTTGAATGTCCCTGTTCACATGTTTTGCTATACTGAAACATCACATTCATCAAACTCAAAAGTGAACATTTATTTAGTTATTTAAATTCACAAACTGAAGTGCACATTTAAATGACTAACACAGATTTCTACTTAGTTCATAAAAAAGCATAAGAAATAGAGCAAAATGTTGGAATGATAAATAAGCATCAAAATGATAAATAAAAAATTAAATGAAGTTAAGCCAGCAATTAAAGTCAAAGTTTTGATTGAGAGTATTAAAACAGGCAAAGGTAAGCTACTGCTTTCACTTTGTTCATGCACTCACAATATATTGGATAACAATGTATTTATTGTTGCGTATAATCACATAAGGAACCACTAGCTCAGCTAATAAGGCACTTGAATAACTATATCAGTAAGAAGAATGCCACAGAACCAAGGAAAGTAAAGAGTGGATTAGATGGATTAGGGTTAAAGATGCTTCCTGCTTACAATAAGATGGCTCAAAAAAATATAAACAAAAGAGACCATAAGATTAAAGACATGATTTCCTCTACTAGGATTCTACTTGTGAACTCCTCGTATCACTTTCACAAAAAGACAATACTTTCTACTCAAAAAACAAAAACAATAGTTCTTAAAGACTCTTAGCCTCTCAGCACAATGGGCATGAAAAACCTCACATTATTGTAAGTTGTTGCACGAGGTTTTACAATGAAAATAACCTGGCATGCATTGCATGATCCACCTTCCTCCCAACTACAATTTCCACCACAGCTAGCATGGAAAGGAGGATAACCACACAAGAGTATATAGCTGATCAAAAAATATTAAAAAAAACATTTAGTCAGATAAATATATAAATATGACAAATGTAAAACTGTTGAAATGCCTGAATCATGTTGCACAAATAATATGATCTAAAAGAAGTATATCAGTGACTAGAGTGAATAATAAATTTATAATTATCCTCATGATCATTATTAATGTAACCACTTATAAAAATCATTATCATACATTAATAAACTCTTATTTAAAAAAGTATTGAATAGTATTCAAAAATGAATGCAACATTTATTCCAGTAACCTAGATTTATTAGAAAAGTGATAATAACATCAAAATTAATATTATGCATTCTACATGTAACTAAATTTCAATTTAACTTACAGAATTATGCCAAGACTCCAAATATCACATTTCTTGTCATAGGACCATGCCCTTTCTTGCCATACACCTACAACTTCTGGAGCCATAAATTCAGCAGACCCCACCTTGTGTCAAAAACAATTAGCTATTTACATAATGAAATGGTGATTGTAGTAAAATAACAACAAATAAATTCCAAGTAAACAAAATTATTGTAAGACTAATTCTCGATCAACTTAAACTAGCTTTCCAAAAACAATTTTAATCTGCATTTACAAATGTGTGACATTATTAATGACCTCCAGATGCTCTGCACTACAATAAAACTCACAAGGCAACAATTTAGTCTTAAATAGCCTAAAGCCAATTCAAATAAGAGACTTAAATAGTTTAATAATCTTAAAACAATTAATTGAAGAATTACTGGTGATTGAAGTTCAGGAGTAGTTATTGGAGAAGTGTGTCGGCTGCTGATATGGATTCCACTCCCAAGATCGAAGTCACAAATTTTGACCGGTGTCAATTGGCCTGACACTGCACAAAGAATGTTCTCTGGCTTAGGTCTCTATGAGCAATACCTGAGTGACAAGGTGACTTAAATAACAATACTAAGTCAAAAACAATTTTTTAATTAGAATAATGCAAGGGTATTATATTAAGACAGGTGGTTAACCCACTTAGGTAGTATATTAGTATCATTATTGAAATTAAACATTCTTTAGCATTTTAAATTGAGATTCATCATTTTTTTAATGTCTTTTCTACATAATAGCTTTGTTATAATGAAAAGGTACTTCCCAATATTACTAATCTAGTGATTTTTACCTTTGGCAATTCAAAATGTCGAACTTTTTTAACTATGACATTACGACCTTCCATCCCAGCTAGTTAGAACAAAATATTTAAAAATGTTATATTTGGCTAGTTAAAAATCTCTCAGATATGCACATGTAGGTCTTTCTACAAGTAGCATATTTTTTTATTTTCAAGAAACTGTCAGATGACCTATTTTGTCTTTCCTATATTCTGCAATGCTGTACTCATTAAACCACTCCCTTCTTCAAAGAGATGCTTACAGAAATGCTTCAAGACTGTGTTAATATTGGAACCTTTCTTCCAAAGCAAATAACCTTTTTTATGCAGATGCTGTAAGGCATTAGCTATATCTCTGATGACCAAGCTAGCTTCTTGCTCACTTAGATGGCCTCTCTTTTCAATTGTTTCCAATAATGTACCACCCTCCATTTTCTCAAAAACCAAGTAAAATCTGCAAAGCATTATATATGATTCAATCACATTCAGACCAATGCAGCAATAACTGAAATCCCCAATATATAAACATATTTACCAGATGTGAGACCTACCTCATATCTTCTTCAAAATATTCAATCAGTTGCAATATATTAGAACTGCCTTGGCAATAGTGAAATATTTCAATCTCTTTTAGAACTTTTAGCCTTGTTTTAACACTTGTTTTTGAAACTACCTTGGAAGTTTTGGGAAAAATATGCAAATAAAAAAGTGAAAGTGGCTCAACTTAGCATTACTTAATGTAAATTAAATCATGCATGTCAAATCAGTACTTTCACAGCAAATTCCCTTTCCATTGCTAGGCTCTTATAAGTTTGAACAGACCCAAATGATCCTTCACCTAGTATTTCCCCAGTTGGTATATATATCTCTTCAGCACAAATTATAAAAATCGTTGATTTATTAATATTATTGATATTATAAATTTTGAAATGAACCTTCAAATTTTTTAATGGTAGTACTGTTAAGCCTTTTTTTTCTCTTTTTGATTACTTTAATAGGATTATCTATATTCAAGTTATCAATTATTAGGTTGCACATGCGGTCTTCGTTATCTCCATCCATGTCTTCCATGATGCCTTCCATAGTACATATCTACACATAATCACAAGAGAAGGATAAATTTTAAAAAATAAAAAAGCTTACAAACAAAGGCAGTAAATCGATTAAAAATCAACTTGGAACTGCAATAAAACAAGCAATCTTTTAAATTTGTAATCAGATACGTTCGCAAAAGCCAAAGCGGTCTAGATTTATCGATGGAGAAACAAATGTCAGGTCAGTTGAGAGTAGTTATAAGTCAACCGTAAGAATTGTAATTCCATTATTGAAGAGCTTAAAATTTAAAGATTTAATGTTGTGAAAATCAAATGTTCGAAATATGTCTCATTTGAGACTTATGTCGACACTACAGTTTTCAAAATCGATTTAAATTAGTACATCATTCTAATGAGCAGAAATTGCAGACACATAAAAATAACGAAATTCGTCTTGCCCAAACGACCAAATCCATACAAAACGAACGTATAAGCAGCCGAGTAATAAAATGTAAATAAACCGATATAGCGGTTGTTGGTATATTGATATTTTTTCGATCATATGGATGACCTCAAAGTTTAAAAAAATGTTTAAAAATTGGTAACCTGAAGTAATTAAGGAAATTTATTTTTAAAAACAAATGTAGGTATGTTCAGTTATTTTACAATTTGAGGGTTAGGGCCAATAATTATCCTAATATCATCAACCTAACACTTTCTATACCTTCTATGGGCATTAAAATCATCTGAAAAATGGAGTGTTTTAGGTTTAAATAGGGATCTCCTTCAAACGAAACAAAGGAAGTGGACGTCCAATTGTGGTCCTTGGACTCCTCCTTCCTTGATTCCCATTGGTGCCATTCCTTTTGAATTTGGGCGCCAGATTTTCTCTTTGTTATTTTCCTCCTTGGTTTAATTTAATTTAGTCCTGTAGGGAATATTCTATTACACATATGAACTGACATTATTAGTTGTATAAGAGAGGAATTTTTTGTTTGTTGAGGGAAGTTATTATGGTATCAATTTTTAATTATTAGGTTGGCAACTAAGTTCCCGCCGTTTTTGCGGAATGTTACAATGTAAAAAACGGCGCGAACTTAGTTGCCAACCTAATATTTACGATAATTGTGTTGAAGTATTTTTTTAAATTAATTATTTTGATTCCAGTTTTGAGTGTATGTTTTAGGGTTAGGGTTAAAAAATTATGCAATAAAATTAATTACTGCGCCTTACTATTGACTACGTAAATTCTTAATAAATAAGTCAAAATTTCCATTTAACTGCTCGGGCTTTCGATTTATTACAAATCTTACCTAACCCTAACCCTAACTTTCATTCAAGTTCCTTACTTTTATTATTTTTAAAAAGATGTATTATCTTTTTATTTACACCTCGGGTAAAATTTCTTGACCAATAAACCAAGCTCCACGGAAGACCTAAATCTAGGATCTAGAGCAGGTATCAGAACATTTGCGTTACACCGCACTTACTCCCAAATGGGTTATTAGATGGAATTGTGTGTTATTTTCTTGTTCAATATCCTCTATTTTCTTATCCGTTTTAGTTGTGGAAAGGTTCTGTTCCTTAATGTTGGAAATTTTTCTTTTTCTTTGATTTCTGTTGTGGAGGAGTTCTGTTTCTTGATGTTGGAGATCTTTTCTTTGTTTTCTGTTTCATCTTCCTTTGTATTTATTTCTACTGTTGTTTCTGTGCTAGTTTCTATTCCTTTTTAAGTCAATGTTAAGGAGGATCTCCTAATGTTATTATGTGTGATGGATAGGTGCTCCCTATAGATTCTTTGTTGGGGGCTGTTGGTCTTATCCTTTGTTTGTGTCTGGATTGTTGTTTTGCCAGGTTCCGTCAAGGTTTGTACGGAGGTGTCCTTCGTTCGGGGTCTCCTTTTCTTCTCTCTCTTGTCTGGTATTGTTGTGTCTGTTTCTGCTTCTATGGAGGCTTTTTTCATGAGAGTACTTCTAAGTGTCTCCATTTTTTCTTTTATTAAGATGACTGTGACTTTTTGAAAGTTATTGTCTTATCTGCTTATTTATGCTTGATATCAGGATGTTCCTCTTTAATTGACTCTTTAACATTATTTAAAGGACCTTAATATTTGTCACGTTGCTGTTTGCAAGAGACTCAACGGCCTTGAACAAGATTAGTGCCGTGTCGTTTTGTCGGATCGGTACCGGTACCTCGTCATTTGGGATTAAATCCAGTGGTGACGAGAACGGGTCCTCGAAATTGTCGTCTACCGTCGGGGAGTATGAAATCTCCTCATCAGAGTAAACAATCCTTTCCGAGGTCGACCCTAAGATGTCACTACTTGGAATCCCAATGGAATCATTCGGGGTAAGTAGGTTCCTAGATGGATTGGGAGTAGTTCATTCCTCCATTCGGATCCTTTTAGGCCTAGTACTCGGATTAATCAATTCATCGGGCGAGGGTATTCTCCTTACATCTCCCGTATTATCCAAATTTTGACTAATTATGGGATTCGACTGTGCGTTATTATTCGCCTCAGTCAGAATCGTGACATCATAAGCTCATAATTTATTTCTTATAATTTATTCGTTATTTTAATAGTTCGTTATGATTATATGAAAATTATCCTTTGTTTCGTTTTATAAGAATAATTATTTTCATAAAATTATTCAGTGTTTAGTTTTGTAAGAGTAATTTACGCCATTAATCTGATATTAGCCGGTGTTTCGAAATTTTCATGAAATTATTCCGTGTTTGGTTTTGTAAGGGTGATTTAGTTATATTCAGTGTTTTATTTAGTAAGAATAATTCTTTTCATAAGATTATTCAGTATTTGGATTTGTAAGTGTTTTGTTAGGGTTAGGGTTAGGGTTAGTGTTGTGCAAATGTAGGAGAAATAGCCTTAGACTCTTTCGTGTTTTGTAAGGGTGATTTATGTTATATTCAGTGTTTTATTTAGTAAGAATAATTCTTTTCATAAGATTA
>MPNW01000169.1:135550-188300 GCA_011800805.1 Hirudo medicinalis | reverse complement strand
AGAATGGACTTTATCAGGAGATTTTCACTTGTTAGTCATGACCACTATCATCATCGTCCTCATCGTCATCGGCGTCATCGTCATCATCATCATCGTCGTCATCGTCATCATCGTCATCATCATCATCATAATCATCGTCATCAGCGTCATCATCATCGTCGTCCTCATCGTCATCATCGGCGTCGTCACCATCGTCAGCATTATCATCAGTATGTCATGACGTCATGAGGTCATTTAAGCAAGTGACTTCCTCCAAGATTCTTCTCCTGAGAATGTCTTCCAAGCTTTCAAGATGAGGAGTGGAAACTTGATGCTGAGAGATGATTTGGAAGGATTAACCGAGGCTCCAGCCAATGACGTCACTAATTATAACAACAGCGATTCAAAGAGATCGTATGAACATATATAATGAGTCTAACAACGTTAACATTAACAACGCATAACAACAACAATAATAATAACAACAATAATAATAATGATGATAATAATAATAATGACAATGGTAATAAATATAATAATAATAATAATAATAATAGCAAACAGACCAGACATAATAGTACACAACAAAGAAGAAAAATCGTGCTTGATTATAGACATATCAGCTCCAGATGACCCCAGCATCGACCAAAAGGAAGACGAGAAAATGAAAAAAAGTCTTACAAATCGAAATACAAAGGACTACCAGAATACCAGTGTGGAATACCAGCACAAGTATTGAGCTTGTAGTAATAGGTGCATTGCGAACAGTAAGCAAAATATTATACAAGAAACCTAGAAAAGATTCCAGAGTAACCATCACCTCTGCAGTGCCAAAAGATTGTACTTCTTGGAACTGTTGGGTTTTTAAGGAAAATACTTGGCAGAATAACTTTTTTGAAAACTGTGACAATGACGCAAACAATTTACATATTAATAATATGCTTACATTACGGCTCAATATTTTCATTTAAACACGTTTTGTTAAAATGGAGGCCAAAACTGATCGGTCGGATATTAAAAACTACAAGATGTAGATTTAGTGACAAAGTTTTTCGTACTCAAAACAGTGAAAGCGTATAACTGAGAAAGCTTTATCCTCCAAATGGCGAGCTTATTTATATATTAATAATAATAAATAATGAAAATAAAAGCACTATTAATAATAACAATAAACCAAGCAATTAATAAATTCTGATTCGGGGCGTAAAAGCGAGAGAATTGCAAGTTAATCGCTATTTAATCTTACGAAATCTGATGATCACGTGTTTCCACTTCATTTGGAGTGCTTCGTACGTCACACTCTTGAGAAGGCATTAACCACTGCTAACCACTGCTAACCACTGCTAACCACTGCTAACCACTGCTAACCATTGCTAACCATTGTTAACCATTGCTAACTATTGGTCATGCACGTGATATCACAGGTTATGTACTTGCATTAGTTATATAATTTAACATTCTGAGCTATTAACGGTTTTCCATTGATTTAGTCATTTCAATTAAACAATTTAAAACACCCTCCATAGTCTCCCCAAAAGAGATAAGCAGATGGGCCGCTTTTCTTCGAAATGAGAGCCAAAGTCCAGTTTTAAAACTCAGTGGAAAACTTAAGTAAGAAACTTTCCAGCCTTATAAGTGGCTTTTCATATTCATTCATCCTTGGTTGATTTCAAATTGGCATGTTTACCAATAAAACGTCTGGAATCAGTCGCTAGCTATCAATAGTTATTTGAAATAATTATGAAATAATGAATCTTTAAATAAATTTCGTGATCGATGGTCTTAGAAGTCACTGTTACAGCATTAATGACGTTAATGGGTTAATGGGTTACGTTCCTGCATACAGCGGTATGGCAACAGTCGTAATGTGTCGTGTTCGAAACCCAGCCTGCACTGCCACAAGCGCCCTTGGGAAGTTGCGCTATATAAATGGTTGACAAGAAGCGCCTCTGACGCTATGCATATGGCGCTATGTAAATGAAGTACATTTTACATTTAATAGTTGCAATACATTTGCATTTGAAAGCTCAATAATAAAGATAATAATATATTCAACAAGTAATCATCACTTTAAACTGTTTGTAAATATTTACAATGATAAAGATTAGGGTAAAACTTAATAAGGCCCAATAATTGCGAAAATTAGCCACCATCGTCACTAGCCGACTTGCAGTTCACAGGTCTTGGATCGAATGGCTATCTGGCTTCGTAGCGATGAACGTTTAAAAAATGACTTGTGAAATATATTGGATGGTGATAGTGGATAATATATTAGGTGATTGCACTGATTATAGTCGTCTATTTAATAATCAATTGGCTACTAAGTCTGAGCTGTAAACCATAAAAACGACTAAGCATATGCTTGCTTCATCGTTGTCGTTGTCTTCATCTTATAATGTTGAATAATAATGACTTAGTGATGATATGTTGATGATAATGATAACATGACATTAAAAAATCTTGTAGAGTAACTAACCGAATCCCTGCGAGGCTGTCGTCAAAAGAATATTTTCCATAAAGAGAAGCAACATTTTCAATGCGCTAAAACCAGATTCGAGTGACAATAGCTTTAGAAATTTCATTTTAATTTTTAAAATAAACTTGTGAAAATTATTATTCGTGAAAATTATCGGAATTCCCGAGCATCGGTAGTCCAAAGCAGCTTAATCTCTCGAAGTTGATCTCATCGCTATAAGAAGTCATCACTTTGTATCTTCAATAGCATTAGTCCGTCGATGGAAGCAGCTTTACCTCACTTTACCTCATCATCTCACTCCTTGCTTCCACATCTCCCTTGTCGGATTGTCATCACAGTCTGATGGTATCCTCAGAATCATCGATGCGATAATATTTATAAGTCCATCAAGACGCATCAGAAAAAGGAATTAGTTAGAATGAATTATCCAAAATGAGGCTGTTTGCAACTTTAAAAACTTGACGAAACTCTTACGCAGAGTAATAATTTACATTTAAAAAAGATTACAATGTTTTTTTTTTATAATGGATTTGTCCGAAATGACTCTTTAAAACCGTGTGTTGACTGTTGATATTGTTGATATTGATAGGTGTTTGTAATTCATTGCAATGCTGTCCATAAACTTCGTGCAACAATTTTAATAATGCCACAAAGTATGCGCACATGTACGAGGTGACTTGTTCGTATGGCTACCTATCCAGCAATGGACTTTAATTAAGGAACAAACAATTTAAAGCCGACGCTTTATCAGTTGGTCAGTCAGTCAGAAGTTAGTCAGCTCCGAATTTGGGAGCTGATGACAAAATCGATGTTCATCTCGCAAGTTATTTATTTTTTAATATTTTTGTTATTGAATTTAATTAGGTGGGCTTTTTAAGGTCCATTACTGGAATAATTAACTTGCAACGGGAATATCATTTCTACAATATGTAACACAAGAACAATATTATGATGATTTCTTTTGCATAGAAATATCGAGTATTTAACAATTAAAAAAATAATGTAATATTTCAAAAACACTTAATTGTCCAGTCTTAAAATTGCTGTAAAGGTCTGGAAGGTCGTTCTTCAAAGCATGTTTTCAAGGGTGTTTAAAAAATAGTTTTTAATGCAGATTTTAATACCAAATATCGGAGAAGTGGATGCACAACAAGCCAAAATAAAATGCTAGAAATTTCACTCTGACAAGACTTAACTGGCTGCTAAGCCACATTTCAGGAAACCAGTCTGGAGGCTTGGTTTTGTGTTCACGAAAAATGCTCTCACTCGGTATGTATATCGGTGATCTTAAGAACAAATATTTCTCCATGGCATCCATATCAGTAATTCCTAAAATTAAAATAATTTACTTAATAATTATTCTTTGAAATTTACTCTTTACATTTATTATTTTCATTTTTAGCTGCTAGAAGCAGCCACTTTTATCGGACTGAGAAGAAACTGTCATTGTTGGTTCCGTCGAAATAGTATAAATTTCTTTAAGTTGTGCAATTTTTGTCGTGAATATGGCTGCGGAGTTGGAAGTACTTGATATTTATTTACATTAGATTAATTTAATTCCTTTTTGTGCCTGAAGAAAAGAAGTTAGTTTTAGATTTAGAAGACTCAGAGGTGCATTTTATTCTATTTGTAGTGAAACACGTGCAAAATGATCGCTGGCCGCCATTAGACAAAACCATTTGAAAATTTTAAAAAGAATTCTCTTCTCAAGTCTTTGCATCACGATATCTCAAACATACAAACCTGACGTCGACAAATCAAGGATTTTGTCCACGATATTATAAGGGATAAAGTCCATATGCCCTGAAAAAATGAAGAACTTTGGCATGACGACCCAATAGCCATGTCCTTCACGAAGAGGGACGTAGAATTTGCACTTGAAACATTTGCTCACGCTCACTTTCTTCACTTTTCTTTTGGCTCTCGGTAAATTGTTGTATGTCACTCGAAGACCTGCGTCATTTCATTAAAATTTATATCATCATATTCTCAATCTGCATGCGTTTATTTAAATTTCCAAAATTATAATTAATTTTAGTGTGTCCACCGTTTATTTTTGGTCGCCATGCTTATAGCACACCTATCACTAAATTTTGTTACCATTGAGTGAATTATTATTTGTATGGCATGGAAATACATAAAACAAATGAATATTAGGGCGTTATGTTAACTAGCATCACATTAGACATTTACGCATTCAAAATTTGGACATTAATGTCCAGGCATATCCATCTTTTATTAAATCTTTATACCGTAGGCTTGAAGTTTCGACCCACGCAGTCGGTGGTTTAGTTCGTCTGAGGCTGATTTTTCGAGCATATCCAAAATCGTCCTTCCATTCACTTTAACCGATGTATATTCCAGGTTAAACGAAAATGTATCTCGTAACTGGAAGCGAGTGACATTTCCTATTAATTAATATTTACTAATAAAAAGATGTAAAGATAAATAATAGATAAAATAACTCTCATAGTGAAATGGATAACTTGAGATGGTTAATTTTTTAAGTGAATTACTTTTTACGTTTAGTAAACCAAGCAGATTCTCAAGTCGTTAGGTGTCTCAAGTCATTTTTAAAAACCTTTAGCACTTTTTAGAAATTTTTAGTATTTCATATGTCTTGTATTTCTTTTTCTTTGTTTATGTTAATCACTGAACTTGTCTGAAATCATCTTAATTAAAGATATGACGGACTGCATTCACAATTTTTTGAATGATAACCTTTCGTCTTGCGATATTACAATATCAATTACCCAGGCTTATAAAATAAGTTCTACCTGGATTGATAGGTCGTCTGAGAAAATATCCCATTGTAAAGCAAATGCTAGAACTTTTTGGCATATTCAATGTAAGATTTGAAACATAATTGGAATACTCCAACAAAGCTTCGCAAAGTCGAAAAGCTAAACAGTAGTATTTCACTAATTATTCAAGAATATTTTATTATGCACTGAAAATTGCGCTCCAAAAAAAGCATTGAAAAGCATTTCGATACCTTAACTGCAAATTTGCTGCAATATCTTATAATAAAAGTATTTTGATTAAGTTACGTATTAATTTAAAGTATTATCAGTTGTTGGAAAACCACTCTGAAAGTCAAATATCAGCGTTTAAAACATTAGAAATTGGGCACTATCATCAACTTAGGGCTTGAGTGATTCATCGCTTGTGTTAAACTAACCCAGAGGACATGGTTCATACCAGCACAATTCATTGTCAAAAAAATCAAATGAGGATCCGACGATCGAACTGTAATTCTTTTCGAAGTCTTTGTAATACTTGGCATAAATATCACCTAGGATTGGATCTTAATGGAAAAATACCATATTCTTCTCAATTCAACTCCCAGTCAAATATTTTTCTTATTTGAAATTTATTGCGGGGAAATTAGCGACATTTAAATAATTAATAGTAAGTTTAACTAAATAAGTTCACTCAAAACAAATGCGAACCACGTAAAACCCACAGTCTTACCCGCAGTCCACCTATCATCTATGTAGACAGGATTACCAACCCAGGATCTTAACATTCCTAGATCATCGAAAGAAAGATCCAGAACTCCTAAAAACTTTCCGTACTTTCCTGACTGCACAACAACACCTATTCCTCGAGCTTCCTCTATTACGAGAGGATATGGACCAGTTACGACATTATTTCCTGGCGGAATTCCTGCAGAAATTTGGAGCCGAACTTGAAAACCGAAATTCAAGAATCCATCTCGCAACCGATTTTAATTTATTATATTGATACCATTGAATAGCAGAGTGCTTCCATGGCCTCCGACTACAACGTCCAATTCGTAGAATAAATCAGCAAGTTGGACATTTTCTTCGAAAGTAGCATGACTAAGAAGTATGATGATGTTGACGTCCTTCGATGTGAGATTCTCTATCTCTTCCCTGATGATTTTCTTGTAGTCAGTGGAATTGATTTCTGGGTGTTCAGCAGAACAATAAAACTTTAAACATTTTCGAGCACATATTCGAGTGTGGCATTGAATGGAAAAGCTGTTTTGCATGCATAGTTTTTATGCATGTGACATAAAAATATCTTTACATGTTTATGCAATTTCTTTATATAAGTTATATGCTACATGCTTCATTTGCAAAGCACGCTGGACATTTTAAGGGGGCGTCCATAAATTACGTCACATGCATAGGGCGTCGATGAATCAATTATTAAATGATTTAAGAAACAGGATTAGTCGGCAAAGCTTGACTTCATTTATGAACCTAACAGACGGAAGATACCCACTGGACCATCCAGTGTATTTGGGCGAAACAAATCCAATCACTCCGATTTTTACTCCCTCTCGTTCCACTATTACATGCCTCTTAGTAATGCCGATGCAATTGGCACATACCATCAGTGACTCCAGCTTTTTGTTGGAGCCTGAGATATCGAGCAGAAGTTCAGACAATGAAGGCACCTGTGAAAGATAATTCCAAACTAATGATAATATTATGCAACAGGTTATCACAGTCGCTTTTATTAATCACCATTTAAGAACCCTCGAAATAATGTTAGCCATTACTTTTGAGTAAAATTTGGGACATCATTTCAGCTCTTTCCAGGGAGACAAACCCAACCCTCGAATAACTTGATGAAATGTTTTTTTATTTGCTTCTCGACAAAAGTCAGTGGAGCCGTTGTCTCCCTACCCCCTCCCAACCCCCAATTTACGTCTTTGAGTAAGATCATGGGGAATGTTAAACTATTTAATTTAACGAGCATTTAGCATGAAAACATTTACCTTAGCGTCATAGTTTATGGATGTCATGGCATCCACAAGTGCTTTGGTTCCAGTCATTGCATACCAATAATTCGGCTCCACGTAATTACCAGCATCGACTACCAGCACATTCGGCTCACTTTCCCGTAAAAGTTTGATTACTTTGCTCTGTCTTGTCACTCCTCCTAAGCAAAGCCTGGTGTCGACAAGGCAAGGCTTCATATCCTTATCAAAAGGCATGAGCTTATAAGACACTTCGCCGGTATGGATCAATTTCAACCTTAAGCATAAGCTAACATCTGCCTCGGAAAGGAGTAAGACTACAAGCAAATATACTCCAGTAGCCATGTCCCATAATTGTGTTTTGTTCAGAGGACAAAACAAAAATTAGATGACGTCAGCGCAGCGTTCATTACCACAAGATATCTAATTGTTAAATAAAATATATTATACCAACTCTCCTCAAAGATCAAGAATGACCACCAACTTAGATACTATTTAACATAATTATAAATAATATCATATTTTCAGTTATTAAATATTCATTAAAAAAAACATTATTTGTAAATATTATATCTTATGTTACCCGAATTGATTGACGTGTGGAGCAGCTTGTCCGAGAACATTAACTAATGGGTGAACACTGAGATGTCAAAGTTGCTCAGAAATACTGTTAAAGTGCAAAATGCTAAGCACATTTTCATTGAAAAGATAAACACTCTTATCAATTTTCTTCTGGCTCGAGCATTATAATTTATTTGGCATTTGGAATTCAGAGAAATGTAAGGATCAACGAGCACAACTTCACTTTTGTTTCTATTAAGAAATCAACATCCGTAATTTTTTTAGATTCAAAGCCACCAAATCTTCAGTATCTCCTGAAGTTCCTATGGAAGTACTTTCATTCTCTCCGGGCTTGCTACTGGAAGCCAAAGAGTCTTGGTATGTCGGGGCGAATTCAGAAAATCTCTCTTCTCGTCTTTGATTCAACCATGTGTCTTCGTCTGAAAAAGATTTCAAAGGTAAGATCAAATAATAACAAAAATAACCCTGCTTGTCTCAAAATTTAAAGTTCAAAATAAAAATCGATAAATAAATGATGCTTAGAAAAAAATTACTCAAAAAGCTCACCAAAAGACTTCTTTCCCACATCCCACTCTCGAACAGGGGCATCTTTTCTCCAAGAATCATCTCTTTTCAGCAGTTGAACATTCTCCTCATCACTCGCTTGGTTGGTCGAAACTTCAGGTCCTATCAAACCTTCCTCCTCATCAGACTTCACTTCATCAGCCCATTCATCCTCTTTCATACCAGCTAGATATTTTAAAATTTATTTTAAGTTAGAAACAAGTAACAGCATGAAAAAAGCATGTAAAGGTTTCATTCCTGCCTCTCATAACAGCATAGTTATGCAGCGGACTTTAATCAAATAAATAAACATCGATAATCACGTCGACATTTAATGTAACTATTTTTGTCTATTTAGAAAAATCGTCTGCATTTGCATCCTAAGAGTCTCACCGATGAGCGTACGAGGATCGAGCCCCGACATTCTGATGGCTTCCTGAACGACCTTCCTTTGCATGATCTTTGCCAAACGAATTTCCAACATCGTTCGTTTCTTCTCTTTCGTAGAAGAAAAAATTTTCCTTTGTGCTTTGGTCTGTAATCGAAAAAGTGTTTTAATATTCAACAAATTCGATCAAGCCAAAGTTAAAAATAATTTTTTTATTTTTGGCAAATTAATGTGCCGGCCTTGCTGATGTTATCGTAATACGGGCATTCTGACCTGTTCTCTCAGTTGCTTCAACAGCTCCATCTGCTTCAACCTCGTCTGCTCATCTTTAGCAAAGTTGAAGAAACCCACTCCATGGTCTCGAATCTCTGTCAAATAAGATTTACTGAGATTAAACTTTCATTACAAATACTTTAATATTAATTGATTATTAGATGATTTCCGAAGACCTCAAGTCGATTAAAATTATGAAGATAATAATAACAGTAAATTTATAAAGTGCCTAATGTACATACATATAAATGTACAATATACATACATGTATATGCATGTACACATTTATGCGCATAAAAATAGCATCTAAAGAGAAGAAATACAAGAATCGTATCTAGATAATACAAAAGTTTCCAAAAAGCATTTGAATCGAGACAATCAATGGAGCGATTTTGACCAATCAACAATCCACAAATGTCCCTATTTCCCTCGGGAACTCGCATCTCACTAACCGCTGAACGTGACGTCGGAGTAGTGAACATTTTCTTTGGCGCTCAATTCTTTTACTTCTTCCTCCCACTTTAATCTTTCCATCTCCCTCTTCATGTCTTGCGACAGCAGGTGAGGTTCGCCCGATGTGCTTGGTTCTGGTTCTGAGGGCCTGAGAATAATTGTTGTCCTTATCATCATCACCATCATCATCATCATTATTATTATTGCTATGATTATGTATTAGTGACTATAAAGTTCTTAAAGAGACCTTTTATGCAACCAAGAATCTCCAGAAGACCATCAAAATCAATAATGATGGGATTCATGAAGTACCAAAGAATTGTAACAAATTTAAAAACAAGTTCAATATGAGTAACAAAGAATTCATGAAATGAACAATCAGTAATTTAATTTGCACACCCAAACATCCATACATAAAACATACTTTGAATTTGAACTCAGTAACTTCTTGTCCAACTCCTTGAAACGTAGGAGGTCTTTTTTGAGACATCTCCGCGATCTTCCGAGACCATCGACGTAATCGACCCTGAGATGTTTGAATGTATTTGAACAATTCGCCATGGCCGAGGCACTGCAATCAAAAGTAAAGCTACCCACTCCTCATCGGAATCCGATGAATCACTTGTTTTGGATTTAACAGATTTTGAATGAGCTCTTTTGTCTCTGGCATTGTCAATGGCTTTCTGTTCAAAATCCACCAAGAATGGCAGTTTTGATGAATCATCTGTGACAAATTCAGTCATATGTACCAAGAAAATAGAAAAGAAACATGATTTTTGATAAAGGCATTATTGAGTTACCCATAGAGAGGATGTCTTCATTCATTTGGTCATAAATCTTTGATTTTTTTTCAAGAATTTTTCTGCAATAATTATTTTATGGTCAAATTTCTGAGCAAATTCAAAAAATAAATTTGTAAAAGTCTCAGTTTCTTGACATTAATTTAAATTCCATAAACACAAGTGCCTGAAACAGACAATAATGATCTTACTTTGATTTTTCCAATTCTTGTATTTCTTCTGCACTCAACTCATTTCTTTCAACTTTTCGTGTAGACTTTGTTTTGGTCCTTTTTGCCAAAGGTACTTCATTCTAGATAAAATAAATGCATTGGTAGTGGTAATAACTCCTTATTTAAAAAGTATATAAAAACCGACCTTTGCTTGAAAACGAGATATTGCCTTTTCAGGTAAAGGTTTTCTGTGGTCTTGTTTTCTCAGTAGCTCTGCCTTTAACCCTACTAACTAAAATGTTAATTAAGGAATCTTAGACTTATTAGGCTGCAAATTTAGACAATTAATACCGGATTAATTTGGTCTCACCAGGTTGTTACTTATGTTAATCTTCTTTGATTTGCAATCCATTGTTGACTGTTACAACTCAAAAATGGATTTCAGGAATTGTATGTTTCAGGTAATGTTCCAGTTTCAGAAGCTGAAACAAGATAGTCAAAAAATAAAACCACAAAAGTGGAATTGGCAAAACAAATTTTTATATATCTGCTATATGCGATTTAATCTCCAACAACAATCCAAGTTAAAGCAAATGTAAACACAAAGATTTAAAATTTTTCTAGTAATAAAAAATATAAAGTTTTAATATCAATAAATTTTAACATCGCTATTGAAAGATGTAAGAATTGTGGCAAAATAATTATAATTTTTGCTGAAAAAGTTTTGTGCTACACACGATTGGGAAAATCAAAGCAAATATAAAAGTAGCTCCTGTCACAAGAATATGAAACACGGTTACGAGTTTTAAAAAGAGGAATAATGTTGAGGAGTTTTGAGAACTTAATGATCTATATCTTCATATTTATTTCTTTTCATTTTTTTAAAACTGTAAGCGGAGGTTGTCAGTTCCAGGAGCACAATCTCGAAATATTATCAACGAAGTGCGTTTTTTAAATTATTTAACCTATGATTCTGAACAACATGGAGAACGATACTTTTTTTTATTAAAGTTCACCGTGGTTAGCTTGGAACTACCCTCATGGTCCCTTGGAGATTAGCCTGTGCAAACCCCTGCTCGTCAGTAATTGTGAAAAAAATGCGTCTATATGCTATGATGGGAATAGGACGTTTGCAAATTTTGACAATAACGGCATTGTTTCCAGTGTACCAAAAACCGATCAGTTTAGCTTGCAAATAGAAGGGAATAAGTGCTCCATGGAAAATAAAGCAAATGCTGTGATGATCATCTACTTTAAGTGTGGGAAGTCTTTGGTTGGTTATTAGATTAAGTACGTTTAGGCATTAACAACATCTTTGCCAAACTTAATTATATTTCTCAGGGTTTTCCTAAATTTCTGTCTGAAGATATCTGCAGAATTGCTCTAGAATGGCAGACAACAGCTGCATGTAAAGACGGATCTGAATTGGCTCGAATTGAAACGACGAAATGCTACGGCTACAATTCCCAGCAATTGTTCATTAACTTGGATACTCTTGATGATGAGTATGAAGTTGAGGTGGGAGGTGACGACGACGACATCGACGATGATGATGATGATGGCATAGAGAACATTAAGGTACAGTCTTAAAACTAGCTGTTTGCAGGAACATGCATTCTGGTAATGATAAGTTTTATTTTTATATTGTTTTTATATTATATTAAAACTAAAACAATATTATATTATATTTATATTTATAAACAATATTATATTATATTTATATTGTTTTAGTAGATGTCGACAATTATGATTCTCGATTAATAGGATAATTTATTTCCAATATAAGCATCGCACATAGTAGGAAAAAATAATAATAATTAAAATAAAACTTTTAGGTGAGTCGTGCCCGGGCTTCGGTGCCTGTTTAATGAAAAATAGCAAGGCATTCAATTTGGGAAAGATTTCGAAAGAAGTTGCAGTGAATGCAGACGACTCATTGACCATCTCCTACCTTGACAGAGAGTCCAATATGCCTGGGTGCAAGGAAGTCACAACAACCATAAATTTCTTTTGTCCAGAGAGAGGGATTGTAAGGGAATTCATATTCTGTGACCTTTTACTATTTTATATTTGTCGTTGATGTCGTCAAAAGGGTCGCTAAGGTTGGTGCCATTAGCTGCTGTTCGGCGCCAATGAGACGAGTTTTAGAAATTTTGTTGTTTTTTATCGAATTGCGACGATAAGATTAAATCCGATATTTGGCCGTTCGACTTAAGGGTTAAAATACTTCAGGGCTCGAAACCACGTTTGCTGCCGAGTTCCAGGTGCAAGTTTTCCATCGATTGGGAGACCGAGGCCGCATGCCCCGTGCAAAGCACGACCACGAACTCTAGTTGCGTCCTCAGGAGCAGCAAACACGTTGTTGATTTAACATCCCTCGGAAGTGGTGATTGCTCTCTTCGTTTGGATTTCGTTAACGATAAAGACGGCGATTATTGATGCCGAGGTCCAGCGAATCGAATACCAGCCAATATTAGATAAACATGGTAACAATTTTCTGATAATGATGATGATGATGACCGTACTGAAAATTCGCAGACGAACTTATCGAGTTGACGGCAGAGGATGAAAATGGAGATTCCATCGAGTTCCAGCTGTACATATGTTCCGATAAATTGATCACCTGCGGGGAGAAACGTTCCAGTGCTTGCCAAATAAACTTGAAAAACAATAACATCAAATCTATTGGGAATTTTTCCAAACAGATTTTCAGGCAAACATTTGATGGTTCATGTTGAGCTATCATGTTAGTGAGGTTCTTGATCCGACCTGTTTGCATTGATCAGGTATTCTGATGGAGCCCTGCAGATGGTGATGGACGGAGGAGAGCCCTGTGGGACGGGATTTTATAGAAACACCATAATCAATTTCCACTGTGACTGTTGGTATTATTATTATTATTATTATTATTATTATTATTATTCATTTGAAATAATTTAATGAATTTGTTTACCCATTTCTTTAATTATTGCATTTTCAAAAGTACATTTTCTGATTAATAACATTAGTGCATCTTGAATTATCGTGTTCTTATCATGCATGTTAGTTTCATCATCTTCATAATCATCATCATCATCATCATCATCATCATCATCATCATCATTATTGAAACAATGACAACAATTTATCTCATGCAGCTGACAAATCGGTGACATTTGACTTCGAGGATAAGTGCTCTTACTTCTTCAATTGGAAGACGCCGCTGGCTTGTCTCACTCCCTCCATATCGTGCTCCCTGAGAAGAGGGGGCATGAACTTCGACCTCTCGGGTCTGACGAAAACTGATGCCGAGGGTGAGCGAACACTCGAAACTCATTTCGAAATTAACTCGACTCATTTGCACGGTGATGATTGCTAAGAGTTGATGTGTTGCTTATCGACTTTCAGAAAACTGGAAAACGGCAGACGATTCAATCATTCTCAACATCTGTCGAGGTCTCACACCTGGCGATCCTCTTGCCAGGAACTGCAGTTCCGGCGCCATCTGTCGGAAAGGTTTTACGACTACGCTTTTCGTTTCTGAACGGCAGGGGCGTTTGCATCGTGTTTGGGATGTTTTAATGTTACATTTAAAAACTAATTCAAATATTTACTCCATGTCATTAAATACCTGGGACCATGGCCTGCATTGGGACTAAAACAGAACCACTGGGTTAGGGTTAGGGTTAGGGAAATATTCGCAATGAGAATTTTTAGTCATTTAATAAAGAAATCACTGAAATTTGAAGCATTCCTGCCTCTTATCTCCATTACTAGGGCTGATTGTGACCAATCATCATTCAACAATTAATTGCCTAACAATATCAAAAGATAAACATTATCGCAATGCTCGCTTGCAGATGGAAGCAAATACGTGAATTACGGGAGAAGGATGGAGGGGCTGACCTTCAACGGGGATCGGGGTGCCATCCAACTGGACTACGTCGATGGGGAGGCTTGCAGCCCGGACAAACGGTTCAATGCCACTCTGCTCCTGTTTTGCGATCCCAGTCAGTGATGATGTGTTATTATTTCGAGCAGGAGTTTCGTAGCAAACGGATTCGTCGAGTTGTTGGCTGGAGTTTCAAATCAATTAATTCGAAAAGATGAAAATTGAAAATTAGATTTTTAGTTAATTGAAATTTCTCGATTATTGTTACAAGCTGTTAATATATTTAAATTAATGTTTTGCATTACATAAATATTAATTACATGCAATTAATATTACAATATGCAATTCATTGTGATGAAACGATATTCATGAATATTAATGAACATCCATGCTCCTTGCAGATGTGGCCAACTCGCAGCCTTATCTTGTTGGAAATTCCAGCGACGGGTGCCACATTGACTTGGAGTGGCATTCGTCGTTGGCTTGTGGTTCGGGCCATATCACCGGTAGGGACTGCCTCGTCAAGGACCTCATGACAGGTGCGTTCTCAGTTGTTGTCCAGAAGAATTTTCGAGCATTTCTGTCAGTATTTAAGTCACAATAATGAGAAATATCAGATATTTAGGGTCAAACGTTGTAATGTTGAATTCATCATGACATGTCTTGTTGCATCGGCCACTATTACATAACACAAACATTAATATATATTAATACATATCTTCCAGGATTGCAGTTCGACCTTTCACCTCTGAGGTTGGACTCTTCAAAGAGGTCCTGGTACAAGGTGGAAACATCTGAATACGATTACTTCATCAACATCTGCGGACCCCTGAAAGACACTCCATGTCCTCAAGCTAATACTGGAGTCTGCCAGGTTTCCAAGAAAAGTAACCAGTGAGTAATGAGTGTTGTCGTTTCATTCAAGTTATTGTTAATTATTTCAATCAGCTTGTTTGTCATCACAGGATCATTCACAGCACTGGCCAATGGAGCGACGAGCTGCATTACGTGAACGGCATTCTCAGACTCGCCTACAAGGACGGGGACAATTACAACTCCGAGCCCCCCGTACCGAGGCACACGGACATCGAATTCGTCTGCAACTCCAGAGCGGGGTTGGGTGAGCCACTGTTCGTCATGGAGACAAATAGGACTTACAAGTTCTTATGGCACACGGTCCTTGCCTGTTCTAGAAACTTCGACGAGTGCTCGTCTTTCGTCAGCGGCGGGCAGACCTTTGACTTGTCTTTGTGAGTGCTACTTAAGAAATCATGGTTTATGGAGGAGGATAATTCAATGGTTGATTGATTAATGGTTAACTAATAAAATGGGCTCGGTGTTGCTCGCACCTTACAAGAATTTCAATTCTATGCAGTCTGGTGCAGCAGGGCAGCAGGCAAAACTGGCAAATGACTGCCTCGTTGGATGGAAAGTCGTACAAACTCTTTCTGAACTTGTGCAGAGGTCTTCTGATCGGTCCGGAGACGAAGTCGTGCGATCCTTTTCACAGCGCTTGCCTGATCCCTTCAAACAATGTAACGACGTGCATGGATTATTGTAAATACCATGATACTGATAATTTTGATGGTCGAAAGTATTTAAATAGCTTAGCATTGGTTCCTAAAACAGAACGATCATGTTGTCTGTTCCTAGAATGAAGCCGTCATCTCATTGGGCAGACCGAGGGTTCGGCCCTCGGTGAAGTCGAGCATAGTGACCTTAACCTACGAACAGGGGAGTGTGTGTGAGGGTGATCGCAACTCGAACTATTCCTTGCAATTAAATCTGCATTGCTCCAAGACTGCGGTTGGAATTTTTTTTTTTATGAGTTCATAAGTTTAAATATTACTTAAATAATTTAAGTAATTTAAGTTAAATTTAGACGTTATTATTACAATTGTTAATGTTTTCAGGTGATGTTGCTTTTGCAAACCCATTCATTCACACGGTAACATCAATCCTCGCTTTTTCAATCATCAGCAATCCAGCCCCTCCTCGTTCGAGAAAATATCTCCCTGCATGTTCGGAATTGATTGGTACACCAGCTCGGCATGTCCCGTCACCGAACGCCTGCACGACAAAAGCACGCACGACTTTAACGACAGCAACTGCGTCCTCGTGCTCGACCAATCCGGGCAGACCTTCGACATCACAAAGTTCAGAGGTCGAACCTTCAATGCCTCTCATAACTTGGGATCCTACAAGGTTGTTATTATTAACGGGTTGGGGATAGGATTCGTTGCGATGGCCATATCGCCTCTACATTAAAAACGTGATTTTGATTTATTAATTTAATGCAAAGAAAACATTAGCACAACGAATAGTCAGTAATATTTATAATAAATACATGTAGTGGATATTTAGTGATGTTTGTTTTTTAAACAGATTAGTCTCTGTGGAGAGTCCTCTGAGTGTGGACTGGGAATGGTTGCTTGTAAGATGGATGGAGAGAAAGTAAAAGAGTTCGTGAAGGTGGATGGAAGGAAACTGAGCATGAATGCTGATGGTTCTCCTCAGCTTCAGCTTGAATCAGGTTTTCATCATCATCATAACCTTTTTTAGTTAATTTCATTTGTTTTTCTTAAGCAATCACTTGTGATAAATAAACTTAATATATACTATTATTATTATTGTTGTTATTATTATTATTATTATTATTATATTTACAATAAAGGCAATTGTTACATGATTTAGAACTTAAAATTTTTATCCAATTCACCAGCAAAGGTTTTTTTTTTAATACAGACAAGATTAAGTTCCTGATCCATTTCAAGTGCAACATGTCCATAGCCAATGAAAATCTGATGTTCCTAGAGACTCGTTCTGATTGGTTGCTCTTTTCCTTCAGCACTCCATTGGCCTGCTTTGGAAGAACCACCTCTTGCCAGGTGTTTGACGAGTCAGGAAACAAATACGACCTCGAACCTCTGGCAAAGTTAACAGGAAGTTGGAGAGCAGTTAATCCGTTTGGGGATTTTTGTGACTTCAATCTCTGCAGGCCCCTGTTGTCGAGTGATGAACCTGCTTGTGAGAGAGTTTCTATTAGTTTTTCTTATTGATGACTGCAATGCATCTGGAACGTGTGGAATGGCCACTGAATCACTTCATTGCTAAACTCGATTCCTGACTCACCACCTGACTCGCCACCCGACTCATCGTCTGACTCACCGCACGACTCATCTTTTCAGGCAGGTCGGCCGGCTCTTGTCTGAGAAAAAGGACTGGCGGGGCAATGAACGGAGGACATATCTCGAACCTGCTGGAAGTGACGTCGGAAGGAGCTTTGAGAATCACATATTCGGGAGGAGAGACGTGTGGAGGTGGAAAGAGGAGCACTTTAATAATGCTCAAGTGTTCGTCAGCAAGGGTGAGTGAGGCTCCATGGTTTTGTTGTGTTGTTGTTGGCTAAAAATTGTCTAAGGTTCCTCACTTTAATGCCTCTGTGATTCTACGTGGGGTGCAAGTTAGCTCAGAGGGTAGCGTTCCTGCGAACGACGGTAAAAGCAACGGTCGTTACGTGTCGTGTTCGAAACCCAGCTTGCACCACCACAAAGCGCCCCTGGCGCTGACGCTTATGGCGCTACATAAATAAACTTACTTACTTTTGATCCTCAGCACGAGCCACTTTTATTGACCGACGTTGGCGACTGCGAAGCCGTCATTCAGTGGGTGACTCCTTTTGCCTGTCCGAACAAAGTTTCAGTGAGTCGCAATTCAAATTGAAAAGAAAATGAGCTTAAATACATGTAATAAATGTAATAAATAATACATGCACAAATGTATTTAAAGCGACTTTATCGAGAAAACCGTTTGTTATTTCGAGTTCGTTCGTAAATAAATTCATAAAAGCCTTTAAATGAGATGTGATTGTTTAAAACGACCACCAACGTCGATCATTTTAAACCGAATTTCAGCATGCCGTGGGATGGAATTGCCGAGTGAGGCATCCGACGTACTCCATGCAGGCGTTCGACCTTTCAGAACTGAAGGATAGCAAGGACTACGAAATTGATTTCGATGAGGGGAAGTACCTGATCAGGGTTTGCAAAGAGGTGCAAGACAATCAGCAGTGCAAGAACATGAAGGCAGGAGCTTGCCTCGTTTCTGGTGGAGAGGCATTGAACATGGGTTTGCAAATCCGTTTTTTTTTTATTATTCCTAATCCTTTCACATGGAAGATAATTTCAAGATGTTGAAACACTCAGGAACGTCTAACGACCGTCTGGAATATCGAGACGGAAGAATAAGTCTGCGCTACTCGGCAACCGTCGAAATGAAGACTGCAACTCGACTAAGCAATTGCACGGACGGAATTTCCACGGAAATCGAATTCAAATGCGAACACGACAACTTGGGAATATCCAGTGGACCCATCTACATATCTGGGTCGTGTCACAGAAAATTTGAGTGGGTCACCTCTCTTGCCTGCTTTAAATATAGGTGAGAACCATGCTCATTTGTCCTGCTATGCACATAACTAACTGGCATTTTAAGATTTCAATAAGATTACTAATTGTACGTTGTAACATCAAACGAATATTACATTTAAGTGTAATTAATTACATTTGACTGACTCACCATTTCCATTTCCATTGAACCCCTTCGACTCCAGGAGAGTGCCGTGCAGAGTGGAAGATGCCAACGGAACGGTTTTCGACCTTTCACCTCTGACCCTTCACGATTCAAATTACGAGGTCGAAACTGACAGGGGGGAAACAAAGTTCATCATCAACGTTTGCACGACGCTGGTGCTCACAGAAGGTAGCAGGGGATCATGATGATGATTACGATGATGATGGTGGAGATAATGATGATGATGATGATGACGATGATGATGGTGATGATGATGATGATGATGGTTGCTAACTTATTACCTGAAAGTGTGAGAAAATATTTTTGGGAAGTTCCCGAGCTATTTTGATTGTTTACCGGGTTTCACTTTCATTTGGATTGCAGGAAATTCCTGTCCTCCCAATTCAGCTGCTTGCGAGATAAGCACAGGGAAAAGGTAGTTATTCTCTAGCATTAATTATAATAATAATAATAAATTCAGGTGGGTATTTATTAATTGGTATCTTTTAATGTATGCCTTTGCATTAAATATTTACTTTGTTTGTTTTCAAATGTTTGTACTTTAAGCATCGGAAATCTGCCTGGCGATGATGGTGCCAGAAAAGGTACCCTCTCCATCGAGGGTGAGAAAGTGAGGATGGTTTACGAGGGAGACGAGGCCTCCTCCACCATCGTTTACTTCATGTGTGATCCTTGGGCCCCAGAGGTGAGCGAACATGATCGGTCGGTCTTCTCGGTCTTTTGCACGTTTACAAAGACGTGCTTATTCATGAATTGCGTGTTTGTTGACATTCTATTATGGAGGAGCTGTTTACTAACGATGGCCTAATTAATTATTCATGAACATCTCAGACGACGACACCGAGGTTCCTCCTGAAGGAGGGTCGCACTTTCGTGTTCACTTGGTCCACCAGGCTCGTGTGCAAGGACAACATTCAGAATCAGTCTAATTATTGTTCTGTTCTTGATCCAATGACTGGTTAGTGATTAAATAATAATAATAATAATAATAATAACAATAATAATAACAACAACAATAATAATAATAATAACAATAATAATAATAATAATAATAATAATAACAATAATAATAATAATATTGCTGTAGAATGCAATATTTAAATATGTACAAAGTGTATTTATGTCGTTAACAAGGCATTGATTATTTTTCTTCGTGCTAATGAAACATCATAATGAATCCCATGACACAATTAATATTAACGTATGCAGGACACCTTTATAATCTCTCCTCAATCAGAGGACCCCATGAGTTTAAGGGTTATGGACGGACATTCAACGTGTCTATCTGCTCCTGCTATCCTGATGGTAATCAATTTATAAGACTTTAATAATGGACTCGTTTACTCAGTACTTACTCTACTATTTGTAAAGCCCCCCCCCCCTGCTAGAGGGCGCTCCCCAGAGGTGCAGCCATGGTTGTGAACACAATACAAGACTGTTGCCATACTGTCGCTTGCAGGGAAGCAGTCCAATTGAGCCAACCTGCACTTTTTGCACCTGCATTTACAAATTTTCAAGTGCTTGCATGATTCTTAAAGTGTGCCTTTTTATTACTTGAGAATGATTATCGTTTTTTATGATCATGTAATTTTGAAAACATCTGGCTTTGGCCCCTTTTGAAAATAATTGCTGATGATGATGATGATGATGATGGTGTTGGTAGTAGTGGCGGCGATGATGATGATGATGACTGCAACGATGAATAATTATCTATTCGACGTGAACTGTAAATCTTTAAAGGTCCATGTCCGGCAGGCCAAAGCACTCCTTGGCTCCTCACCTATGAACATGGGACAATAATGTTGAGATATTCTGGTGGTCAGGTTGTTATTATTAAATTATTACACTGTTTATTAATACAAAATTAACAGAATATTAATACAACATTAACAGAATATTAAATACAACATTAACAGAATATTAAATGCAACATTAACAGAATATTAAATGCAACATTAATACATCACAAAATATCATCTGCCATTACATTGGTGATATCATTAGTTACTCAAACAACCTCTGAATAAAGTTAATTAAAAATTGTCCAAAGGTCCAATTGATTACGATGTTGTTGTTTCAGAGTTGCAGTGATCCAAACAAGACGAGCTCAACAGTGGTGAGCATCGTCTGCCCGTCAGAAGGTGAGGAGGAAGTCAAGCAGTTTGAGGCCAAAAATGAAAACTGCATGCACGTCTTCACGTGGAAGAACAGATTGGCTTGCAGGAAAGAGGTTCTGGCTTTCACTTTTCTAATGTAATATTTCTATATATATAATTAAATTATCATAACGGGCAGTGCTCGGGATCTGTTTTCAAATAAAATTCATTTATTAACCTCAAGTAACTGAAAATCATATTTATCTTTTCAAGCTGAAGTGTTTGGTCCAGGGAAGTGGTTTCAACCTGTCACCCCTCATGAAGCACCAGGGTGGCCACACCGCCGAGACCTCGGTCGGTGGAGTGTCAAAAGCTCTCATCAACGTTTGCACTCATTTACCGGCCGAAACGGGCTGCAATCCGCTCGCGGCAGTGTGCATCATGAAGGATGGTCAATTCCTGGTTGTTTCACTTTCGTTTGTGAATGAAATTGTCGTTAGGGACTGATTTATGACTGAATTAATTTTTAATGTTGTAGAGTGGAGGAAGAGTAATGGAAGAGCCTAAATATGACGTCGTCACAAAAGAAGTTTCACTGACGTATTCGGATGGAGACAAATGTTCAGATAGGACCTGGTCTTCCAAGATAATATTCCTCTGTTCACAGATTTCAGATGTTTGTATTGTCAAAGATGCTGTTGTTATTATTATTATTATTATTATCATTATTATTATTAGTAGTGGTGGTGGTGGTGGTGGTGGTGGTGGTGGTGGTGATGTTGTTGTTATTATTATTATTATTATTATTATTATTATCACCATCATTAACTTGTTTGTTTATAATTTTAACATTTTGCAAATAATGCATTCATGATCTCAATCCAGCTCAATCCATACCTCTCCTCACTCGATGAGAATAACTGCCTTATCACCTTCCTCTGGAAGACAGAATTTGTCTGCCAGATGTCTCTTCCTTTGGCAGATTCTTTCCTCAAGGACTGCAAGCTTAAGCTTGATAATGATTCTTACGACATCAGTGATCTTTCAGCTCATTTGGAAACTCAAGTAATGTCCACTGTTTACTGACCATTTATTCTTTAAACAAATAAATTAATAATAAATCATTACAATAACTTAAGGCCGACCCCTGAGTTATTTCAAGTGGTTTCTTTTTTATTGCATTAATGTGACATCGACATCACATTTTCAGACAGTTCGTTCAAAATGGGGAACCGTCAAGATTCGTTTGTGTTCAGAGTTTCAAGAGGATGTTTGCGCATCGTCAGCAGTGTGCCTTTTCAACCAATCAGCTCCAGTCAAAGGCTTTGGAGTCAAAAGTAACATGAAAATCCTAAAGGAAGGCAAAGATGTCAAGATTACTTACACGTTGAAAACATGCAAAGATTTATTAACAGATGGTAGGTATTGTGCTGTATTGGTAGAAGCACTGCTGGGATTTGTACTTAATTTAGTTTTTGGCTGATTATGTACATTTCGCTAGTAAATACCTGCATTGTTATTTCACAATGTTTCCATGCACTTCGAATTGATTAGTGCGGAGATTGACCGGCAATCAAAATGAACGTTTATCGGTCGTTTCTTTTCCTCAGATTTAGCATCCCTCATCTTCATCTGTGACAAATCAGGAACAACTCCTAGCATTGAGATTTTATACGTTAGCATCTGCTAAGATCATTTCTTTTACAATTCAACGTGATGTTTAATAAGAAGCCTTGACTTTTAATGAAGGAAACCAGTTGCAGCATCGTCATCAATATCAAGAACAGCTTTGCCTGTTTGACAGTCAACTCCAGGTCAGTGTTTTGAGATTTCAGGTTTTATTCAGGTGGGATTTTTAAGGTAAGATGCCCATTATACTTATATTTTTATTATTTTACACAATTACGCTGAAAAATCACCTTAAAAAAATTTTTATTTTTAGCATGAAGCATCTTTCTCAAGCTCCTAACCTTCCAGAATTGCCACATGACACAGGGCACAGTTCCTACACTGCCTATGTGGTAGTGGCAGTCATCATCGTGTGCATTCTGTTCGTTATCGCTGGCCTCTTGATACGCAGGAAAAGGAGGTAAAATGGAAGGCTTTACAATTCGAAGGAGTAACTAAAACGCACTAACAATAATTTGCACTTGTGATTAGGAATCAAAGAGGTTACGAGCCAGTCGACGCCATGCATTACTCCAGAGTAAGCCCATTTTTCATGAAAATACCAAGAAAATGTATGCAATTCTGGCTACTTTAGTTGTTATTTATTGCGGCAGGATTGCGAAGGAATGAATTCTCCCTTGTTCCAAAGTGAGGATCACAATGCATCGGGTTTGCAAAACTACGCCAGCGATGACGACTTGATGCTGTGAACAAAGCCAACAATAATGTATTTCATACCAGCACTCTGTTTTGTCTTCAGCTTGTGTTTGATCCAATCTCATAATTTTGAAAAGTGCATCGAAACGGCGTCACAAAATTCTCGGGAATCTCATTTGGTACTGACGCCATAGAAACTCTTCATAATTTCTTTTTATCGTGAATATACAGGACAGACAGACTGTTAGATAGCTTCAGTGTGATTATCTAACTAAACTAATAAATCTCAACTATGTGTCACAGTTACAGGAGATTGATCTGAATTTTTT
This sequence comes from Hirudo medicinalis, assembly GCA_011800805.1. Classification (NCBI taxonomy): domain Eukaryota; kingdom Metazoa; phylum Annelida; class Clitellata; order Hirudinida; family Hirudinidae; genus Hirudo; species Hirudo medicinalis. The sequence continues at coordinate 164,705 of MPNW01000169.1, read as the reverse complement.
GTATGTGACACAAAAGACCCCTAAGAAAAAACGGAGCTACTTTGCAGCTGCTGGATCCCCAAAGCATTTTCTCATTTCAAACAGTTTTCAGTTTTTCATAACAAATTCTTCATACAAAACAGCAGAATCCACATATGCATTTACCAAATCCCCGATGGTAAAACGGCATTGCAACAGAACAGGCAACTAAAAAAGACAAAACGAAAACCGTCATCCCGACTCGAGCAATGCCGAATAATACGCACGCACGCTAAAAACTCCGCAGCACGATTCGTTCGGCGCACCTGTTACTTTGTCTCGAGTCATGCTTGGTTATTGGTCTGTCACATCTAAATTCTGTCATTTGAGCACAGTGGTGCCCACCATTACTGAGAACAATTACTCAAAAAACATCAGCAGAATCGCGACTGAGGACGACCAATCAAATCAACATCTAAGTTTCCATCTGTCCATTTTATAAACAGGGCACTTGTCGCCAGGAATGTCTCAGATCAGACAACATTTAGTCTAGCACGACAACAGGGGAGGCGATCTGAGGCAGAGGCATGTCTCTCCAGGGCTTCCTTCCGCACCTCTTTAGTTCCATCGTGTTCATCTGCTTTCGTATCCGCCTGGAAAATATACTAGCAATAAATCATGCCAATATTAACCGAATTAAAAATTCACAATTCCATCGCACGTACCTGGTAGTTTCTGTAGCAATGAAGAACAAATCCTCAAAGTTGTCTAATGCACTCGCACTGTGATGCCTGAGACGACTGAGAGCTTTGTTGTTGCTTCCATTGAGCCTACTCATCGACGAACCTCTCGCCTATAAAAGCATTAAAAATCTCCAAATGAAAATTATGGTATAAATATCATAAAAAGCATTTCACTGGTATCAGCAATTTCTTAAAATTTGTTCTGGGTCGTTCGCAACACTTTACACAAATTAAAAATTTGAAGACAACAATAACAGAGAAATGACCTTTGGCATCATTTGCTTGATACTTGAAGAACTTCTCACCATCAGGGCCACCTTGCTTGGAGGTTCTACAAATTGGTATTCTACATTATTAAGTTTAATAAACTTCTTCTGTCTATTGATGGTGTAAATGAGCATGATGAGGGAAGAAGCAACAGCAAACATTCACAATAAAATTTCATAAAACTAAAGATGTCATTAATAAATCTGTAAATCAAAAGTCGAACAAAACCTTCTTCTCCATTGCCATCATGGCTTCTCTTTTTGCTGGCAGGTGCAGCACCAGGAGCCTGCTGTGCCGCACGAGACGCTGCATCGGGTCCTGGAAAGTGGCAAAGAAGGGCGGGCTTCTCCAGCTTGGAATCAACTCCAAGTCTGTTGGATATGGACTCCAGGTTGGCCCTCACTTTCTTTCTGAGGCTCTTCTGAACACTCATAAGATCAGGCATCCTATGCTGGCCTATAGAGACAGTCATTAAGATGGCTTATTATTTCCATACAATTAAAAAGAACACATTAAACCAAACACTTTAAAGTATCAAAGTCTAAAATTATTAATTATAATATGATTAATTTTACTCGTTTGATAAAACACATTTTTAGAATAGCAAAATGACATGAAAACAATTTGTAAAAAAAACTGACATTCCTGCTTGATCAAGGAAATGTTGATGGGATTGAATGGTCTTCTGGCAGATCTTCTGATGTCCAAAATATTCTTGCAGATCAGCCTTGAAGCCTTGGTTAGTGGAGTAGTTATGAGGCAAAAGGCAGCCCTGGTCTTCATGACTGGACAGGGACTACCAGACCTGACAGGAAGGCCATGCACAGAATTGATATGGTGCATCAAAAGAGTCTTTGACCTGAAGTCAGTCTGCAAGGAAAACAAAACTCAATGCACTGCATTCTCTATCGGTCAGTCAAACGACCTCACCTTATTGCAGCCCTGGACAGTGCATTTGAATGGCTTTGGTGTCGAAGGTCCTTGGTTCTGCTTGTCTCCGTTGTTGCTGCCGTGGCTCGAAGTGGAATTGTTGTCTGCAAAGGTTCAGGTTTTGTGGCATTCAGGGGTGAATTTAGAGAGTAAAAATGAAATTCAACAACATTTACCAAGCCTTGTTGGCATCTTGAGTCCTCCACACTTTTTCCAGTAGACCCAACAGGTTGAGCAAATCCTGCATTGGACCACAGCAGGACCCCAGCCATACCACTGGTTGGAACTGGTGGCTGATAAAGTATTCACTAGATTTGCTAATTTGTCCAATCACGACGAACGGATCGTAATGGACTCACCGTAACAGCTTTCACAAGGCTTGTAGTCATTCTTATCATTAATCTGAGCTGGATTTGGTTTGTTACTGAAAATGATAACTCGGATAAAATAACTGAGAACTTCTCGCAATGCTTAAAACAATATCGAAAGTAACTGATTGATGCTCTTTCTTAAATCCCAATGACATTGAAAATTTAACTCGCAACATTTAAAAAAAGGGAGCATTTCAAAAGTTAATAATCATCATCCGACTCACTATGTGGGAATGTACACCTGCTTCAGCTTGTTGTCGGCCTCTGCTGCTTTGATGCGCTTCTAAAAGAAAAAAGTCGATCGTAGCAAATGTTTGAGTGCGAATGTCGTTTAAACATGCAACTGACCTGCTGTACGTATCTGTCCGTCGTCTTCCAAAAGTAGTAATACTCCACAATGGATCTGTGACTTTTCCAAGGCAGCTTGAAGGAATTAATAAAAAAATTCAAACCGGTTTTGGAGGAGCGGTCGACCTGCCACCCCAGTCTCGATCCACTCGCGACGAGTGGTTTCTGCTCGTCGACCGTCACCATCGCACGACTAAATTCCACTCACAAAGTCATTTCTTATTTCCAGAAAGTCCCTGCCGTACTTGTCCAGGGCCTCTTCGAAGAGGTTGGCTTCGGAGGCTGACCATTCCTCCATCTCGTCCCTGCACAGGACCGGACCCGTCGACGGAATTAGATCCGCAAGGGCGTCCGTGACGGAGTAGCCGTTTTTGTGAAGGAGGTTCATGGCGGTCAACTTCATGGTCGAAAGAGGAAATGGTTTTGGTGAGAATTAACAAGATTAAAAACTAGGAGATTGTAAAATTTAATAATTTAGACTAAAATACCTAAAAAAAACCATTATTAGTTAACCATCGAGTGATAATTGACAAATAAATGATAAAAATGAGTCATAAAACATGCATTCTCAAAAAAACTGACGATGGTGATGTCTCTGGAAGCAGCAGCTGCACTCATGTGGAGGCTCGGTTGCCTCACAGTGCTCGAACAGTCGAGCGAGCGAGCGAACGTCCCGACAGACCTTCGATCAAAACAAAAACAATCCGTACTTTCTAGGGAAACGTAAACTTCCAAACGTCGCAGAAGTAATGCCTTCAATTAAGCTACTTCAATTTCAATCTCGACAAACTTGATGTTTTCACCTTGCAATGGCCATAAAGTTGTCAATCCTTTTGTCTGTGAGGGGGTTCTCTGGATTCCAGACGAGAGTTTCCAACTCGGCCGAGTCTCTTCCGTCGGATTCGTCTAGAAATTTAGTTTGAAATGAGAGTATAAGACGGTAAAGTAGTAGTGCCACGGTTATTTGTGGAATACAGTTAATTATTTGAATTGATTATTATTACATTATCATGTAATGATGTATTGTCAATCGATATCAACAACCTTAAGATGTTCTTCACAAATCAATAATTTATTAATTAAACCCCACTAGTTATTATTAATTTATATTCTCACTCTTCTGAAGAAGGGGGGTCGGCTCGGCCTGGAACCTGGGTCCGACCCGAATCTCGCCCCTGTCCGCAAGGAGGGTCTTGTTTTGGGGGTCGTACACAAGCGAATAGAAAAAGACGTCCTACAAATCAACCCAATATTTATTAACAACTTGTGGCAAATTTGATCAAAAGCTGTTTAATGGTATTCTCATTAAGGTGCTAGAATTATAAATCTAATGATAATCATTATCATCACCTCCTTGCTTAGGTAGGATGAGTAATACTCTGTCTCATTGAGGAGCGTAATGGTGCACTTGCCTCTGATGTGGGTGGCAGGCAAGGTCTCTACCTGCAACCAAAGAAACATTTATTTGATTTGATTTATTTATTTATTTGATCACAAATAAAAGAGTGAAATCCCAATAACATCGAAATTTAAATATTGATACAGGCATGCAAAGTTCACAGGTGATGTTACACATTCAAATGAAGGCTCTTCAAGCTGCCAACATTGACAGACGTGATTATTATTATTATTATTATTATCCCCAGTTGTTTTTTGTCATTATCATCATCATCAACATTAATACCTGTCTAGAGAGAAAAAGTTCTCGATGCCTCAGCTGATGCTTCTGCTTCTCGTTCAGTTCCTCCTTGGCAGCTGCGACAACTCCACCATTCTCTTCTTCAGACCCACCAACTGGGTGAATAGAAATTAGTTAAATGACAATGCATCCATCAAGCGTTTCCTTAAATCTTGCAAACTAGGATTGCATTTCTCCTCCTCGGATAAAATCCCAGGTTCGGCAATAAAAAAGTAAAAACGAAAAACTCACTCTGGTGTTTATCAGCAAGAGACACAAGATTCTGTGGAATGTCTCGTCTCCTGTAAAAGCACATTACTTTTGCTTCTACATTTCCTGCTGGAGTCTACAACGTATGGATGGAAATCCTCAAAATAATGTTAAAATATGTGGCCATGGATCGTACAATGCTAAGAAGGCAAATTGTGAAAAGAAAGTACACCGTTGAAAATAATGACATAACTCATTTAAATGAGCAAAAGGAAAATCTAAATCTCATTCAAGTTTCTGAAAATACCTTAAAAAGTTCCTCTATTCGACGAATTTGATATGGGAGTGTGCTGTTGGTTTCAAAGTAAACACAATCTAAAACGATAAGCCATTCTGAGATCATGATTGTGACCTAGGTAATGAAAACTTGTCCGTTTTAACCAAGTCAGAAAACGTTTAAACGATAAAACAAGTGAGAAGAGGTAAGTCCCAACTGACGTCTCGTTCTTCATTGCAGTTTGCTCAATCAGAAATAGACCATTCGTCTAACAGACGTGTCCACGCTTGCATTACACCGCATTTTCAGACATTCATCGGCGGCTGATCATTGAAATTACAAAACTTACCGCCGACTCTGTACATGTTGGCCGCCATTGTGGTCAATGTTATCCCTCGACGATATCAAACTATTTGACAACAATTAAAGGCGATAATTGGTATGTTTAAAAAAAATTTAATTAAATTTCCCACACAAATTTTCTCGTGACGTACGTTGCATCAGTTATCTGGACCAATAAACCAGCCAACTAACGTCGACCACCGACCCCTAAGAACCATGAAAATGAGATGGAGGCTCAAAATAAAAATGGAAATCCTCACTTATAAAGAACTCTTCAACTCAATAATCAAATTTTTTCAATTAATTTGAGAGTAGAAGATTTTATTTAATTGCTTGCATGTTAAAAGTTTAGAGTAGAAGTTAAATGTCGTAATCCAATGAGTGTAACAAACTTGTGATAAACTGTATCGCCCATTTATTTTGACTGAATTGTTCTTAAAAGCTAAAATGTATTTATCACAGTTTACTACATAAATAGTTACATATTAGTTAATAAAGTTCAACGAACTGCTTTTTCGTTAAGCAAATATTCTGGAAAAGCAAGCTTATAAAACCATTTTTGTTAAATCTCTTTAATAGTAAGGCATTGACGAACGGATTATTTGCTGCTACATAGATTCCCCCAAAATTTACTTGCAGTTATAAGGCTTTTACTGTTAATAGCAAGCTTGTATTTAAAGCAGTAACTATAAACAGAAAAGACAAGATGCAAAAATGTAAATACTTTATTCATCTTAAAGTTCACTCAAAATATTGTGGAAGGAGGTTCAAACAAACTCTTTAAAAGGATGGCTTTATAAACAAAAAAAGTTGTAATAGAAATAAAATGAAACCAAATTCACCATATTTTGCTGTCAATATATTTACATGAAAATCAGCAATAGCAAGGCATCAAAATACATATTCTGTGCAACAGCAGAAAAATGGAATAGTTCATACAGGCATTTTTCAGGAACATTTGACTATATTTCAAAAATATTTCTAAAAAATAAATAATTGAATGACTTCTTAATCTTGACTTGAAAAATACAGTATAATGGAATAATGACTGTCAAACATTCAGCTAAACGTGACTCGAATTCAAAATAAATTCTGAAATGAAAGACATTCGAATGACAAGGTGACAGGGAATTTGGAAATTACAGTATGATGTAACAGAGTCTGATGACATTTGAGATTCAACACAACTTCATTAATGAATTCAACCTCATGAACATATTTAAAACAGGATTAAAACATTCAGAAAAAAAATTTATAATTAAAATTTATAATACATGCATAATAAATTGAAAAGTTAATTTATTGAGTGCCATTGAATTTTTAAACGAAATAATCCAAATGCAATCACCAAAATACTGTTGTCTTCCAATTCAAGACATTCATTCATAAGGCACTTTTCAGCCACCAAGGAAGTATTGAAGAACAATAAAAAAAATAGGATCTTCAAATGCGAACATTTCTTAGGAAAATACCTGCACAAACAACAATAACAGATATTTAATGATTAATATGAGAAATTAATTTTGTTTTAAATTGTGAATAAAATCAAACCAGATTAAAAAAACATTATCCTCAAGATCTATTTACAGTAGATTCTCAAAATAATTGACAAATTAATCTCTTCACTACAAATGCCTCACATGACGTTACTTAAACAAACACTTGCACTTTTATTATAATCACTTTAAACTTAATTCAAATCATTGATTGCTACAATTGATATTTTAATATTATTAAGAATTGAACTTACGTGACACCTCCTCTGTTGTCCTTTCACCAGCGGTTCTCCTAAGTTCAAATTGTTCGATTATTTGTTTTAATTGTAACATGATCTTAAATCAATAAAAATAAACATTACTCACAAACAATAAACTAAGCCCAACAGAATAGGGATACAAATCAGAAGCATTGTATAAAGAGCACTGGATGTCACGGGCTCACAGGATTGCAAGGCCTCTCCTAAAGGCTCATTTTCTTTGACAAAAGCTGATGATGAATTCAGCACTGAAGGAAGGCACAAACAAGGGGAATTTATAAAAACAGAGGTGGCCAGAGATTTGAGCTCATTGCTCATGGACATGCTCCTTTCAAAGTATAGAATCATATCTGGTGGTTCAGGAGGGGGTACAACTGGAAATGTATCATTCATGATGTCTGAGTCGTTGAAAACGTCCTAAATTAGGAAATAAAAATTTTAATAGCACATAAAACAAATTCAGAGAACGTTCATTTGAACCAATGCTGTTCTGCTTTTACATTTCATTCCCATTTAAATGACAAACACTTTCAATAATGTTACACAAATTCACCTCCATCTGTTAATTAATTAAGGATTGGGTTCCAAACAAATCAAGCTACTATCGACAAAAATAACTTCCCCAAGATAAATGTAAACAAACAGATGAGTGACGCAAATTATGAAAAAGGATTTTTACAAATTAACTCAAACTTTTAAAAACCCGAAGGCAACCTGTTACTCTGGGAGCTTATGGTCTTATCAAGAACAAAGCACTAGCACAGACGCAGTACATTTCGATTTCGCAGGTTTTCTAATGTAAATTGTTATAAATTAAAAATATTATATTTTAATGGGTCGTAAAATCCACCTGGTTATAAATAACACTTTAATGGTATTAAGTCAGTTTGTTCGTTCGAAAAATTTCGATCGGTAAATTTCAATCAAACGCTTTTTTTTGTCATCAAACAAATGGTAATATTTTTACATTAATGCACTTATTATATTAACATTTTGTTAATGTCATGTATTTCTATTATAGGCTGCCTTTTTATCAGGAATTTCCCATTTTTCATTTGCTTGACCTTCATATATCGTCCGTGCGGAGGAACCCCAAAACGATGAAGACTTTTATCATCAGTCAATACTTTAAACGTTATTTTATCGAAACCCAAACTTCTTAAAAATGGATCTCACTAACCTTGGCATTTCGCCAAATCAACACAACGATTCAAGCATGGATGTCATTTAAGAGGAGCTATGGTTCTTCCTGACTCCTGTTTTTCCCTGTTTAGATGCTATCCTCTCTCTCTCTCTCGCCAGACATCCGATGAGAAGCTAAAAAGATCATCTCATCAGACTGAGCGAGGGTTTGGATTTCCGGGAAAAGCTGAAATGACGTCCCTGGACCCTAAATATTTTCAGCACTCAAACAGAAAATGATATTTCCGATTCCACTAAACAACTCAATATTTCCATTGCTACCATTAAGAGAAAATAAGGCGCTAATTAGATATCCCGAACAATATTTTCTGGACACATTTTTTATCATCGCTTACGTCCAAGAGTCCTTTTCGCTGATGTCGCGATAATTAATAGGGATTAATTAATAATAATAATAATAATAAATATTGTCGTTATTAAATGTCAATTATTTACCGTTTAACATGACTTTAAACTTTACTTGGCAAATGCCACACACCACATTAACCCATTGCTTTAAATTGTTCCTTAGTATGCAATACTTATCCAAAATTATGGCTCCAACATATGAACATAAACACATTTCGGTTGCATTAATTGTGCAACTTGTTTTAACAAAATAGCTAAATTGCAAACATAAAATGCATTATGTGAAATTCGCCTTCATAAACAATATCTGGAACAACTGTAGTTCCCAATAACATTAATAGTGGCGCATCACGAAATTGGACTGGATAACAGCCATAATTGCTCGGAGTTTAGAAGTTAACAGCAGTGTGATGAAAAACAATTGGAATTATGATAATGATGGCTTGGCTGCCGAACACTTATCTAGATATTATGATTACTCGGCCTGGAATTAAAGCCAAGAATTTTAATCAGAAGTCAGAAACTTTGCAAACCTATCCTGAAGCAGCTGCCGACTGCAATTGATTAAAAGTGAATTTAATTAAAGAAAAAAAGAACTTGGACCAATTGTAAAATTTAAACAACGATATAAAAAATAACCGCGACTAAAATTTTGCGAATCGCTCTCTCAAGAGCACCACTCTTGTTATTTCGTTTGAAGATCAGAAGCAAGCATAAAATCATTAAACGCACCATTTATATTGTGAAACACTGGATGTGGTAATCTCGTCGTTTGACAGCAACCTGCTTCTCATTGGACTTCTCAATTGTTACTTAATTTGATGCGCATTCGAATCCACCTGATATGGCTTAGTCATGACTCGTAAAAATAAATGCTTAAAAGAATGTTTGCTTGCATCAAACTGGTTTTATCCGAACTTCGCACATTTTATTTTTGAGTAAAGGTTGCTCGATCAGACGATCAGATGATTTAAAAATCATGTATTTTTAAGTATTAGTTTATTGTATTTTATTTTTAAATACGGTATCAAAAGTTAGACATGAAATGTCTTCCAAGTTTTATATCAATCGGGAATCAGAATAAATAAATTTAAGTTTAAAATTCAGACATTTCTCTTCATTTTTGAGGATATTACGAAGCACGCATCGGCCAGCTCAAGATCAAGCATTGGGCTGCGATGGCCCAAAATGATCTTATATAAAGGCGTCCTCCTTGCATGCAAATTCCCTTAAGTTCTGTCCTAGTCCTTGTCTACAGGGAAATTAAAATATGCCAAACAATTTATTTTATGATAAAAACTGATGATTACTGTTTTAATTTCAAAAGCTGTGGCCGTTTTAATGAAGCTTTTAAAGGTGGGTGTTCAGCCTTTCTTAAGATTTTCATCAAGACATGTTTTCAATATACCTTCAAGTGAGGGCATACATATTCATCGCGATGTTTGAAACTTTCCACTGCGCTAATGAAGAACATAAATCACTGCCTAGCCACACGTGGTTCTGCAGAACTGAACATGTGTGGGTCAAATACTTTAAAGGCATTTTCATTAAAATCTGGTTCAGAGAAAATGAAGTCGTTAAGATTTTGTTGATAGCACGTGAAAAGTACTTTAGTGTTTGTGACTTTGAAATTCATTTCTGGTGCTTGATGTTCTTTCGAAGGGTGTCAAATTTGTTTTTAAGTTTTCATTTTTAGGATATCTTGATAGCCACAAGTAATGAACGTGTTTAACATTATTAACGTTGTTATTAAAAATAATAATACTAACTTGGAAAACATTAATACTTTTACTTTGTAAATCGTTAATTCAAATCAAGTGTCTTTTTTTATGTGTTTACAAATTTTAAAAAAAAAACCCCACAAACTGCGGTGAAACTGAATACAATGTCCGAAGAATCATTATTCGTAATCGCCAAAAAGACGTTCAACAGAGAAGTTTCTGCCGTCAAATAACATTCGGAACCGAACAACATGTTAAAGCTTATTACTTGACACCGTGGACAAGATAATCAAACATTCACCCCAAGCTGCACCTGGTTTTGCATTTTGAATAAACGAGTTTTTAAGTATAATGCAACCAGACATTTTTATTCAGGTCATAAATCTTTCCGGTGTTGCTTCCAACGGCAACCAGGGAATGGAAACATTCGAATGGAAGACTTCCATCATTATGTTTTTAAGGAGAGTTTATGCGAGTGAACCTTGCAATATGAGGTTAAGTTATGATTAGGATTAAGTTATGATTGAGTTACTATTGCTATGGTTAATAGAACATGTTGCGGCTCACGCCAATTACCTGTGATAGGAGTTCTTTACAAACATGTTATGTTAAGTGGCTTTTTGCAAATGAGCCCGTTCTAAGAATCCAAAAAATGCCGACGATGACGATAATAAAACATTAATAACAAACAAATTGCAGCACTAATTAACAATACATGCTTGTTTTACATCAAGTTTNGTCATCGTCGTCGTCGTCGTCGTCGTCGTCGTCATCATCATCATCATCATCATCATCATCATCATCATCATCATCATAATCATCATCATCATCGTCGATGTTGTTGTAACCCTAGCGAAAGCGTTAATGAATTTTTGCAATTAGGTTTATTGACTGAGTTAGTTATTGTTAAATTTAGAATCTTTCTAATTCTACAAATCTTACATTTCCACTAAAAATAAATAAATAAATACTCAACTCGATTATTCAGTTCTATTCGCTGAACACTTGCTCAATAAACTTGCATGAAAACTTACCAGGTTGACGGACCCCCGGCTTATATCACTATTATTAATGCTGCTGTTGTTGTTGTTGTTATTTTTAATTGACATCCTTAAATAGCTCCTTTATTAGCACATAGTTTTGCAGGTGAGGAGTCAAAAACAAAGCATTTCCAGGCTAATTAAGTTGGGTTTTAGAGGAAAAGATATTTTTTCACAAAGCACGAATATTTCTGCTTATACGCACCTGACGAAGATGGGTGATGATCCGAACTAATCTGAATCGTAGGTGGACTTCCATCCGAATGCCAGCCGAAAAATGCTTACATTTCCGCAAGTACTACACGACAATAACAAGAATTAGAGTAGACTCTCAAAGGACACTACCTCAGGGAAATTAAATAGACTAATTTAATGCCTACCAATAATACTTATTCCCTCAACATCTTGCTAAACTTTTCTGCAATTTCCAGACCATCAGTTGATTCGATGTTGTCTGGAGGCGAAAAATAATCGACAATCTGAATTTCATACTTTTTCGGAGAAGCGTTTAAAATCATTTTCATCGCTTTTGTCTTCGAATACTTTCAAAATCGATACGATGTTTGCCCACCGATATCAAATGGATATCTTTCTTGGGGTGACGATGGTGATAGTGGCTGGAAAAAAAGGTTATGGTTTACAACAGATGGATGCATTCAACAAGCATAGTCTGTTGTTTCGATTGAAAAGCTCCATATTTTTATCTCGCGTCGGTGGATTTTTTCAATGATTTGTTGCGATATATCATCAACAGTCACATTAGATATTTATAGAAGCAGAGGAATTTCCAGGTGAAAACGGAATTTCACATCCACATTTCTAACAGATGGGTTGATTGTTCAAGAGTTGAAATTAGAAATTGCAAGATAAATGGAATTTTAAATAATTAAAGATGAATCACGTTGCAAGTAATTAATAACGGCATAATAACAACAGTTTCATTGAATGCTTAACTTTTATTTAACAATCGAGAATTTGTGGTCGACAATAAATTTATGCCGGCAATCTTGTGTTGTTCACTGTCAAATTACAGAAAACAACACATTTTCACACGGTGACTTTATGGCAGCACTAAAACACTCAAATTGCCCCCTCATCTTCCGCCATTTTATTTTTCTGATCTTGTCGTTATTACTCTAATTTTATTAGAGAACCGACAAATAAAAATGACTTTGCTAGAACGATTCGCCTTGGAATAAGCATTTAATCACTGGTTTTATTATTGTACGTATTTCTCGGCACTCTTGCTAGATAACCAGGATTGGCTGACATTGGCGCTCATCAACCGGATAACAAGGTAAAACGGTTTTAACGGCACTTTCCAACTCTTTGAAATATAGTTGCAAATGATGTCATGCTATATTTGTTTATGCGATGTTTTATGATATTATTTTATGGTGTCATTACATGGTATAATTACATTTACAATATCTCGTTTACTTTATGACTATTCATCTGAAAACTGGGAGCTTTTGGCCCAAAGTTGTAATTCAGTCATTGATACCAGGATGTAGAAACTAGTGTCATTTCGCTTGCAAGCGATTTCAACTATATCAATAAGTAGCTAACTATTTCCTATTACTCTGGCCAGTTTACAAATTCATCATCTTGTGACCTGAACAACATTAAAATGACAAATTTTAGACAGAACTTCAATTGCAATCAGTAATTAAATTCTGAATGCAATTAAATTCACAAATGCAATTAATAGCAAGTTTTGTTGTCTAATTGTAGCCACTATTCATCATTTTGAACCACCAACGTCATACTTGTTTCCTGCATCGCTTCATTAGATGAATCACCCCGCTATGAAACTCTGTTGACCTTTGCTCGGAGTTTTGAAGCCGTAAAATCTTTTTTTTTTTACCTCGAATTGTGAATCATTCTTGTTACAAAATTACTTAAGTGATGAGAAACTGATACATGCAACTGGATATGGTAATTTAAGATACTCTCAAAGTCTCTTTGATCTGCTTCAAAACATCTTCATTTTGAAAACCTCCCACTAAGCATGCTGTTTAATAAACCAGCAGCCCGAAAACACATGTACAAACGCTTACAGTTTAACGAGACAAATATAAAACATGGCACACAAATGACAGCTTTACTGTAAAATTCATCCTTTAATGCTGACTGATAAGGAAGGATATTTGTAGTTGGTTTTATCGTACAACTTTTATGTGTTTCCTCGAAAGTGTTTATCAACTTTGGACGCTGACAAATAAACTTTCTGTTCGACAGTTGTTTAAAAGTTAACTTCTTCTATGTTTGTCTTTATTACTCATAATCTTTAGTGTAAGCAAATCACAAACTGAAAGAAAAACTTTTCCTCCTCTCAATTCTTCCATACTTTTAATGATATTTACGTTTCCCAACTTGACTAGCTGAACGTAATATCACCTGATTCCCTGGAGTCGATAGTATTGCAATTTAAAACTTATTCTTAGAAACGCGAAATTGTTTACATAGTCAATCTGACCCATTAAGAATGAGATTGCAATCTATGTCATGTATCATTTTACAGTTCGAAATGTAATATTTGTGCATTTACAATTTTATTAAAAGCAATTTTTTTTCAAGTATTTCAAATTATTAAAATAATTTCTTGATTTCAAAATTGCTTATTCGAAAATCCTCAAAAAATTAACACAATTACAAATTTGCTCGCTGAAGTTCTTTTGGTTTGATTTTTTTTATCATGCGTGAAGAAATGTTAAAACGAATGAAGTGAAAAACAGCAATTGCATTGACATTATTTTTGTTCCATTCCGTCGCAAAATTATGATGATCTAATGTATTTAAATTTGTGATTGTTACTAGCAGATCAAGTTCTTAGGACTAATTCAATTTATAGACCTGCATTGCAACACTGTAATTACGCATACTTCTGAGGTAACGATTTACGATTTACGTGCTCCAATCTCAAAAGCGTTGGCAGAAGAGCACTGGTTTAAACCAGGCTCGTCCGAATATCGTAGAAAACAGATTATTTTGAGTTCTTTTTTTTTACATACAACTTTCTGTTGTAGGCTTTAATTCTCCTCAAATCCTATTATTTGTTATTTATTAATATAATTAATACATAATATATATAGTATTAATGTAATTCAAACTGAATATTCATGCCTTAGTAGTAAAAGCTTTGTTAAGCAATGTTATTGTTGTCATTATTATCAGGCTTATCGTAATGTTTCATTATCTCTGCTTTCTTTGTCCTGCTTCTGCGAGAAATTCGTGTTGACCCGAACCTCATAAAGAATGGGAGGGAACTCACACGTTCGTTCATTCATTAATTCGCTTCGTCGATCTGCATCTGTTTGTGAGACAAACTCGACTGACAATAATTAGATGATGAACAATTAGCTTAGAAACAATTCCCATCCCGAGGAAGGTCCAGAATGTTTTAGTTCTGACTTAAAAGCAGCCGTTGAGGTGAGGATGTGTAAAATTCTTTAATCCAATGTAATTCTGCTCTGTGCATCCATCATTCTCGTAGCATTTTAACATTAATGGTAATGATTGTCGAACATTGTTGGACAGTGGTTTACAGCATCAACGCCACTTCGTAGATTGAAAAGTAATTTAATTTTTTTTATTAGTGCTAAATTAAAAACTAACGAAGCATTATTAAAATTTAATAAACTTACATTTTGTAAATAATTCTTAGGTAATTCAGCAACATAAAAATTGTTAAAGACTTTTGCAATAGTATTATTATTATTATTATTATTATTATTATTATTATTATTGTTGTTGTTGTTATTGTTATTATTATTATTATTATTATTATTATTATTATTATTATTATTATTATTATTATTATTATTANTTATTATTATTATTGCATTATTTTCGCCATTATTGTTATTGTGTGAGGCGAACGTGTAAGTCGACAATTTATCTCTGATGTAATCATGTAGGCCAATGCCGAAATGTGATCCCATCATCAGTTTTTAGGTCTGCAGTTCGAAACTTGATAAGTCTAAAATATACTTAATTGCTTGTAAAAATGACATCAAACTGCATCCATTCCTTCCGACAAATTAGTACATCCAAATATTTCTTTAATTACAGATTGCGATGTACTGAAATGGAAGTTACAAGCGATCCACCGATGGTTTCGACGTCTGCAAATGTTGTAACGTCTTTCGCTAACCTTAGGGTTAGCCCTAACCCTAATGCAAAGAGTGGCCCATCGACTGATGAGTACTTGTGGATCTACGTGTCCCCAATAATCCTCCTTCTGGGACTCTGTGGAAACATCCTCGTGCTTTTAGTCATTAACAGAAAAAACCTGCGCGGAACTACGACCTGCGTCTACTTGACGGTCCTTGCTATTTTCGATACCCTGGCTTTAATCTCCGGCATCATTCCGGAATGGACCAACGCCTGCGGAATTTTCCAGTTCAGTTCCATCCATTCCTTCACTTGTCAACTGGAAAAGTTCATTTTCTACACTGCAAGCGATACAGCCATCTGGATTCTAGTGGCGTTTACTCTGGATCGCTTCGTGGCAGTCTGCTTTCCGCTCTACAAAAGATCAGTCTGCGTCCCTAAACGTTCCAAAATAGCCTGTGTAGTGATATTCTCGCTGGCTTTTCTAAAAAATTTCCACGTATTTTGGACTAGAGGTCTGGAATTTTCAAAGCCCAACGCAGCCATCGCTTCTTCATCCATCGCCAACAGCAGCTCTCCATTCTCCAACTTGTCGGAAGTTGAAATGATAAAGTCGTGCGGGAAAAAGTCTGAATTTAAGCATTTTGAGAGTCTAGTCAGACCGTGGATTGCTTTTGCGACAGTCAGTGTTCTTCCCTTTACAATATTAGCCATTTGTAACTCCATGATTATATGGGCACTGGCTCGACTGAGCAAGAATGAAGTTAAAACTTTAGGGACCCAATCACGAGGAGGGGGCACTCTGTCGCAAAGCAACGACATGGTTAATTCTAAGTGTCTGCAAGAATCCCAATCAATACAGGAGAAAGTGAGGTCTAAACATTCTAGCATGACCAGTGTCAACCATCACCAAGTTCCCTCTAGCGACGCCGGATTAAAAAAGCTCCCAAGTCGAAGCAAAATAATCGTGCTTCGAAACCAGAAGTCGGTGCAAGGAGGTCAATCTTACAAACAAACCACCATGATGTGCTTGAGTGCGTCCATCACTTTCCTCGTGTGCGTCTTTCCAAGCATAGTCATGCTCATAGGCAAGCCGTATTGGTCCCACAACAGCGATGGTGGCAACAACCACATTTACGACGTCTGCAAAGCCATCAACAACCAGCTGGCTTATCTCAATCACTCCATCAACTTCTTCCTTTACTGCATCACTGGCCGAAAGTTCAGACACGAACTTGTGCTCATGTTCGAGAAATGCTGCTCGTTGTGTTCGAAATACGAATGTTGCCGGATGTTTCAACAGCGCGGAGCTTACGATCCTTCGACCAGTAGACAGTCCATGTCAGGAAAGTGGAGAGGCAAGCTGAGCTCCATCTTCGTTACGAGCAGCACCATTCTCGAAGGATGTCATCCTCAGAGGTGCGAATCCACATCTGAAGCAGTCGAGATGGAAGTTTGAGATGAGACATTCTCTTGAGACTTTCTGAGCCGTTCAAATGACAAATTTGTAGTCTTTCATTCTGCTAGTCAACAAACAGACTGCTTCAACTTGGAGAGGGTGCTGAGCGACACCTTCGAGTGTATCGATGTTTTACAGTGTAACAATTCAGCTGAATAAATTCCTATGTCTTGTTTATTGCCTCGTAAATGCTGCTAATCAATTTGCTAATGCAATGGACATCTTTTGTTGCTTCGATAGAATTAACTCTAGGAAAAGGAAAATGTATTCTGAATTGTTTCAGCATCTTGACATTTGAGGAAATATCAGATATCGGTTATCATTATTAAAGGCCAAAAAATTAAAAATTATTAAAGGCCTAAAGCTTTTTATTATTATGCGCACGTCTTGAGAAGTTATGTGAATGCGCAACAAGTCATTTGTTAAAGCAACTTTCTGAGCACCACTCATCATAATTACCCATAGTCTGGAAAAGTGGACTTTGTATGAAGTATGAAGTACTGTGGTGAATTGCAACGAAAAACTAATTATCAGCATCTAAAAAAAAAACAAAAAGAACTTTAGTATGTTTCACGACAAGACAAAACTATTTAGTCTGAGAGAGAATGATCGTACGATGCGGGCTCATCGATTAGAAACTCGTGTTTACACTCTGCAAACAGCGCTACAAAATGGACTCGTTCCAACGTATGAAATGAGACACGAGGTGGAATAACGTTGAAATGAAGAAAAATTTCGCGAACGATGAAATGTCAACAAGGAAGGATCGCAAGAATCGGAGATAAAATGATCCTCCACTTCAAGTCGGTGCTTCAGGCACGTGGTTGTTTCCAAGGAAGTCGACGTTGTTGTATACAGTTGCCAGGCATTGAGCAACAGCTGGATACTTAGATCCGTGGATAGTCGATATTTGGGAGAGAATTATGAGTTGGAATTGTAACAACATGTAAGCATTTCAATATTGCTTTCAATAGTAAACTATCATAATCATCATGGCTCCCCACAACAACAAAGTCACGAACAAAAACCAGAAGCAAAGGTTCGGGAAATCTCTTCGTGAGTTCAAATTTCTATGGCTTCGTGCTCATTGCAGGTTCAATAAACCGAGCAACAATGAAAGCGCACCATGATAACAAATGACATTTGGACGCTATGATGCAATTTTACTTGTCTTACTAATGATCCTGTGTGGATCAAACCGTTGCGATGTCGAGTGGAACTTGGCACACACAACAAGATTAAGGATGTGTTGGAATCTTAATACTAAGTAATTTTGTGATAGTTTATACTGTCCGATCTACTTTGTAGAAAAAAAACCATCCGGGTTGCAAAAGAACCAGCCAGCCAAGAAGGAAGAAAGGGTGACAGTTGATCAAGTGGTAAACGAAAACATTGCAAAAAAAGATGAAGAGGAAGACGAGGAGGAAGCGAAGAAGAGGAAAGAAGAAGAAAGACAAAAATGGCTGGAAGAACAGAGAATAAAATATCCAATTGCGCCGGATGGTGAGGTGGTTTTAAATTGCGATTACTTTGGAGATGGGATGAGATGTTCCGCGTGAAACTAGGTACGACAAGTTGCCGTAATCCATCAATTTGAGAAACTCATGAAGATTTCGAAGTATAGAATTTCACTTGCATCCTTAATGAGGTCAGCAGCAAGTTGTTGCAATTCTGTATTCAATGATGCCATTAGTACAATTGTCGTATAGGATTTCGCACGGCCACCCGCCTTGTCTTTGGGAGCGTGGGGGTGGCATTACTCTGTAAAACAGCATTTAAAATTAACTTCTTGTTTAATTTTGATTTTTATTAAAACATGCCAATTTAAGTACTACTTTGACGACCTCTCAGGTTACATCCCCAACTCTGTCATTAAGAAAAGATTGGGAACATACAATCCACGCGTGAAAAATGAAAGCCATGCATTGGCAAGCGACAATCACAAGGTGATGCAAATTATTTTTAAAATCAAAAATGTGCATCATTCATAGGTCAAAATATGAGCTTCAAGTTTAATGATGTCAATCGTGCAGCTGGCGGACATTTTGTAAAGTTGAAAATGGACCTCACAAATGAATTAGATCATCTTAAGTAAAACAAACTTTGCATTAAGACGACGGATGATGGGTGTGGAGTGAGACATAAAAATCATCGTCGCTCGATTTCCAGACGTTGGTCGAAGCCAACAAGGAATTTCAAAACGGATGCGATGCTGATGAGCACTGGCACTTGCCGTTTGCAGACCCGTTTATTTCGATCGGATCCATTGATCAGAGAGGAGGAGACTCCATTGTCGGGAGGAGAACATCTTCAAAGTCCAAGTACAGAAAGGTGTTTGCCTAAAAATGCGATTATTGAAAACCAATTTATCTTTTGTAGTAATCTGATCATTTCTTTTTATTCCTTTAAAAGTATTTCGGAAAAATAATGTATTTTAATCACAATTTTGTGATTATTGTGTTATTATTTTCTTTCCAGGAGAAAATTTCCTTCTCCGAAGTGGACACGCTGATTCGTGAAGTGAGTACATTGAATATTATTTCGTAATATTTATTTACTTAATAATAATAATAATAATAATAATAATAATAAAATTAACGAATTTCGTTAACTTGATAAACGTAAAAATAAATGTTCACAAAAATAGATGAGCAGTTTGTTCATAAAATTGTTTTTTTTTTCATTCAAAGACTCCGTTGGTCGATGATCCACTCGAAGTCATAAAGGTGAAATATCATCCCATCAGTGCATTTTCTCTCGCTCTTCATTCCGTGATATTTAATTACAAATTATTGAATAAATTGAAATGTAATTAATGAAATAATAATTTATGGATGCTCGTGGAATAGAGTGGTTATTAATTACACGGATCTCGGTCTTAACCTCTAAAAATAATTATGTTATGTTATGTTATGTTATGTTGTGTTGTGTTGTGTTGTGTTGTGTTGTGTTATAGATTCTTATTTAGTGCACTTACAGCAATTTCTTAAGTCACCTTCCTAAACTGAATAGCATACATTACTGCATCATTGAGCTGTGATGCACGCTTGACTTTCCCATATTTCAATCTTAACACGCAGTTGACACGAGACCAAATATCCAAATAAATATTGTTTGAAAGGTCGTAAAAAAGACTTTCCAGGTTCATTATTCATGAAAGTTGTGCGAGGGAAATTAAGGCATTAGAAACTCGTGAATAATTGGATCCAAGAATGCAGTTTTTAATATTATTTTTAATTTTTAATTACTTCAGACATCTTGCAATTGACTGACAAACCTGTTTATTTTAATAACCAATAAATATAATAATTCCTCCAAGCTAACATTTAATTCGTTAATAATACAATAAATCTATCTTTAATTGATCGTTTATATTGTTAAGCAGAAGAAATACTTTTTATATTCACAAAAATCATTTTATTGCAATAATATTTCGCAATTAACCCTCAAAAATGCATGCATTCGCAGGAAGATGAAGTGCTTCCATCTGTGGAGAGCGGTGGATTTTTCATTAGAAAAAGTGACGGTTGGACATTTTGAACGGAGATGTAAATAGAATATAGATATCTTAATTATTCTAATTAAAAATTATTATATCTATACATCGTAAGTCATAATTTTTCCCGTTATGCAGATCTTCAGATGTCAAATAGCGAACAAACCCCACATCAGCTAAGTGATTTAGACCATGACAGTGCATCCTTAGAAAGAAATATTGAGAGCAACAATGGAATGCTTGAGTCGTCTGCAAAGAAACGTGATGAGGAACGTGCAGCATTCTGTGGGGGTGATGATGATGATGATGATGATGATGATGATGAAAATCTCCGAGATCATTACAGTTATCGTCAGCACGGCCACAAAGATGGCAGCGATAAACTTCTGAAAATATCCGGTGATCTTGATGAAGTTCTTGAAGAAGATGAAGCGTATGATGATTTTCTAGGGGTAAGATAACTATGGTTAAAATAGGTAAATAAAATATGTAATTAATAACGTTATTGTCTTAATAACGGTTGTCAATGAACTAGCTAACTCACTATTCTCATTAACCGGCTTTGTTATCAATTAATAGGCTCATAATTTCGCAGGCAGGCCAACCAGAATCAGAATTCAAAAATTTTGTGGAGGAAGACGCATCTGCATGCGGAAAGATAAAAGCAGATATTGGATCTACAGAAACTGGACTCGAACAAACCCTTGATCGAACAAAAAACAGCAAAATGTGCAATAAAACATCAGAAGTTAAGAAAATGAAGACAAATTCAACAATTCGACGTAAACAACAGCTTTCAACCACTCCCGAAGTGAACTTCAGAATAAAACTCTGCCAGCAAAACGACTCAGACCATAAGGAAGAATCCCCAGTTGTCGAACGCTCAAGTAACAAAAGCAAGGAAATTGAATGGGATTCGTTAAAACAAGCAGCCAATAACGAAGATGAATCAATCCTCATCATACGAAAAATTAAGACTAGAACGGGTTAGATATGTATTTTTGCCTTTGTGATTTAATAGCAACCATAATTAATGTTACAAGTTATGTTGCGATATTATAGCCTTGATAAAAGGGACTCCTTATTACATCTCCAAACTCTCTTCGTCAGTATTTTCTCATGTCCAAACACAGAAAGTAGAATAATTAAATTAAACATTCTACAAATAAAATATGTTTTGATTATTTAAATTATTTCGATTTCGTCTTTATTCATCGACAGATTTTGAGAACGAAAGAAAAGCAGAGATGTATGACGTTGTCAATGACAACGAAAACATTCTTGAAGCTGATAAACAAGTGAATTTTTACATGTAGATGAAATCAAGAATTCTTGAAAATGGTGCTTGGTAGATTGTTTAATTTGCAGTCCGTTCATACTTGAGGTGATGAGGAATGTATCAAAAAAGGTTCTCCTTTGAGAATCACCTTTGTCGTTAATAAGTGTTGTTATTTGATTTTGAATCTTTCGTTAATGTTATCTATTGCTATTGTTATACTAAAACAATATTGTACAGAATAAACAAGAATTCAAGACCAAAACAATAACCTATGTGGGAATCGTGAAACGTAACAAGCTTTCTGGTGATGACGAGGTCCATGTGTATTCTCCGATGAAATTTATAACTCAGAGTAACTCAAAGTCTACGGAATCTCAATCCCAAGGACATCATCTGATGCTTCACAAGAAGGAAGACAATGGTGGTCACGTAATTGGAAGAAATTGGAAAAATGTTTGCAATGCGCGGAGCGTGTCGGCCGATAGAATCGAAAAAATGTCAAAACTGCCCAGCATCGAAGGGATTAACAGGGTATGGATTCATGCTATTATTTCAGTTATGCGACTCTAGTTGAAACTTAGTGCAATGTTCGATCTTACTCTAGATTCACAGTGCAGGAGTTGAGTTGGCTCGACAAAGCTGGTGAATAATTTTGATAACATTTATACTTATTTTGACTTTGATTTAGATTATTAACAACTAGCTAGAATCTGAGAAGGTCTTTAGCTAAGCTACGAATTTATCACTTAAATTAAACTTTGACCTGGTTTTGAATGAATCACTGAACGTGAAACAATATTTTCAGTCCAAAAGGGTCAAAACCAAATTCTGGATCATCTTTAATGTCCTCCACATTGACCAACCAAACATCAGGAAATAGCAATAAATTTAATACCTTTTCTCCTGCCACTAATGGAGAAGACAGGTCAGTAGCTTTAAACAATTCCAGTACCTTTTTAAAACTAAATTTTAACAACTTAACTTTTAACAGCTTCACCAATGACTACGCCATATCTCTGCCAAAGATAACAACATCAAGCAAATTCAGAGGTAATCATTACCAGCCGTCATCAAGAAGACACCACTGCCTTTATTCCAAACTCGTCCGAATGCATCTCCACGATCACATATCGGTGAGTTAGGTCCTCAATTACCACATTATTTCACAAGCTAAAACTCACCAAACGAACTGAGCTCGCAGTTCAAAGCACAAACCGTTCGATTTGCAATTGACGAAACTGATAAACACCGCAGCTGGCCAAACACCTTCGCACAATGGAGCTGTACGCTAACACAGTGGACACCACCAAACCACTCAGATGCAACAGATATGGAGACATCCTCTCGTGGGCAACATAGGTTTAGACATAGGTTTTTCAAGACTTTTATTTACAATTTGATGCTTTTTGTCATGTTTTTCAATGTGTTTTAACTCAATATACTTCCTATTCAGATGAAAAAAATGTGAGCATCGTGATCGAGACGTGCGCACTGCCGATGACCTCGGACGAATGCTTCAGAAACGAACGTTGAGAAACATGTAGACAATAAATATATCAAAAAAAAAAAAAATGTCTACATTGCACAACTCTGACAATATTAGGATTCGAGACTGGAAAATAAATAAGTCAGATTTGCGAAGCTGGCACATTCCCTTAACAAGTGTTCAAGTACTGGAGTGGCAACCATTCCACGGAAATCGAAGCCACCCGAACGAAAGCAGGAACAAAAACAAAAGCTGACAAGACATACAAAAATAGAAACATTAGCTCTTTCATGAAACTGTCTGTACAATTCGGTAACGTTAATCCTTCCCTAAGAGTTGAAACAAAACGAGTGCCTAATGAAGACAGAGACGAAGGCCGTGAAGGCGACGACGACGATCAGGCCGGATCGTTTCGAAGCCGAGTTCGGGGAGCCCTTGGACTTGCTCGTCTCCTCGTCGACAAAAGGCGAATAACCGGGAATGTAGAGAGGCTCGTCGTTGGGGAAGCTGTCGTATTCAAAGCCTTTGGGATGAGCGTCTTCATTTATGAGAGGCGGGTAGACTGCCGTCGATGAAACGACCGGCTCGTCCGTCTGCGGGCGAGTGTCTTCGGTAGGTGACGAGGGAATCCCCTCGAAGGAGTGTGGCGAAGGCAGAGGCCCCTCGGTCGAGGACGGTTCCTCTGCTCCAGGCACTTTAGGATCTTCCTTTTCTGAAGGCATGGAGATCTCAATTGGCATGGGAGGCACAGAAGACGTGCTGGGGACGATCGTCGTCGTCTGAGAGCAAAAAAGTTCACTTTACTTTCGTAGCCAAAAATTTTCTACCTTTAATTTTTACTAACTCAACACATGATATTCAATACTCAATACATGAGGGCACTAACACCTAATATTTTGATCCAAAAACATCAATCAGACTACTGGAGACTCACTGTTTTTGATGGACATGAAGCCTTTGCCATCACCTCATGAAAGACCTTCTTGACATAATGGCAAAGTTTTTCTTTCAAATCCTTGTTATCATCATCTTTCGATGTACCCCTGCAACAAAGAGCAACAGGTTTAACTTTTCTCTCTGACAACAAAAAGGTGTTCCAAATCAAATGCATAAATGTTTAGCTTGGGGCTGCCCAAGCTATAAATATAAATAAATGTCCAATAGAAACAAATCAAGTCAACCATCAAAATATAAAGTGGCTCACTTAATGTAGGTTTTGTAGCCCCAGTTTGCCGTACTCCCGCTGAATTCCTTGTTCGGCTTTCCTAGGTCAATCTGACACTTGTTGCCGATCAAGTACATTTTGACATGGTCCATAGTCAGCTCATAGGTACCAGAGTCAGAGCTAACTGCAAACAACAAATAAATTGTCAACTTTAAACATTGCGTATGAAAAACAACTTATCAAATTAGACACTAAATTGCATTTTTCACATAAAATCAGTAGAATGAATGGGTAATGGGTAACGTGTAACATGTTTACTAACACGTGTGGCTGTACTTGTATCCTCCCAAGACTTTCACTGAGGCTTTGTTGATCCTCCAAGCAGGAATATTATCTTCGGAGCTGAGCTCAGCGGACTTTATATCGAACTCTGCGACCTAGAATTTTGGAACCATATAGTCATCTGGTTTAGTACTGGAATAGCAGTCCCCAAGAATAAACAAAATAACTTATAAAATCTTAAAAGAATATCACCTTAGAGTTGAATACGTAGTAAGTAACATAGAGGAAGATTTGAATGCTGGTTTCGCTTGGAGGGAGAGTCATGTCAGACACAGGCAATTTCGTTCTAAACGTCTCATCCAGCTGGTGAGATATGTGTTTACGTTGCTCATCGTCACAATGGCCAATAGATTCCAAGACACCAGGTTTGTGGTGAATGGGTGCGGGTGCAACCAACTGTAACCAAACCAGGCACAGACTGCCGAAGAAGAGCCTTAAAAATCCATCCATCGCTACCGGCTATTTACTTCTTGAAAATTAGTTAAACACTCTTCCAATAAACCGATTGAGACCGGACGACAACCAAATATCGCAAAACACGCGCCGGTATTTCGCGATTCCACATGTCCTGGGCTTATATAGTTGGAAAATATGCTAATTAGTATATTCATGGGTGATGTCAGACCATACTAGAGGAGAGTTCTGAGTGGTATGGGACGATAGATGGGCGGTCCTAAAATCGGCGGCTGTTCGAAATTATTAATAACAACAATTAATAATAATAATAATAACAGTAACAACAATGACATTCACTTCATACGTCAGTGGACACCTAATCTGCTTCTTATTAGTTGAGCATATTGTAAGGTTTATGTTGTTATTACATTTGTTTCTGATTTTGAATGCTTTGGGCAGGAGTCTCTCGGTGTGAATACTGTAAAGCAGCACAAGACATCGCACTTATTACATTATTCAATACCAATTTATTTTCTATTTCTAGCATTTTTTTCTATTTCTAATTTACTTTTTTTGGTGGGGATTTATTTAAATCTTACTGCTTTTGATTTTCTCTTTTCAAGCTGGCTTGATATGACATTACATTGTATTTTTAGAGAGCCACTTAATTCGTAGGAGGATAATCTTAATTCCAGATGGAATCGTGTTTTTGATTTAATGTTGCTTCCCATACTTCTGAGAAACGAATAATTCAATCCAGAGTTTTAAGTACTATGAAAAGATTTTCATGTTCACGATGAGAATATTGTTGACATCCTGATGAATGAAGGAGGAATTTTGTTTAAGTGGAACCACCAATCACGCCACACAAGCACATTATAATATTATTATCACTAAACGTAGTATTCGTGATTCAGTATAATAATAATAATAATAGTTAATTTATAACCATTTGCATAGCGTCAGAGGCGCAGTATGAAGGGGTTTCTGCCGGTAAATGGTCGTTACTTAGTAGTAAACAATGTCTTATAGTGAATAGTAAATTTTGTTTCGGGTGTACGTTCAAATACAGCGAATAAATTGTATACATACAAATTAAAAGAAGATACATTTTATTATGATACGCGTTATTCGTTAAGTGCACCTTACAGTAATTTACATAATGAATTATAAAACATCCTACAGAAAATCTCAAACTATTCTCCACACACAATTCACTTAAATATAATACCCAGGTAATTATTAACTCAAACAGGGGACTGACCTCTTCTCAACGTTTTCGTAACAATAATGATAAAACAGCTGATTTCGATTTAACACAATGAGTAGTTTTATTTAAACAATGACATGATTGTTTAGGCGTAGGAAGAAAGGTAGCATGAAAAATATTGGCAAAATGTAAAGGATATTTAGCGTGAAGGAATGAGCTCATATGCAGGAGTAAGATAATCTCTTGGAACAAGGCCAATTGTTCCTCTCAATTCAGCCACCCACCATCCAAAATTGTCAAATTCTTGACTCAAGACAGTCATAATCTCTCCATGTTCGAATGAGAGTTCGTCTTTGGCATCCCCTGAACAATCCCACTTGCCATAATACATTTTGTCATAAGGAAGGCCATCTTTGCTACTCACTATTCCTGACTTGCTTTGGGGGATTGGCAAAGTTGTGGATTTGTTTGAAATTTTGGAACTTGGCATGGCTGGTGGTGGTTTTGCTTGCTTGATAGGCTGCAGAGAAGGAATGGAAGTGGGGTAGCTGTTCTCAATATCATCATAAATTTCTTCTAAATCATTGTCTTGAGCTGGCTCTTCTTTCAATGGTTTGTTAGTTGTTTCCTCAGCATCAGCAGCAATATCATCGTACAATTCCTCACCTGGATTCAATGAATTTACTGGTTTATCAAGTTTTGTATGCTGTTCACTTATTACTTTTTACTGTTTATTTATTACTGATGTCCAGTATGCAAATGAAATGAAATACAATATTATACGTCTGATACGTATGATAAACGTAAGTTAATTTATCGTCTGATACCAGCTGCTTCGGGACCAGCACTTTCATATTCGTCATTTGCATCATCATCAATGTTGTCAGCAGATGACCCAACAGAAGGATGAGATCCTACAAATTAATTATATTTTGTTAACTTTGTATTTTGCCCATGAATGACTTCAGAACTTTCAAACCAGTTCAGCTACATTCTGCAACTAAAAACTAAGTTCTAAAATATTACCATTTTTTTTCAGAACTTCTGATTTCAATGAAGAGATCCAGTTTAAGAATTCTGCTTTACTTCCAGCCGCAAACTAAACCATTTTGAAAATCAACATTATTGAATTTTATGGTAAAATGACTAAGCATTAAAAGCCAACCTGAAATGATTTCCTGCCCGGACAAATTAATTCAAAAACTAATTCCTTGTTCTGTCCACTCGGAACTTTTACCTCATAGCCTGATTTTAATTAGTAAACTAATTGATATTAATGAAATTATATGAATGTTGATCAACTTAAAGCAAACCAGATAAATGGAAGGAAGAGCTAGGTTTCTTGCTACTAGCATTATCAAAAATGGAGAACAATCCATTCTCCACAACACAAAACTTTTTCCCAACAATATTTTTTAATTTTGTGACAAAGCCAAGTTTGCTTTTCCCAGCTATTTAAATAGAAAAATCTGGACATTTTCTGAAAGTGTTAAATAAGTAATTTACTTATAACAAATTACCTGATTTCCTGATTAAAAAGCCTCTCATTGTATAATCTGAAAATAAATGATCATATACCATTTAATTGAAGTAGTCGTGAATCACTGGCAATTACCTTCAGATAAAGATTGATTTTCGCTAAGGTCTGGAGAAGATTTATGTTTATTTAATGGCTGCTTGCAGGGGTCCTCCCCAGTTCCAATATCTTCATAAAATTCCTCACTTGGACTCCCTGATGACATCTTTCTTTCCTTGATGAATTCTACATCATCAAAATCAAGCAATTTAAATAAGTTTACTATTAATAATATTAGTTTTAATGGCTAACCATTATTATTTTTTCCCAAGTTGAGCTGAGGGTAATCCTCTCTGGTTTTATTTATTTTTTCAATAAGTTTCGATTTCTTGAGTATATCTTGTTTTGTTAATTTGAAACTTTTTAGTTCTTCCAAATATTCAACAACATCTGAAAGAAGCAAAAACAAATATAGCAGCTAATGATCCTTTGTATACGCAGATAGATCCTTTATCAACCTCTTAACAAAGAGCTTAGAGTTTCATCAAAGCTGTTATCTGACATTTTGCGCTTTGTTACTTAAACTAACAAGCATTCGAAAATCAATCACAACACACCCAATCAATTTGATTTCAGACTTCCTTGTGAGGCGGTTTACTATCATTTAACAAGGAAGTAATTAATTGCATGGCTTCACAAATGTATTTGCCCAAAATAATGCTTCCAGATTTGTTTGTCTCTAAATGATATAATCGCATGGCATAATTAAGAAAATAATTATTATTATGAGGTGTCATTTAGTATTGTCCAACGCCATGCTGCTAACTTTGTTTTGATAGTCTTTGGTCGCCGTTCATGGTTCGCGATGTCGTTTTGTGTCACTCTGGCTTTTTTTCTTATGATAGGTTTTGTTTGTGATGGTACCGAAGCTCAGAAATTGTCTAAAAATGTCAATTCATTGAAGTTCGCCAAGTTTTCCGGCCCTTCGCTTAGCTTCTTATTCTGGCTAGTTTTTTGATAATGGTTTTATTAAATTAAAAGATTTTTTTATTATGTTACACAATTTCAATTCCAGCCATTCATGAGGGTACAGAAAAGTATATGATCAGTTTGCATATGCCATCCAACAAAAATATCCTGAACTGATCATTCAAGGAGACAATTACCCACCTTTGCCACTTTATGCACATTTGGCACAAGTCCTTGGTGTAATGAAAATCATCTTCATAATTCTTATTGCCAGTGGTCAGAACCCTTTCAACTGGTTTAATCTTAATGCTCCTTCATTCTACAATTGGGCCTTAGAGAATAAGGTTTGCATGGGACTTTTTATTTATTTTGAGTGCAATATTAGTCATCACTTTTCTTCCAGATTTATGCCTGCATGATTTTGTTCTTCATTTGCAATGCTGTTGAGAGCACACTGATATCTACTGGAGCTTTTGAGATATCTTTCAATGGTATATCACTTTCTACAATGTTTTTTTAATGATTTTTA
>MPNW01000169.1:61674-135333 GCA_011800805.1 Hirudo medicinalis | reverse complement strand
CACGAGCCATGATTATCAAAAATACATGCCTTTTTTTCGTCACAGATGTACCGGTTTGGTCAAAATTGGAGACAGGACGCATTCCCTCACCTCAAGAAATGTTTCAAATCCTTGACAATCACATGAAAATGACTCCCAAAGACAACTAATTCATATTTCACCAGTAGGACTTTAAGGTTGATCTGTTATTGCATGCTCGGAAAATGATGAAAAACTGATAGTACTAAGTATTTGTTTACTTATTTCAATCTTTGTTTGCTCGGCTGGATGGGATGACGTGATTGTCGAACGACATGTGCCGAGCGTTAACATCTTACGTGTTTCAGGATATAAGATGGAGCAGGGAGCTGGACTTTGTGAGGCTCATGAAGATGCCCATGAAAATCACACAAGTGAAGATGAGCATCTGATAAAGAGTCTTTCTAAAGGACCCCTTTGATGGCTAGTGGTCCATTGGATTTCTCTCCTCTTTTCAAAGCCAGCCCTCTATCTCATCTTATTGGTAGTAATAGAACAGGAGATATTTTTAATTTTCTCAATGGGACTTTGTACATTTGTGAAGAACGTGGAGCTTCTTTCTCGATTATAGTCTGGGTAGAGTCTAATGTATAATTAATAATGTAACTAATAGTTAAGAGGGTTACGAAAATAACGTTAAAACTTCTCTTAATAAAAATCGTGTGATGGTTTTTTGCGCTTGCAATTCGGGGCTCAGTGACTTAATTCTGGCTTAGCAAGGTGTGCCTTGCTTAATTGGACTTTCAATTATTGCAAGACCACAATTCTAAGGGAGAGTCCAAAGTAAAACTAGAGTGAGATGACAATCACGTTTTAAGAGCATCTGCTTCTGAAAGTAGTGAATGGTTGAACAAACTTGATGATTGTCGTTAAGAGTATTTTTATGTTGAGGGACATACAAGCACTGCTTCAAAGGAGAGTTGGGAACATAAAAGCGCACTCATTCTTGGGATCTCTCATGCTTTTGGAGGCTATTAAATAGGGTGTGACCTCTCTGTTTATGGACAAACTAACGGTTAATTCGAAGCGCGTCGATGCATTAGGCGTCAAAAGATCGGAGACTAATTTGCCTGGGGAACCGCAAGCTGTACGCTCTTGTGGATTTGCTTGGTCACTTGCAGTTCTACTGCAGTGTATGACTATCTTGAAGACCGGTAAGGAGAGGTTTTTCATCAACTTTATTTAAAAGAATGGAATTCTGAACTTTCTCTGTCTAGTGCCAGTTTTCCAAGGCGGAAGCGATGATTTCAGTGGAAGAGGAGATTTCAAACCAGGCAAATGATGAAGGTGAGATAAATAGTGCTTTTGAATCGTTTAAAATAACTCAGCCAAGAGACGAGATGGCAACTTAAAATTCCCTGCTTCCGAGAAAATGTAATTCTTTTTTTTTCCGAGAGGGAAAAAGTCGAAAGATTTTTTGAGTTTTCGATTTTCTGCTTAAAAAATAAGAAGTCGCGTTGAAATAGATGAATTTTTAAACCCGCTCAAGTGGTAGTTAACATCAAAGCTTGTGATAACTTTTACGCGGTGCTGTGAAAAATACTGCGCTTCAATATCTTAGTGAAAGTACAAGAGACAGCTCAAAAAAGTAAAAGTAAAAAGTATCATCATTTTAAAGTTACGTACTGAAGTACTGAAGCTGCTTTTGTAGTGGTCATTGGTCAACCATCTTGTCCTATTCTATTGTCATGTTTCAAACGTTCTTCCCGACTTTGGTCCGCTGCCAATGTCCGTGCTCAAATGAATAGGAGGGGCCAGTTGAAGCTTTGAACAGACGTAGTTAATGCCTGAACTAATTTATAAACTTTTAAAGTTACACTAATTCACCTTAAGTTAATTCATACTAATGAATGGGATGATCAGTACTCATGACTCATTAGTGTTTTTTGTTTATTATTATTTTTTATATGCAAAACATTTGGTATATATCACTAAATGTAAAAACTTTGCTAATACCCGAGCACACTATCGGTGATTTCTTCGATCAAATCTGCTTGTATTGATTGGCAAAATGCAATAAGCGCATAGTAGACTTAAACTTTATTTTTTATTAATGTTTGGTTTTGTTTACATTACTTTGTAAAGCTTTATGGCGGACAAGTAACGAAATAAACACATTTCCGAAAATCTTACTTCGTTACAAGTAAAAGTACTGGAGATTTAGAAGTTCATTACAAGTAAAAAGTAATTCGGCTATGTATATTAGTACAGTAACGCGTTACTTTTACTTCGTTACCGAACAACATCATCTTTACGTTTATCGGAGCTTCTTCTTGAGTTACTTGCTGGAACTTTTTAAAGATTTTTTAATAAAGAATTTACAGAATAAATAAGAATCCATGTCTGATAAACTGTATTGAAAAAGCGCGCTAAAATTAGCGCATTCATTTACGACTTTGAATATTTCAACAGTTTCGTTACTCGTCCAAAGTTAGCCGAAGAATAATAATTCTTAGATTGAGAACTGCAGATGTTCTGAAGTTTGCTCTAGGTGCTTTTGCTTGGGTTTAAGAATTTAAACTAATCAGAAAAGCCAGGACATGTTGTCTTGTGCAGAGAAATATTGAGATCATGGAAGCAGAAGAATGGAAAATGATTTAGACGGAATGTTGTGTAAAGAGGAAACTATCGTAGAAGAATCTATGCTGGCATTCTTATGATGCCAATAAATGACTGCCAGAAAACCAATGAAATGCGTGCCAGCAGGTCTGTCCCTCTTTTTTTTTTTTAATTTCTTGCAAATCCATCTGTGTTTAAGAAGGAATCGTGTGAAATCCTTTGATTGCTCAAGATCGCGATCATGTTGCCAGGGATTTGCTTCTCATGGTCGAGAATGAAGAAAAAACGCAAAAATCTTGTTTGTTTTCTGCGAGTAATTCCAACGTACGCTCGATTCTTGTGCACGTTTCGTACAAGGCGCCTGTCTTTTCAAGAGCAGAGCAAAAGAGAGAAAAGTTCTTCATAGCATAGCGATGGAAAATTGCAGAGCATTGGCTCTTCATTCGTTCTTGCAGATGCTTTGCAGACTCGGCACCGCGTGGAACTAAATCTCCGCCAGCACTCCATCCCAGAAAAGCTCCGCTGCCTTCGTTAAAGAGCGTTGGAACAACTGAGATTGCATTCATTTGTATTTCCATCCCTCCTGCTGCTTCGCTATAATTCACGATGAGAATCTTAAACGCCGATTATTGACCTACTGGTGAGGAATTTTTCATCATGCTTGATGTTTTCTTCAGTAATGCTTTTTGTTTCACGCATTTTTCGTCGGAAAGGTCTTAAATTAGATCCTCGTCGTGAGCAAAGGCTGACCTTTCATTTGCAAGCAAATCTCTTTTGATTGCTTATGTAAAATCATATAGATATTTCCAATTTTATAAAAGATTTTGAGTGAAAACTGTAATAAAGTTCAACACGAAGCTCAAATTGGAAGAATGAATCATACATCTTAACGCTGAGCTAGCGCCAATTTGTTGTCTTAATATATTTGCAACGCTAAACTTAAACTAAAGCTTGATAATTTTCATCTTTATTGAAAAATCTTTCAGGATCATCAATAGTTTTTTTTATTTCTTGAGGGTAGAAGTAGGCCAGAATGCCGACATAAAGCAGATAAACATTTCACCTCAAATTTTCGTTTCTCGCACGAATTTCCGATGTCAATAATTTTAGGTTTTAGTTTTTAGTTTCTTTTTTTTTTAAATTTAAATCAAACAATGAATGGAAGCTTTATGTTTTTATGGAAAGACATAACGTCTGTTAATCAGTTTTGTTTTACATGTTTCACTTTGCCGCCTTTTCGTCAAGCGTGGAGCAAAGACTTGGGCACTTGAAATAAAAATAGGAGTTGATAACTCTATTTAATATAAGATATTATTGCGGACAGTATTTACATTCCAGTATTTTTTTAAGCATGCAGGCATCTTTGACTTCTAACAAGTTGACGGAATAACACCTTCTAGTAATTAATGCTTTAACTTGTTAGCGACAAGGATCTGCTATGCCTAGATGAGATCTGATTTGTATTTTTCCTCGCAACTTGAATCGAAAGTTGCTGAGGCTAAATAAATGTTAGATAATTTGACTATCAAATTGTTGTCACAACCTTGACTGAGATGCATATGGCTCCATAAAAAGGAGACATTCGCTTGAAATTCGAATCTTTCCAACTAAATCATTCCACTCATGTGAAATGAACATGGTACCTGGATGCCTCTGTTTAAGAATCAATAGTATTCTGCTGTCCTTCGCCATGGGTCTTATTGTTTTAATTTCAGTGATGGATTCGAAACATAGCCAATTCCCCATGGGAATCAGACTCTGTTGCTATCTAGAAAGAGCTACTTAAATAGAACTGAATCTGTTCGTTTGCTTTAACACATCAGAATTACGATGTCATCATTTTTTTTTGCGTACCAACGAAATGAATATCTCAAAATATCAGTCAGTGGGTTCAGAGCTTTCGTCGATGCGAACCTAGAGGCAATTATAGGCGACAGCAGAATCTCAAGTTCTGCTTCTTAGCAGCCTCACGAGAGGAATGCACATCACTGGCATTCCACTCCGATATTGATGTACCTCGCCTGTTTGTACTTTTCCTAGCTTTAGGGAATCCTCATCACATTCAGGAGACGTCGAGTCCCAAGTGGTCGTGAACAATGCAACGACAGATCGATTGAGCAATTGTTCACGAGTTTTTTCTTTGTTTTTCTTGTTCACGAGTACTTTGTTTCTCGGATCGGTAATTTTACTGGATTCAAGAGTCAAGCATCTCGGCGCGCACACGGTCATCGCTTGCAAACTTTTCCCTGCTCAGGCATCAGTTCACACGTGCACGGCAGGCCAACACATCATCCGGCACTGCCTAGTGAGCATAGCGATGTCACAGAAGGAAGCAACCAGTGTTGGGAACTAGTTGTCGGTAGCTGCTGGCTAGCTCAAGACATGCACTGCTTGCTGTTTTCGTCTTCATCACCACCACTGCTATTGCAGCCAATTCAATTCCTAGCCAAATTTATCGAGCTTTTCAGAATTTCTGCGTACAATTCGACTTCTTGTGAAGATGAGTAGTTTCGTGCACCGAAAGATAATTGCCTCATCATCAACAAGTGCTCAAAGCAGCAATAGAAAGCAGTGACAGATCATGCTGGTACTTATTTGTGCTTCATGCAGGCACCATCACTTCGCACGACATTGGCTTGAAAGTCATTTCCATATCCCTCAACAAACTCATTAATTGATATCATTACCATTTTTTTCTGGTTGAATAAAATAAACAAAAATAATACCGCCCTGAATTTTTATGAGCCATTTCAGACGGGCCTAAAGGCATTTAATTACTTGGAAAATTACCTAGAATCGGGGGAGGATGGAGAACAACACCTTTCCGTTGAACAGCTTTCGATGGGGTCATTTTGACATCGAGATTTTGCTTCTCAGCATGACTAAGGAGCGAAAGCACATTCTAGGCCTTATTTATGAGTGACTATTTGTAGAGTGATTTGCTGCAAACAATGATCTGAATTTAGTCTCCGTCCGCTCTCATGTTCCCGATATGAGCGCAAAGCCAAGCAAGGACTTTATACTTCAGGGTTTGGGAACGTCAACAGTCTTGTCTCTCCTCGAGCAACTTCATCTTGCACAAAAGCACCATTATGCCGACGAGAGGACATAAAACACTTTCATTTTCGAGGACAATTGATCTTCGTCTGCGAATGTTGTCCTCATGCAAAGGCCCAAGTACTTCTTAGAGCTAATTTTCGCTGAAATAACCATCCAGGTTCGATTGACTCAGTCAACTGTTTTCTCCCTCCTCACTCTCTCTCTCTCTCGCCATTTCTCGATCACTAGGTGATGATGAGGACGACGACGATGAATGATCTTGCGCTTTGCTCAAATCTCTGGCAAGTTCGGAACACCACTGGCTCGGATTCTTCTAAAAGATGCTCGCCTTTTGCACCCTGCACTCTCACTTTCTATCGCATTCTCTCCCTTATCTTGGCAAGAGGAAGCCAATAATGTATCAGCCATCCTCACTGCCTCGTGTGCGTGCTCTCATGATGGTGACTGTACGGCAGAGCAGGACTTGTCTAGTTTCATCAGCACAACGCACAGTGCGAGCCTTTTTGAGCTGTTGCGATGCACTACGCGATGCTAGTTCAACTTTTGCTGTGAGCAGAGCACCATTCTCCGCGACGAGAAATCGTTTTGATTTCGCGACAGGAAATGATTTTTACCTTATAAGTAAAAACGAATAAATTGTAAATAGTAATAGTACTTTTTACGATAGTAAAGTACTTTTTTTGTGGAATTTGAGCTGTCGCAGAAGATGGATGGTGATCGAGGTACTTGTTGTGAGCGCGATTCCAATGCCTCATGACTGACAAACTTCTTGTCGTTTCAGAAAACTTCGAGGAATTCGTCGTGTCGAACAAAGAAAGCAGTTCAAGTCCACCCTCGCAGACCGACATTCCAGTTGTGTCCCTCCACCAAAGTCTCCTACGTCAGCACCACCTTTCCCTCAACCAACAAAAAGAGCAGATTACTCCCCAAGGACGAGATCGTCACCATCATCATTATCATCATCATCAGCAGCAGCAGCCGGCTCAAGAAGAGAGAGATCATCAGATGTTGCTGAATGATTCACAGCTTCCCGTAACTCTGCAAACCCCGAAACTCGGTGACATACAAGGCGAGCCTCTCGTCTGCCTTCCTTCTCGCTACAATCAAGCACCTCAAACGAAGCCAACTTCATGGACTTGCAGCCTCTGTCCTCTCAAATACAAACGACCGGCGGACCTAAACAGGCATATGAAGCGTAAACACGGCATGTCCCTCATGAAGAACGACAAAAACGTGCTCGTTCCGATCGTAATTTCGCAACAACACAAACCAGAGTACCACGATCTTCAGCCACTCAACCTGTCCTTAAAGTGCGCATTTTCTGATGCGTCCTTCGAGTCTGCGGAGAGCATGGAATCACAAATGACAATCGACGAGGATCAACCTTTGGACTTGTCGTCCAATAAAAACAATCCCATTGATTACAGACAGAAGACGCTTAACAAAAGCTTCGACCATTGCGCCGACAGCAAAGTTTACGCATCCTCTAAGTAATTGAACCATTCAACTAATTTATAATTAATTAATTAATTAATTAGAAGTAATTCATGTCTAATTTTTAAACTTATTAATTAACCTAATTAATTAACCGAGCGACTTACGAAAATTCGTTTTAACTCAGGATTAACATGACAGAGAAGAGTTTCAACACTTTCAATATTGCCATTCCAAACAATCAGACAAACGCTTTCCACTCTGGGAGGACATCCATCTCTGCTCCCGCCATCCGCTACCGTCCTTTCAAGTGCTCAGAATGCGGGCGTCGTTCCAACTGGAGATGGGATTTGAACAAACACATTCGCACCAGCAACCACCCTCAGGCTCACCTCATAGAACTCTCTGAGCACGTAGCCAGAGCTACGTTCCACGAAGTCTTGAAGAAAGACAGCTCTTATTGCGATAACATCCTACCGAACATTCAGAATCTCCAGCCTGATTCCAACTCTACGGCGCTCGAAGCTTCCAGTCCCAGCATTCCACAGCAGTACAAGCAGTATCTGTGCAATGCCTGTGGTTATCGTTCGAGCTGGAATTGCGACATGGTGAAGCATGTCAAACTGCTGCACAACTCCACCAGCATAACTCTTCTGACGGAAACCATCGCCAAAGAAACGTTGCCAAATTATGAGAAACATCACCAAGAAAACAAGGATGGTTCTGATTGGACAGTGGAAGGCAATCAGAATAAGTCTCAACTTGTCCATAGCGGACTGTGCGCCAATTCCCTAGAAAGCAGTGATTACCTCGTCGTCAGTTGCAACTCCATGGATGGAAGTTTTCCATTTTCATCGTCTCACACCGTCGACGCTCGAAAAACCAAGAAGTTCAAGTGCTCTGCATGCCCCTACAGGTCAAATTTCAGGAGCGACGTTGGACGACACATCAGGCACAAGCACGACAGGGCCACCTGCAGAATAGTCGTGATGTCCGAAGCCGAGGCAGCGTCCACCCTGGGGGAGTACATGGACACCTGGGCGAGAAAGAAATTCGTTCCAAGTCCAAACAAGAGAAGATGCATGATGCCTCTCTCCTGTTTGCACACCACAGAGGTTTATTATGGCCAATCCCACCTGTCACCATTTGCAATCTCACCATCCTCGTCCATGACCGAACTCATCAAACCGTCGACATTGGCATTCACTCAGGAATCCAGTTTGGAAAGCCACATGAAGAAATCAAAACGCTGGTGGAAGTGCAGTAGCTGTGACTATCGAGATCAAAGCAAGGACGTCATCGTACAGCACTGGCACTACAAGCACAACAACGTGAGCATCACTTCGGAGAATGCACCGTTTTTGTGCGACGTCATGGGTCCCATCGCAGAGTTCCCTTCCTTTCCCGAGGTACATCAACACAGCAGAAAAGAAGAAACCACTCAAATCTCACCAGAACTCAAGGATGCTTTCGGCAAAGAGTCGAACGAAAATTCAAACGAAAGAAAAACAGAGTCATTAGAGTCAGACGTTCCAGAAGGTAAAATGTTATCGTGCGATGTTTGTCCGTACAAGACCGATGCCGAAGAACTCATGGATGCCCACAAAAGCCACCACAAAGTCACGGAAGGCAGCACTTTCTCTTGCATGTTCTGTTCATATTTTGTTCCCACATCGTTGCTTCTAAATCAGCATCTGCTTCTCCACATGGAAGGAAACAAAAGCTCTCATCAAACTCCCCATTGCACCAGTCCTCATGAATCGAACCAAAACAGCGACGACTCGAAATCTCAAGTCGACGATGCAAGTTTGCCAGTGAATCTTTCCAACATTTCAACTTTTCTGCCTTGCAGCGACTCAGAAAAATCGCACGACAAGGTGTCCATGTTCCTCATGACAAATGCCATTCGTGCAGGAGGAAGGACAACCTACTTGTGTTCTCAGTGCCCCTATGTCAGCTGCAATAGGAACGATTACCTCTACCACAGGCAGTTTCATAGACCCCGCCCGACGGCATTCAAGTGCCCTCACTGCCCTTACTGGGTTAGCCAGAAGCGACTGCTCTCCCAGCACTACAAGGTTCATGAGTTAGACTACCAGCAGAAGCATAGAGGTCAAGATTACACAGAGGTCTTGATCAAGCAAAGGGTCGAGTACTTGTCCAGTGGAGACAAAAACAACAACAGCCTTGACATAACCTCGAACAATTCTCCTAAAATATTTGACATGTCACTTCAGGTCGTCCAACAATCAGAGAGTCTAAGCTGCCCATCCGATACGGAAGAACCCACGGCAGCCAGTGAAGTCAAAGACATCGTGGAAAGAGCAGATGATAACTCCTGCAGTTCTTCAGCGGAGAACAACTTTGAAATCAGTGAAGAGAAGGGAGTCTTTTTAAAGAGTCTTGGTTTAACAGCATCATTAGCCTGATGAAAATGACGACGGATCGCTAGATAATTTCTTGTTAAGCTCTCTTTGATGTCAAAATATCGGCGTTTATTCCAAACTCTTTCCAGAATCGATTGCTTTATTTTTATAGTTTCTCGTTTTCTGCTTCAACGTGCCTGGAAAGACTGGTGCCTTCGAAGTATTTTCATCTACGATCCCGGAGCGCACTTTGTTTACTTCTACCGAGATCGCTGACTGTTACCATGGCAAATCTTTGTTGAACTGTTTTATTTTTAGTACTTACGAACAATTCTCTTAAGATATTTTAAGATGAAGCCTCGTTCATTGGAGACATTTTTTTCAGTTCCACAAATAAACATTTATATTTTAATTAATTTAATCGTAATTAATTCTTGGCGTCGGTTGCACCGAGAAAGTTCTTTTTTCCAAAAGGAGGTGGACCAATGAGCTGCTCCATATCTCTGTAACTCAGGGCCTCCTTCTCCAAGAGAGCATCAGCAATCTGAATAATTTAGTCACATCCTTTAATGTTTCATTAATATTATCACTAATGTAAGAGTAATTATTAATTAAATAACATTATTAATTTTTAATATATTGATAATCCAAAAGATTAAGCCAAGTTATTGAAATAGATTTAGGCAGACAACCATTGGAATCGTTCGAAGTATTAAATCATGTGCGGCATAAAAACATATTCTTATATAACGTATTAATAACTTAATAAACTGTAAAAGTCCTCACCACTCTGAGTTTCTCTTTGTTCAGCATCAACAACTTCTCTGTGAATTTGTAAACTTTGGCCACCAACATGTTAACCTCCTACCAAGAATAGGCCAAACAATTAAAATTAACACTTAAATGCATTCACATGTAAATAGAGTAAAATGAATTTTTATGAAAAGACCTGATCTATGAGTTTGGCAGTGGCTTTGCTGTAGGGCTTGATGGCGAAGTCTGATTGGCTGGGAAAGGAAACCAGTCCCACATTTTCATTCATCCCCATGAGTTTGATCTGGTCATAGGCCAACTTGGTTACTTTCTTAAGATCATCTTGTGCACCTGAAAAAGGTTTTGCACTGTATGGGTCTAGACAAAAATGAATAATGAAGAAGATAATCGACATTCTCAACAATAATTAAGTAAAATCTTTAAAATCGAGGAAGAGAATTTTACAATACACACTGATTTGTAAAATACAAAAAAATACAAACCTGTGGTCACCGCATTGAAGGTCAACGACTCTGCTACGCGACCACCGAGCAGGAGACACATTCGATCAAACAGCTGGAATTTAATGGCTTGCAAATCACCGACGACGACCGATGTTTTTGTTAGAAAGAATATTTATGAGTCCTAATTTAAAGATATTAAAGTAGCTTAATGATAATCACTAAAGAAACATTAAATAAATACTCGGACAAAAACGTTCAGTTAGCTCACAGCATTTGTTGATTGCAACTTCTTGTCTTGGGGGAGGTACTGGGCAAACCCAAGCATGTGATTGGTCCGAGGAACAATGGACACCTGCAAACGTTCAAGTTCCCATTTCATGAACGGATGCATTAAATTCAATTAAACGTGTAAAAAATAAATAAAATCGATTGTAAATTTATTTTTTGGATACAAGATTTAAACAAATAAGAAATAATTCAATTGATTCTTCGAATAATAAAATAAATCATCACCCTCATCAGGCAGTCCGTGTGTTCGAGGAGCCACCCGACCAATGCATGACCAGCTTCATGGTAAGCCACGATCTTCTTCTCCTGCTGAGACAGAATTCGACTTTTCTTGGCAACCCCTGGAAAGATGGATTGGCAGAGCGATGAATGAGTGAGGGACATTTTACACGAGTCGATTACAAGTAAATTCAATGGCGTGCCATATGGCATGTGTACAGATTATTTTCCAAGTTAACTTATCATCGATAATAGCTCAAATCCTGATAGATCAGACTAAAGGCTGACCTCAAACCAGCCCGAGCATGTCAAACACTGAAGTTTAGCTGGCAAGTTCAGTTTACCTGCAACAACCCTTTCGACGGCATAGTCAAAGTTTGAGGCATCGACGGACGACGCACCTGTCCTTGCAGCATGGAGGGCTGCCTCATTGCAGATGTTGGAGATGTCAGCTCCTGTTGGGAGCAATTGTAAGTCATCATCATCATCAACAACATCATCAATACCATCATCATAAACATCAATAACATCATCAATATCATCATCATCATCATCATCATCAATAACATCATCAATATCATCATCATCATTATCATCGTCGTCGTCGTCGTCATCATGAAAGCAAATTAAAACAAGAGATTAATCTTAATCGTCGTAAATATTGGGTGCCTAGAATTTCCTCGTCTTGTTCGTTTATCTGCTATTTGCAGATAAATGTGAATAATTCATTAAAACCATAAGATTTTTATTATATAAAAAACATAAAAAGCCTTATTGAAAAGATTTTTGATAAATAAAAAAAAAATTGAGACGAACAAACACATGCAATCATTTAGCTAACCACTCATTCCAGGCGAGAGCTGAGCAAGGTTTTCAGAATAGCTGCTAGGTGGCTGCTTGAGTTTGAGCTTCTTGAGGTACATGTCAAAGAGCTCCACCCTTTCTTTCAATGTTGGAAGGTCGATCAAGATGTGCCTGTCAAACCTTCCAGCTCTGAGTAAGGCCTAGAGGGTCAACATAGAATTAAGCTATAACAGCTGTTATGACAGAGTTGTTATGAGGTACATATGATGATGAAATTATTAATTATTTTAATTTTAATAATTAATTTCGTAATTGTTTTATAATAATTTTAATTATTTTAATTTTAATAAAAAGCTAATTAACTTCTCTTCAATAATTTGGATTTTTTCATCTTTGCCCAGCAAAAGACAATTAAGAATATCATGTGGGATGAGACATAATTGAATCATCATCATCATCACCATCATCATCATCATCATCATCACCATCATCATCATCATCTCACCTTGTCCAGCACTTCTGAACGATTGGTCGAAGCAATGATGATGACACCCTCCTTTGTTCCAATCCCATCCATTTCCACAAGGAGCTGATTCAACGTGTGCTCCTCTTCCGTGCTCTGAGACCAGTTGCTGGTGACGTTAGGGAATCGATAGGTTTGACTAACGTGGAGCATTTCGATGATTTTTAAAAAAAAATTTAAATTTTGCCACAATGCTGTGGAGACTGCGAGAAAGACTTAGATGACGTGCTATTGCAGACGACAATCGTTGTAGATCAATATTTATTTGAAAGTCCGCTCACTCTCCAGATCTCTTGCGTCCGATGGCATCGATCTCGTCGATGTAAATTATGCAGGGGGAGTTCTGCCTTGCTTCTTTGAACAAATCCCTCACCCTGGCAGCCCCCAATCCTTCAAAATGTATTTTTAAATAAATAAAAACTTAGGTTATTTCAGTCAATAAAATCTATATCGATCGAAAATTAGTGTTCAGCA
This sequence comes from Hirudo medicinalis, assembly GCA_011800805.1. Classification (NCBI taxonomy): domain Eukaryota; kingdom Metazoa; phylum Annelida; class Clitellata; order Hirudinida; family Hirudinidae; genus Hirudo; species Hirudo medicinalis. Next base: position 122,371 of record MPNW01000169.1, on the reverse strand, counting down.
TGGTTCATACAGGTATTTGGAAACTGAGATTTAGGACTTTTTACTCAGTTTTTAGGACCAAAATTATTGACATAAATAACAGAATTTAGACTTTATTTATTGTTTTCAAAGACTTTAGATTTGTAATACTTTTCAGGACATTTTAGGACCCATGATTAAAATATGTTTTTAGCAATCACAAAGAACAACAAACCTCCAAGCATTTCCACGAATTCTGATCCGGCCATTGCCAAGAATGGAACTTTTGCTTCTGTGGCAACTGCCTTGGCCAGCAAGGTTTTGCCACATCCTGGGGGTCCTAAAAGAAGAGCCCCTTTTGGAATTTTGGCACCCAGTTTCTAAAATGTTAAAACATTGCAAAGCGAAGAATAAAAAAAAAACACTGCGATGTCAATTCGAATTTTAAAAGACCTTGTAGTTTCCAGAATTCTTGAGGTAGTCCACGAACTCCATAACCTCGATTTTTGCTTCATGGAGTCCTGCAACATCTTTAAAAGTGATGCCCTTTCCCTCTTTTGTCTGCTGATCGACTCGGATGAAGTTCGCCTTCCTCTCGCGAGCCTGCATTGAAAGCCCAAAGACACGATGATGATTTTTGTGATGTTTATTGGGTTATAAAATTTTGTTTTGTAATGTTTTCCTATTTTAACTGTATAAAAATATATCCAAGAAAATAAACTTGCATTCTTTAAAGCATTAAAAATCAACTCCTTAGCATACAAAAATGGCACTCTGAACTCAACAACAAGTGGTGAATTCGAACGAGACGCATCAATGCTACGACAATTAAAAGCACAAACTTACAAACATCTCTGAAGGATTCGGCAGTTGAATCTTCACGGACTTCTTGAGGAACCACAGGAATGCAAGAATTGCTACCAATCCTAACAACTTTGGCATCCAAGTTCTGTTCAACAAATGCATTGGTCAAGTAACATCATCATCGTCGTCGTCATCATCACCATCATCATCATCATCACCACCACCATTATCATCATCATCATCATCCTAATTGCCTCAAACACTAACAATCCTCTCTGATAAATCACTGGTACAGATTGGTCGGCCGGAATTCCCAGGTCCTTTTCGGCTTTCCTCAGTTTTTCCTCAAGCTTCTCAAACTCTCCGATCTTCAGGACATACATGCCGTCCCTGACCTTCAGTGAATTATTAAAAAGTCACTCCGAGCAGCGAGCATTTAAAACCAACTAATTAATAATAACTAATGACTCTAATTAATATTAACTAATGACTCTATAGATGATCTCTAATGACTATAGATTGTGATACCAATCATGTCCAATGATGTCAAGCTCACGTTTCCTTGCAAACCTCGATATAGCAGATTTACGTAAGTTATTAAATACCCAATTTTTAAACAGCACGCTCGTTCTCGTTGAAAATAAAAAATAATAACCATGGCGCCCTTGATCACGGCATTTGGGTGGAGCTTCACGTACACCGCTTCAAGCTCCGGTCTCACGATGATTTTTTCCACCTGGTGATGTCGACGACTGTTTTTAAGCTATCACTATGACGAGATCAATAATAATAACTACAACAGATATAAATAGTTTATGATAACAGTTAATTTGTAGAGCGACATATGCATAGAGTCACAAGTGACAATGACTGTGAAAATGTGGTGATGGAGAATAATCCATGCAATCTGGAATCACAATCATCACCCCTCAAACCAACCTCCCCCTTTGAGAGCATATCGTAGAAAAACTCATTCCAGGAAATAGACTTGAGGGACTCATCAGGACTGGACATCGTTGCAAGGAGGTACATGATGAAAGCCACCCAGAACAACATCACTGTTTTTGCTGGGCCTTGGTTTTTGTCATCTGAGAGAGAGTAACCATGTTATTATGAATCATTCCAACATAATCATGTAATATAATGAGTTCTGATAAAGAAGAACAATGTCTCAGAAAGTTCTAGATCATCCACAAACAAGGACAAAGAGCAACAGATAAATTAGATACCATTTTCTGGTTCATTCTCAGTCTTATTTTCTTTGCCTTTGGAGGAACCGGACTCGGAGTTTTCTGATGATTTCTTGGCAAACAGATCCAATGCATCTAAATAAACCTAACTAAATGAATGGCTCCATAATCAAAGCAAAAAATTTTAACACAAACCTTTCCCAAAACATGACTTCATGAATTTTTTGACAAATAAATCAAAACTCAATTTTAAATCCAGTTCATGATTATGGAGGAATCTTTGGTCCTAATAAAAGAGATTATTTTTGATATGGGTAGTGATGCACATGTAACAAAATACAAACATCAAAATTCTATTGAGATTAATTTCATATTTTAAAAATTCTTAACCTTGCGAAGGCCAGACCTGTCATTCCCCAAAGCACAGAGAAAACGCAGTTGAATGTCATGTTTCAGAAAAACTTCTCCAAAATATGGAACAAGAGCATTGTTTTTAAAGATCTTATTCTTCAAGAGAAATGACTTGATTTGTTGGTGGCTCTTATTACTGGAAGCCAGCAATCTCTTCGAAAGCGTTATTAAGCTGTTAATGCTCATTACCTAAAGCCATAGCAACAAAAGTTATTTAAGTGCTTATAAATTATTATATATTATGTAGTATATAAAATGACGAAATCCTTGAATATTTTCATAGCATTAGAATGAAGGTCAACAGTGATATGCGTACAAACCGTTCATGCATCAGCGTTCATCAAATGCAAATATGTTTCAAAAGCAGTAAAGTTGTAAATAACGATACTTAAATAAAACTAACTGGAGATTTTCTCCCAATAAACTGGAAGAGAAATGTTTGTTTATTTCGAAAGATTCAAAAATCTGAAAAGTAATTTGGATTTTTATTTTACAACTAAATCTCCATTAAATATTGATATGGATATAATATTATATTATTAGTTTATTTATTTAAAGTGTAAAATATATTTCGTCGGACTATATTAACAGACATCCTAAAAAATTTAAATTGAAAGGAGATTTGCTATAAAACTAGAGAAATATATATATATATAGAGAAACATTAGAGGGGTCAACATATCTTAAAATTGTGTATCCTATTGACGTATGATTCGGAAATTATTGAAAGACCTTTTATTGTCTATGACATTTGTTATTACCTTAGCTTTTCTTTTTATACTTAATCCTCAAAATAACCATGAATTATCATAATTATATAATAAATTATTTTGCTTCTAAGCTTCGGTTCAATTAATCCCAAATAGATTTTTATAGATGCCAATTTTATGAACGTTCCGAAAATCTCTCGATAGTCGCCATTTAGAAATTGACGCATTGACGTTCCTGCATCAGTCGTTCATCGATCGCAAGTTCCAAATTCGAGAGGATGGGTAACACGGAATTGGCAGACTTCTCTGGGGGACCTCCTGCCGACAAAGATAAAAAATTTGTTTGGTGACTATTCGAGAATTGCTTCGAAATTAATGTTTTGGAAACAGACACAAGTTACTGGCCATTTGTGGCGCTCTGATGATGTCGCCGTCAAAGACAAACTGGCACACGAACTGCTGAGAGCTATCGAATAGCGGATTATCGTATTTAACCACTTGCCCGAACTTGGGTATTGTCGACTCAACACATTCAAAACACAGGCACTCCAACGAATGAGATTTAATAAAAATGTCACCCTATTCCAATATCACTTCAGGGTGTACCTACACAAAATGCCTGCAGTGATAACAGAAACGCCGCTAAAATAAACATCAAGTTCGGCATGAATTTATTCGAAAGAACCATCCTGCATCCTCAAGCATCCTATCAAATAAAACCAAGATTAAAATCATCCACACGCAGATCAAGCTCATTGCAAACAAGATTGAAAGACTTCCTGATTTGGCTGGCATTTATTATCAGCATCTGATATAACACAATTGGTACATATCTACGCACAAATATCAATTTTATTGTGAAGACAGTCTCAACCCTTGAGGAGGAAATGAGCAGGAAGTGGTTCGTTCAAGTTGTCATTTCTTCGTGCCAACGCTGGGGACAGCATCGATCTCCCCGACGTTGGTACGGTCGGGATCGGCATGTACAGTGAATCCGAGCAGGAAATTGGCATCGACTTTCTGCTGCTTCTTCTTTCCCTTCTTGTTGGCTTTGTCTCCTGACTTGTCGTTGGTCTTGTTGCTGCCATTACCCTGCCTCCCAACAACACTCCAGCTGCTGTTTTCCTGGAAGCATGTAATCATCCGTTAACCAAAGAATACTCGGTCTTAATTAAGCATAATCAATAAATTTTAAGATGTTTTACAGTCTTATTTGGTTGATCAAAACATAAATACTTGAGAGTAGTTGTTCATCTTTTCAATAAACTGCTTGGCAAAATCTTTCACAACTTTGGAATCTCCAAGGTAGTTATGAATGTATTCCAGAATCTATGCGAATAAAAACGATAAGTATATTTTTCATCACTATGTTTGATATGATCGACTACAAACCTCAGATGAATTTTTTAAAGATTTCAAGAAATCCACCAACGTTGAAACTAAAATGAAATCATTAACTCATCAGTAACTAATAATTTGCTATTGTACTCAATTTACTATCGCATGACAATGTTACGTAATGATTAACTAAAAATATTTTCATTCTTCAGAGAAAGCTCTTTGAACGATCGCACACAACTCACTATCAACTTCTGTTTTGAGTCCGGCCAAAGACTTTTCGCACCATTCCGTCAACTCGTCCTTGACCTTTACGGCTTCAAAAACCTTTTGTGCCGCAATCTGAAAGATTTTGTAAGGAGTCATTCGCGTTTCAAGTCGAAACAAATATTCCATTTTCAAACGAACCTCGTCTTTAGCTGATTTCCCCAAGGCCCTCAGAGGAGCCTTCTTTCCCGTTGCCGACGATTTTGCAGAAAGCAAAGCAGGAAATTGGTTGCTGTCAATGGATCATTTACTAAGTGAATGAAGACATTTAAGCACGCTGATTAAAGCCTAATCAATAAAATTAAATAAAATCGTAAATAAAAATCGGCATCGCGAGCGTCTCTCGGCCTTACGCACTTGTCCAACGTCGGAGGTTTCTGGTGCTTCTTAAGGCCCGAAGTCACGGCAGCCTCCCATGCCGAATCCTTGCCGGTCTCCTGAACCCGAGCGGGAGCTTCTTTCGTTGCAATCCGAGATGCGACCGAGGGAGGGTGTGGCTCGATCGCCTTTGCCACCTGCTGCTTTAAAACATTTTAAACAAAATATTAAAATCAAATTAATTTAAAAAGTGGCTATTTATGCAATGCTAAAGCAAAGACAGTTGCCGTGCCAGATGTAGTTAATTGTAAATAACTGATTGAATCTATTTACTTGCTGCTGCACCTTCACAGGCGCCTCCAATTGGCTGGCCTGTTCCATCTGTATGTCCAATAGGGATTTAGGAGCTGCAGCCCTTAGAATCAAAAACAAAACAATTTGGGTTCTCATCCTTGGTCAATTTAAGCCAATCACGGGTCTAACTTGGCTGGATTGGCCTTCCAAATGCTACCAGTTGCCTTGGCAGCAGAAGAAGCCAACTGCTTCTGTTGGTCAGCAATTAATTTCTGCTCAGTCAGATGTTGCTGTTTCATTTTTTCCTGCTCGAGGCTTTGAATCTCATTGATCTTGGGCACTCCGGGCTTCGAAGAGGATTGCGAACGGCCGCTAGACGACCAGGCATTCTTAGAAGACGTTTGCTACAAAATATTTTATTTTATCGCTTACTTACTTCGATAAAAGTTCAACAATCGTCAAATCCTCACCTTTCGTAGATTCATTTCTTCTAATTCCTTTCTTTTAGCTTCCTCTGCTGCCAACCTCATTTTCAGTATTTGTTCCTCTTCTTCCTTCCTTCTCATCTCTTCTGCTTTCTTCTGCTCTTCCACTTTTCTTACCAACTCTAGCCTCGATTCCTCCTCTCGCCTGATCTCTTCTTGCCTCTTTGCCTCTTCTTGTTTCTTGGCTTCCTTTCGTTTCTTGTTTTCCTTCAGCTTCTTTGCGTCCTCCACTGGCTTGAATTCCTCTTCGTTCAAGTTGTCCACTTGCTGCACTTCCTGCTGCTTCACAAGTTCCATGAATGCTTCCTCTTGCCTCCTGAGTTCGTTCATTCCTTCCTCTTGTCTCCTTAGTTCCAACAACGACAAGTCTGGATGCCTTTCTTTCATTTGTGAATCCTTCTTCTTCTTCTTCTCCTCTTCTAAATTTTGTCTCTGCAACTGTTCATTGTGGAGCTTCATTTCCTCCTGCCTCAATAACTCCTTCCTTTCTTGTTCCTCAAGCTGTTTTTTCCTCTGTTGTACCTTCGCATCCACAAGGACTTTCTTTGCGACCATCTTCTCAATCATTGCAAGCTGTTCATTATCCAATGCCTTCCTTCTTTGCTCCTTGTCTGCCTCCATCTTTTCCAACTGCTGAACATGGTAATCAACTTGAATCTTTTCCTGGACTGTGGAAGCTTGAGCAAGACCATGGCTGTTTATGGTGTTGTTTGATGGCAGCAGTAAACGTGGGTTCCACAAGTTGGTTGCATTGATATTTTGAGGCAACATGCTATTGAAAGCTGCTTCAGGTAGGTTCTTGTCCTACAAGAATCGAGTTGAAAAAATGAAACGAGTAAGGAAAGCGAGATCAACATACAAAGTTACAACTTAAAACCCACCTGTAAAATAGATGGCTGAGTTTGATTCCATGCTGTCGTGTTAGGAACGTCACCTGCACAAATGTCATTTCCTCAGAACATAATGCTTTAATCATGATTTCTTGCAAGAGACAAACCATTCAGTGAAGACATGTGCACAGATCCGGACACAAAGAGGGGGTTAGGTGCATTTGTGGCTCCTAAATGCATAGCTGGTAGGAAAGAACTGAAAACAGTATAAAATCAGATGCAATTCAAATTGTAATTAGCACCGACAAGACCAATAAAAGTAATAATAATAATAATAATAATCATCATCATCATCATAACATTAACAAACTGTTTAAACAAACTTTGACGGAGGTTCTGGGGACTGCATCGGCTGTTGCTGGAGATGAGGAACCAAAGGCTGCCGAGGATAGAAGAAGGTCTGCGGCAAGACGTCGTGGCTTAAGGTGCTGACCGGATGCTGGGCGTGGTTCAGAATGGCGTGAGGTGTTTGCGGCAGATTCTGGCAAAAAGGAAATTCTTTAGAAGTGATGCTAAAGGATGGGCAATTTCAATCCTTACCTGCACTGGTTGGGGTTGGCCTGGCACCAATGGTCTGTTTGGTGCAAAAGGTAATGAACCTACTTTGCTCACAAAGGCACCTGCATTGAATCGTACAGTAGTCACTTACAGATGCATAACGTAAACATTAAATGTTTTTAGAGTACGTAATCCATGCCATCGTTTTGAATCGTTTATGCCACACAAAAATATAGTCCTACAAATTCAAAGTTATTCGTAGAGCAACAATAAGACAACAACAAGGCGCCCCTGACGCTATGCAAATGGCGCATTATAAATTAACTATTATTATTATTAATAAGAAAGTTTTGCACTTACCGAGAGTTACGAATTCACCACCCTCCCCAGCTTTAAGCATCAACGTCATGTCAAAATAACCCTGGTAGTACCATTCTGCCATGTCGGAATCTCTGAAGGGACCTGCATGAAAACAAAGCGTTGTAGTTTCCGAGCACTCTGACGGGCCCTAACGGGCCTCGCAATCGGACGGTAAAGGCGAATACCCTGAATGGCACCCTGGGGGTCGACGTAGTACCAAGAATTCCTCATGTAATTGAACGGCTGGGGGTGCACGACAGAGGAATGGGCAAGGATTCCGCCGGATTCGGCGGCCGGAAGAGATGCAGGATGGGAGATCGGATGCACGAAGGAAGCGCCTGCGTTGGCGTTCCTCGCCAGGCTCATGCCGTCGTTGGCATGAAAAACGAGGCTTGCACAGGGATCGTCTATTTTCATATTACTAAATAAAACATTTTGATCTGTCTCCTCTTTAGGTACGGTGGGCAAGATTTTTACTGCTGGGGTTATGACATTGGAAGAAGCAGGAGGAGGGGTCGCAACAGGCAGGTTTACGTTCGAATTATTATCATCTTCCCTCGTTAGGACAGTTTCTAAGTGAGCTTCAGGAGGACTTTTTGGGGCTTTCGAGCTTGAGTCCACCTTAACTTGATCGCTCTTAGTTTCTGGTGTCGGTGCGGGATCGTTTTTGTCTGAATCATCTTGAGCCTTCTTGTTTTTCTCCTGGTAATGTAGCCAAAAATCCTTAAAATCAAGTAATCTTGACAAATTGCCAAGTCGAATGCCATTCAAACCTTCAATTTGGAGGTCATGAAAGCACCGGACGAATCAAAGGAGCCCTCCACTCCCAAATCATCTTTGTCAACCGTGCTCCACTCGGGCATCTCTGTGAATTAAAATCGACAGTGATTTAAAACAAATTCTTCTCGTAAAGGACCACCAAAACCTTTTTTCGTCAATGAAAGCAAATCAATCACATACTCATACTATTGGCAGTTTCATCTTCCTCGTACAGACTCTTTGACCTCCTGAAGTCTGTTGGTTTTTGATCCCTAGGAGAAGTCCCTTTGAAGAATGAACCCTCCTCTTGTAATCTAGTTGGACCCTTCGCATCTCTCCAGCCTTTCGTCGCTTTAACGATGATGTGCACGATGAGAATTCAGATCTTAAGATTCAAATCCAGCTCTAATCTTACGCCATCGGTCCTTTCTGTAGTCGCCGTTGTCAGCATCTTGGAAGTTATTTCGAGACCTCCAACTCTCGTTGGAGTTCGAGCGATTGAAAGAGGAATGATGACTAGAGGGCGAGAAAAAGTCTGTTTTGTGTGGCGTGGTCGGACCATCGTCATGACCGGGGTAGTCCTGGCTTTTGGACGGCCTATGACGGACAGCCAAATAAATATCAATACGAACACCATGGAATAAACTTATAAATATCACTACAAGTTCACTGAATGACTTTTAAAAATCAGTAAGATTTCACTCAATGCACCTCTCATCCCAGGGATCTCTTGGTTTCAGCCTTCCCTCGTCATCTCTGCCACGACCTTGAAATTATTTTATTGTAACTAGAATCCAAAACACAGTAATTGGCATCAGATATAATCACCTCTTCCTCTTCCATAATCTCCTCTCACTCCACCTCGCATGGCTCCTCCCCTCAAATAGGGCTTGTAACCATAGCTGTTCACACTCTGTAGGGAAAGAACCTTAAAAAGACACTAATTTTAAACATATCACCCTTTACAATGATGGTCGTTTCAATATGTTTACCTCCTCCTCTTCTGTCATGGGTATAAAGGAGATTGGATTTAGGGATTCCGCGACATAAACCGGATGCTCGCTGAGATCGTCGGGAGCTGTGTTCGACGGATCGAATAGCGCCAACATTTCCTCCCTGCCATATCTGTGCTCTGCAAGCTGGTATTTGACAGGGTTGTTGGGTCTCATGCCATTGCCTATGAGCCTACCATTCTCTCTGTCTCTGCTCCCTGCTGCCATAAAAAATCTATCGGCTCCTCTTGAAGGGCCATTAGGTGTGGAATCGTTTTGTTTGGCCTGGAGCCTAGGAGGAGGGGAGGTCACAAAATGTATTCACAATTGCAACTGATGCAAGTTTCACTCACCATTGGGGAACGAATTTGGTCTCAGATTCCATTTTTCAGTCTAATAGCTAAAATTCGTTTGGCAACACATTATTTTGTGCAAATGAAAGTGGAAGCAACATCATTCATTAACAAACTTGTATGCCAACTTAACATTCTTTCACATAATAACATAAAAGGCAAATCAATACAGCTGTAAAAAGAATTATTCAAGAACCGCATATGCAAAACATGTTGCTAACACCTTTTGTACATATAACAAACTGTAGATACTTTCAGCCGCATTGTAAAACATATTATCAATAAAGTACTAGTTTAATTGGAGGTCAGATATTATTCTAACTGCTGCTGTATCTGTAAAGATATTTTATGTTCCAAACTTAAAAAGTCAGGTTAGTTAAACTTTGTTGCAACATGTATAATTCCTTCTGTAATGTCTCAAAGCTTCACAATGTAATTTGTCGACATTACTTCAATATAAAACCACTTTTTTCTTGAAGCCTCATTATCGTTAGACAATATGTCACATTACATTAAACAAGTTGACAGCACCACTTATAAATAAAAAATTATTTCACGTAAAGAAATTTAACTCATACTTTTGTCAGGTAAAATTTTAGTCGTATTTAGCGGAAACTGACCAGCGTTTCAGAATGCTCACAAAAACAACAGAGTTTTAAGCAAGATGGTGAAGGATAGAGTTGGGCACTATAATCCATAGAATATCGTATAGATTAGATATCTATAAAAATCTCTATTAAAGAGTAACTTTTTTAATTAAAATATAATGATTGCTTAATTCTAAAACTAAACATAAATTTAAAAAAATCAGCTAACTGCTTCCTACGTACTGCAATTGGGAAGCCTGAAAGCCGCGTAGGCTTTCACTCCAGTTTTAAAGAAAACCTTGTAACACTTAAAATCCATGTTATCGATTGATAGCGATTTTAAAAGTTCTCCAGTAATATTTCCGGATTTTGTGGCGGCAAGACCGGAATTAAAAAAGCTATCAAGTAGGAAGGTGCCAATGATTTGAATCATTAGACCGGCTACAAAATCGAAATAAATATCAAAATTGCAGTTTTCTCGAAATCGGTTAAATCAACTTTAAAACGACTCTGGCCTTACTAGCACTCCCATCCCATTAACACTGATAGTGCATCTCCAACATCTTCCCACAAAAGTCTACCAAGATTACGCCCATCACAATTCTGTAAGGAGGGTGTGTTTATGTGTGTGTGTGTGTTAATAAAATGCATCTTCCTATGCAATACATAGAATCCATAAAGAAAATAACAGAATTAAAGAAGCAGCCATTCCATGGTTAAAATTTTTGACTAATTTATTCAGGCATCAATTTGGAGATCCACTCAATAAGATCTATTACAAGTTTCCTGCTAAGTTGATGATACAGATTGGGGTAAACTTGTAAAGAAGTTACAATCCCCAATTTTGACAAATTGTTGCTTGTAGCTTTTGCCCAATCTAGAAGCACTAATTCATCATTTCCACCATGAGCCTGAAAAAGTGGAGGGAATTTTGTCCCAGGAGGGGCTTTAGCAATAGCCTGGTGAAACATAATTTTACTTAATTTTAATTAAATGACCTCTCAAGTTTATATATCAAGTACTTAATAAATGTAACAAATAAACTATAACTTATTTTGCTATAACTTTGTTTTGCACTCCACTAACCTCATATACAGCTGAATTTTCATTTAAAAATGAAGAAAGAGCAAAAGTGCCAGCAATATTTGGGCAAAATCTGAATGCACAGTGAAAAGACAGAGCACCACCCATCGAAAAGCCACCTGAAACAAGTTTGAATATTAAATATATGTTGAGTTGGTGAGAAGCATAAGCTTTCTTCACCTATAATAATCCTATTTGGAGGTATTCCTGAAGCGATTTCATCATTGATAACATCCAATATTTTGGAACACATTTGGTCAACTGACCTCTTATCCTCTGAACAAAATGGATTAATTTCTATTCTGTCAAACCATACTGGCATTTCACACTTTGTAGGTGTATAGAGCCTGGAAATTGCAACCCAAAGTTAAAATTAAGTTTTAACAAATATATTCATCTTGTATTCGCTATTGAGGAATATCCCTAAAATGTTAAAATACATGTGAACCTGGAAGGGGCTGATGGAAATATTACTTTAATATGAGGAAATTCAAAATTTCCATTCAGAAGGGAATCCAGCCAATTTTTTATTCCATCACCGCTGTCTCCTGATCCATGTAGAAAAATCAACGATGCAGTTTGTTTCCTAAGTGCTGGAACAGTTAGCAAGCTGAGTCGACCTGCGCAATGAAGCGTGTTTTAGAAGACCGAAACAGCTGCCGAAATAAATACATAAATTCCAGCGAATGTGGAGAAACACCCACCAGACATCGTTCAAACACTCGAAGCTAAAGCGCTTGCTAATTACAACTCCAAGGGCATAGAATACATAATTAGGTCTGATGAAACCAATAACTAAATTTTTATAATTAACATTTTTCTACCTGATTTAGGCTTTCAATAACACTCAATTAAAATTTAAAAAAATGCGTCTTCACATCGATAGCAACAATGACAACAATTTTGTCAGGCTCCTTCGCAAAAGTTTTGGGATCCACGGCCTTGCTACGGACACCAAGAAGGGCATATTCCCCACCCCACCACTATTTACAAAATACTCAATTGGAGTGAAATTTTTCATTATGCAAACTTTAATAAACACAATTGAGAAGACCCCGCTGAATTAAATATTTTATGTACATGAAACGAAAGTGACGAAATGATAACCTAAACGTGTGGAATGGACATCAACAGCTTTTGGAACGGAGGAGCTTAACGTGCGAAAATAGGTTATTTGTTTCGGACTACATATTGCAGACATCCATCAAAAAGAATATTTCTTGCAGAGTCTAACAGAAACATAATTTGTTATATCAAAGTAGCAACCAAAGAATATAATTTTAACCATCACAAAAATGTTTTGATTGAGCGCCAAGTCAAGGACATTTGCAAACAGACAAGAACCTCTAGTAAGCCACTGCGCACAGGAACATGCTAGCACCAATCAACCCAGCATAAACATCTCACTAAAATAACAGAGCAGCTGCAGGTTATATCTAGAATTCAGCCAAGTAACTAATAATTAGCATATAATTCTTGAGAATTTGTCTATAATGGCAAATTAAATGTGTTCAATATTCTTCCCCTGGTTATTCAATGTGCCGAGCAGCAGCTGAGAAAGCTTTGAACTTGATAATTACTAGCAAGCAATTTCAATATAAACGATAATTTAAAAATCTTCATCAGCTTTTACAACTTCAGACTCAGAATTATTGTTATAATTACCGACATTATTGTCGTTATTGTTTTTAATGTTACAATTATCCAAAGACCACTTGAACTCATAGAAGTCATATAGGCTGAGAGCAAAAATAGAAAAATATGGACAAAATTTGTACAAGCATTTCCTTGCCGATCAAGCAACGAAGACGATAAAAATGATGAAGAAGATGATGAGGATGGCAAAGACTTTCACCATCAGCCATCTATTTGAAGTGACTGACTGGAAGTAACGGACCAGCTCTGAATGAGCTGCTTCAATGTTAAGGCTAGATTCTTCTACGTTGGAATCGATTCTGAAATTTACAAATGTCTTTAATTGTAAAATGTACTTAAAATAAGTATATTACAACAGTTAATGCTTTAATTGTAAAATGTACTTAAAATAAGTATATTATAACAGCTGCCCAGCTACAATATCATTGAAGGCTTAATAGTTTATACCTATCCATGTTGACAAACGAGTTACTAGTACCTACCTATGTACAATTTCATCTTGCTCGTGAACCATGTGGGCCAATTGCTGGAATATTGTTCCAAGTTCTATTATCGTCTGCTCAATGTTTACCATTGTGTCTGCTCTGCTCTGGATGTAATTGTCCTGAAATAATTAACAACAGAAAGCATTGTTCAAGCGATGTTGAAGTTTGTGGCATCAACGATAACAAAACAAGAATAGGTTTTGAATTTGAACTTCCAAAACATAGACATCTAATCAGAAAAAAGATAAAATATATGCAATCAGTGGCCCAGCAACAACAACCAAGTTGGTCAATCAGTGCAATGAATTCTCTAAGCCACAAATTGCAAAATGCCTCTAACTTGTTCTTGAATGAGCGCCATCTGTTGGGTCATCATGGAACATCCTTCCATGTTTATGGATGTGTGAGGCTCTTGGTGGACGTTCTGACTGAGAAGCTCGTCTTGGAGAAGGACTGAACCCACTGGCATTTTAACAAGCAATCTTGAAAGAACTTAGGACATGTTCAGATATTTTGCACAATTACTTAATTAGTCACTTAATTAAATATACTCAGTTAATCATTACTATGAAGATGCTTTCCATTACTGACAATAGCTTCAGGTGTTATGCACACTTAACGGCCATATTCCTCTAAATGGCTACAATTCAAGTGCCAAAATAGTAATAATTCAAAAACGATAACAACTTCGTCCGTTCGTGGCTGCCGTTGGAAGACTCAGTGTCATGTCTGAGGATGAAGAAAATTGGTCTTTTCTCATTTTCTGGTTTTTCATGTTCTTAAAAAAAAAAAATCAGTCATTATTCTTCCATAAATTCACTGAGTGGAAAGAGGACATTAAAACTGCAAGAACGGCACAATAACAACTTAATTAGAAAAATATTAATGTGGCTTAAATTCAAAATATTAATGCGACTTGAATTCAAAATATTAATGTGACTTGAATTCAAAATATTAATGTGACTTGAATTCAAAATATTAATGTGACTTGAATTCAAAATATTAATGTGACTTGAATTCAAAATATTAATGTGACTTGAATTCAGAATATTAATGTGACTTGAATTCAAAATATTAATGTGACTTGAATTCAAAATATTAATGTGACTTGAATTCAAAAACCTTGGTTCTCGTTTCCAGAACGCACTTGAAATCATTGGACATTTTTGCCAGGTGGCTCTGCAATTCGAAGAACATTCTTGATTAAATTGACGGACATCCCGTCGACACGAAGCGATAGAAAATTTGTCGCGACTGCCGGCCGACCTCATCCGGCCGAGTGACCGTGCCTAGTCCACAAAGTGGTGAAAACTCAGGTGAGAACGATGAACCCACCTGAAGCGTGCAGACGACAGAATTCGTGTGGGATTGTTTGTTTTGACCTCTCTGACTTACCTGGCCTCGACTGACCTGAAACGTCATTCACGAGTCGGAAGTGATTAAACGAATTAAAAAAATTTATTTCTAAATAAAATTTATGCTCGTTTACAGCTTCAATCCGACATTGCTCGGTCGTGTTTTTCCAAAAGAGGGCTTACAACAAACCTGTCGGAGTTGTGAAATCTGCTCGTTGAGTTGGTTTATGTCTTGTTTTATGACCAGTGTCAGCTTCTGTATCTCATCTGATTTGTCATCAAACAGAGACTTTTTCTGGGCAACTGAATGTTAAAAATAACTTAATAGTTACTAAAAGGTAATAATAATAATAATAATAATAATAATAATAATAATAAATGATAAAAGAATAGAAAATTATGAATTTATATGTTTTAGAATTTATCTAGCCATATATTTACATAGCCATAAATTATTTGATTACTTTCAATTTTAATGCACAACCATTTCAACCATTACATTTCTTGCAAAAGTCTTGAAAACAAACAAAAACCCAGCAGACTCTCAGCAGACCACAAACAATCCTTGGATATATAAATCATTAGAGATGTAAAAACACTTGTGACAAATTATTACAAATTACACTTGTGACAAATTTTTAGAGACTCACGCAGTGTCAGCTTTTCCAATTTGACAAACGTATTTGCAAGATCCTTGCTGACTTGTCTGATGCAAATAGTTCAACATACAAATCAATGAACATCAAAAACATAACGTAACCAATTTTAAATAAACAACAATTAATAAAGATCAGATGCTTCATTGTAATCTCTGCAATGACATTCCCCAGGTATTGACAAGGTGTCAATCATTAATAATAATATTAGCTTTATTGAGATTAACAAGCTTTTTCTCTGACAGTTATAGATTCAAAATAATAGAAGCTGAGACAAGCAAGGAATATTTTAGAAATGTTGAAATTAATGCGAAACTATTAGTGCTAAATAATAACTAAACAATAAATTTAATTTAATTAAATATAATTAATGTTGAGAATACTTTGCAAAAGACATGAAGTTGCTCCCCAGATTTACAAGCTCCTTTACATCTTGTTTAGGTGGCACCATTCCATTTACCTGGAAAACATAATCAGTTTATTGAATAGATATGACAAAATATTCTTAAATAAGCAAGGTTGTTGAAAACCTGAATATGAGAGTAATTTTAATTACTTGGTCTACAACCTTCTTCATCAAACAGTTTTAAAGTTAGAAAAGATCACTCTTAAAAATTCTTAGACACAAATCAATAATTACCACCCTTCTCACCTTTAAATATAATTAATGTTAAAAGCATTATATTTTCAAACAAGCAATTAATACTTCTATAATGAAACCTGAGTGACAAAAAATAAAATTCATCAGGCATAAGACTCACTTGCTGTGGATGAAGTGATCTGATGGCCAAGTTAAAGTCTCCGGTTCTGTCTCGGCAAGTCATGCTGGAAGGTTTCTTATGTTTCTGAAAAGTTGAAATCAATTTTTAACCATTTAAGTACTACTTTAAAACCATAACATATGGTCACTATTTTTGATCTTATTAATCAATTATTGATACAACTTAAATGCTCGTTAATGTTAAATTAGTTTAATTTAGATGAAATTCGTAGAACTAGGCCAATCTTAAACTAAGAATTTCATGTTCAGCTAAACATACCTTCAACGTTTCGCAAACTTCTTCGGAATAGTACTATCCCAATTACAAAGAGGATCTAATGCTAAATAAAACTAAAACAATCAGATCAAATTGTTAACATACAAATTACGCCAGAATGGAAATATTTGCCAGCATTGTTTAGATATACGTAGCTTTGAAAGATCAAATTTAAAATACCTTTACCTTTTACAATATATTACAAATTATCCAGAATTTAGACTGTTTTTTACAATATTAAAATTTTTAACAGGTGTTATTTTTGAAATAAATTATCTATATACAAAAAACGTAAAACTAAATTTTTTAAATAATTTTCTTTGAATGTTGATTTTGCATCAAATCTGATAATTTTTTGGTAAAGTATTAAGACCATTAAATGACATTGCTTTTCCAATAATCTTCATTAATTGAAACACCGTTAGCAGATGTACAGGTTGCATAAGTCTTATACTACTTGTACTTTGGCACGAAAGGAACTTGCTACTTGTTACTTGAGTTTCCTTTACTCAAGGAAGATTTGCTCCATCTGAAACTAGATGAAATGGTTTTCCTGAATTCATCAAGCCTGATCGTTAGATTTATAGTGAAAAGATGCCTCACAAAGAGAGAGGTGATTGAAGGTTCTGCAAATATTCCTTGTATCTCCTCTAGCGAAATTTAGAATTATTAACGACAAAGTTCGAATTCTCAGAGCAAACTTGAGTTCTGGTAAATAACTTTGAGGATGAAACAAAAATATCTCCATCTTGGAGTGATACCAGAAAAAAATTGAATGAGACCAGAATTTAGATGATGGCAAACAATCCGATTAAGTCATTGCAATAATTAACATTGCTATCATCATGACTAGTAATGTTTAAGAATCGGTTGATTGTCCTGTCCATTCATAACGAAGATAATGAGAACTCTATTTTCTAGGAAGAGAATAGGTAAATAAAACACTCTTCCATCCAGACGAATTTCTAATTATTTTATATTTATCATAAATAACGACGAATCCAAACTAAAGATTACTACTTATAAAGCGTTAACATTTAATCTTGCTTCTCGTGTGTTTGTTTCACAAGGTTCGATGTCAGTAGTGCAGGCCCAGTCAAGTTCGGCAATTTAAGTAATGGTCTTCTTACTTTTTGATACTGTTGCGTAACTGCATTAGTTTAGTTTAGTAATAGGTATTCTTCGAAACCGTCGCTATTACATCATCGGCCATAGAAATTGTGATCGTGCGTGTCATATGCCAGTTTTATTCATCACCATCAGTTATCTTCACAGTTGTGAATATACCATAATTTAAACATGTAATTGTTAAGCACTGCATGTTGTTTATAACATGAATTTTCTTAAATTTAGAAAGCGTTATGTTTTTTCACATAAGTAATTAATATTTTTGAAATTTGAAGTGAAGGTCAAGAACTTGCTTTTTTACATACGTGATGGGCAATTCCCAAATTCGAGACAGATCTCACAAAACCAGCGATTCTACTGAGGATTATGGACCTACTCTTGTCACTCCATTTTACTCGGAACAGCATTTTGCTAGCCATAAGAATGTTTGTTGAATTTTTCCCTGGTCATTTTCAACATCCTTAACTCATTATAAGTTTATTTATACTTATTTTATTCACATTTACACACAACTTTGTGAACCTATTTAGAAAGGACAATTTGGTGGTATAGAAGGAGGAAGCACGATGGAAAGCGTGATATCGGTTGGTTCTCCCGAGCCTTCCAATATCACAGTGGGGATAGACATCAACGCTCGCAAACTCCCAACTGTCTTTAGATGGACCGGAGAGGCAAAAAGCTGTTTTCTTTCTGGGAGTTTCGATAACTGGACCACTCTTATACCACTTGCTAGGAGGTTTGCAAGGATGTTTTATTGTTTCGTTCATTATTTTAAATACCTTGATAACAATGCAGCACACTATTTTGAATGCATTTTGTTATGTTATTTATTCGTCAAAAGCTATTTTATTTAAAACTGTTTCACATTTTAGTGTCCATGACTTCTTCACAATCATCGAGCTTCCCGAGGGAATCTACCAGTACAAGTACCTTGTGGACAACCAATGGGTTTGCGACAACCAACAGGTCTGTTCACTTGAAATTCATTTCACAGGATCTCGAAGAAAAAGATCTCGAGCTGAAGTTTTTAATCGAATTTTCGAACAATCAGGAAAAAGTGCTGAACTCGTTCGGCACTCACAACAACGTCATTTCGGTGAGATCTTCCGACTTTGAAGTTTTCGAAGCGCTTGGAATGGACAGCGTGGCCACTGGACACTTAAAGTCTTCTAAGGGCTCAGGTTCTGATTTCAAATGTTTTGTTGCTGTTCATTTCTGGCAACATCCCAGGTTCAACAGGTTCAAAATTGATACATTGAGAGATAATAGACGTATAAACGCCACACAATCAAAAGACGAAATTGCGTGGTGTGGATAGTAAAAAATGATAGTAATAAACAAGTTATTATTAGTGTTACTTTTTAACTTGAAACGCTCGTGCACCTTGTTAAGTAATGCATCATGTTACTGCTGCAAAAACCACAACAACGTTTACGATGAATTCGTGTAACCAGATCGACCGGATTCCCCGATCGGGGACTACGGCCAGTTCGTCCCCGGGAAGGAATATTCCTACCATGGGGTGAAGCACATGGCCCCACCCATTCTCCCTCCACATCTCCTCCAGGTCATCCTGAACAAGGAAGTGCCACTCCATGTAAGTCGTTCGTGCGATTGCCGATGATTTTTGACTTTGCAATGCCAACTCGATCGTTAATTGCAAATTGTCAGTTTAAAATGGTCTTGGCGAAGATATCAAGTCATGGCAATTCGTGCTTAGAGTGTATGCAGTCTCTCAAAATCTTTTCTTAATTGCAAATGACTTTAGCTTTTTTGAATTCATTTTCTTGGCCTTCCTTCCTTCCTTCCTTCTGTCGTGTTTCAAGTCGGAACAAATTGCAAATGTCCTGCATTTCAAGCGTTCGCTTCGTAAGGATCCTGTTCTGCAGAATTTGAATTTTTCTCGTGTGGTTCCTTTAAACGAAGCTCAAATGAAGTTGTTTCGTCGTGGAATCGATAATTAGTCGACAGTATTCGCGCACGACAATAAGTCACATTTCTCTCCCAAATGTGACGTGCATATTTACTTGTAACTAAACTTGAAAGTAGCACTGGTGATTTTAATGAACACTCCTAATGCTGTGTTTTGGCACCACAACAGAGACTAGGGTACTGGATAAAATAAGTGATCTGTTCTCATAATATTTAATATTTATTATTATCAATAAATCACATTGGTTACATGTAATCTGCACGTTATTGTAATTGCATTGCAGTGCGAGCCCTCTCTCCTGCCAGAACCCAATCATGTGATGCTCAACCACCTGTACGCCCTGTCAATTAAGGTATGAAGAATAACAAGTCGTTGAACTATTCTTTTTAAAAATGTAATATGTGCGACGACATTTGATTGGACGTCGCGAGATTAATATTTCATTATAGCTATTGTTATTGCATCGTGTAAATAAAATATTTCTAAAATAATTTTTCACTATTCTTATAAAATTCTAATCATTGTTGCTCTTATTGCTATGAAATAGAACCTGCCATTGTAGGATGGCGTCATGGTCCTGAGTACGACTCACAGATACAGGAAGAAATACATCACGACCCTCATCTACAAGCCCATCTGAGTTGCTGAGTTTTGTGGTCCTCAAATACACCTTAGTGATCGGTTACACCTACCCATATTCACCCAAACTTGTCGTAGTCATTGCTATCGTGATCATCGTCATAACCTTCACCTTCGGTTCAATAGAAATGGGATAATGTCTTCAGTATTAGTGCAACCACCTTCTTTCACTTTGGACTTCCCTCTTGTTGCTTCTTTGGAGGTCTTGATAAGAAATCTCCTTTTGTTTCTTTTGAGTTTGTCTCAATTCAGGGACATTTGTGGAGTGTGATTCTTATCTTCTGGCATTTTAATGACACGAGGCACCCTAATGTGTAAGCTCACATGTGTTACATGATTATAATCAAAGTCACTTTAGTAGTTGTTGTCGTGTAATGTGATGAAGGAAGGTCATCATCTCATTGAGGTCATCAGATGATGATGCTCGAGTGTCGTGCTTGACGTCATGTTGTCGGACGAGCCACGTTTTTGATTCAACCTCTTTCGCAGTAGTATTTCATAAATATGAAGATCATGGAATGAATTGTGACGAGTGATTTTATTTTGTGACTGGCAGACGCCGAATATTCATTTGAAAACCAATCCATAGTTTTTCCATGGTTAAAGTCAGTTATATGGTTACTTTTTTACATCACTTGTTAAATTTTGTAGAATGACCTTAGAATTCAGTTACTTTAAATCTAGTTACCTTAGGTTTTTAGACTAATCATGCTATTTAAAATGTTTAAAATATCTGTTGTGATGTTTTGCCTTTTACTGATCCAATCTTAAAGTTACAACCAACATTTGCTTGAATGTCAACCATTTGAATATTTATATGAACGACGCCTGCTTTGTTCATAGTGTTCTCGTGTGGGCCAATTTTAAATTTACCCATCAACAGGATTTGGATTGCTTTAGAAAAAGCCTCTTGTTTGTGTGTTGCAAAAGTTGTTTGTATGAGCCTGTCATATCAACCACATTTGTAATGAAGCTTGGCGCGTTAGGGATGACATTTTTAACAATAGTCCTTTTACATTAATGAAAGTTAATTCACACGTGCTATTGTGTGCGGGAGCTGAAAGATTGTCTGTTGCAAGGTTCAGCTTGAACTGGTCGGCAGGACTGGATTGGTTCTCCAAGCCCTTAGAGCGTCGAGCGCCATCTTGCCCGATCTTGTTCGCACTCTAAAAGGAAGTTAATTTCTCAGCGCACGAGTGAATACGCGAATTAATACTGTTATTCAGTTTAAAACTTTTTCGCTTGAACCATTCTTCTGGTTTGCACCAGCTTACAAGAAAACAATCGGAGGCAGTAAAAAAAATCCTTTAATCATAAAATGCATTCAACTCCCGACTAATTTTCCAAGGAAGAGTCTAGGAACTTATTGGGTTGCTACTCAGCCATTGGATTGCAGAGAATTTGAACATTTCGCAGTTTAGTTAATCGTGAGGCAACAAACAACCGGCATATTAATATCAAGAACAACAACAAAAACAACCACAACGATCATCGCTCGATCGCCATCTTTTAAAAAATAAAAATCACGTTTCCGAGGAAGAAGGGGGCGAAAGGCATCCCGATGCATAAACTTCGGAGCAAATTGGTTTCTCTTTTGCTAAAAAAAAATTATATGTAAATACAGACGGAAAATATGCTAGCTACAAAAATCCATTAAAATACTCCCTTCAAAGTGTTCGGAAATTCAAGATATACGGGCACGTCAGATATAGAAATTAAGTGATTAGCGATCCTCAAGAGACTTCAGCTTCCTATGGATTCAAGAGAACATCTGATTCGGTAATTTGATCGTCTTCCAACACTGAAAAACTGCCAACGTTTGGACGTGATTATTTTCGTGTCTTTCACGAGCGCAAGTGGAACTCCTTGCGAACAACTTCAGATTCGATGATAGGGAGATGGAGAATGGCAAACGAATTAGAGTAACTTTTAAACTTTCGAAAAAAGATCACGGTCGATCAACAATCAACGAAGACTTCTGGAATAAAATAACGACGTGCTCACGAAAGGGGAGAGAGAGCAGACCTAGCTCTGTTAAAAACAACCAGTCACTGGAAACAAGACACGTTCGTCGATATGCCAGCGAGCAATTTCAACTCACATTTCAATCGTTCACGCTAAAATCGATCTCTAGAAAAATTTTTTTAGAAAATCACTACAGTCAATCCCCGACATTGTTTTGAGAAATTGACGTACGACGACATTCAGAACGTACAAAACGTATCCAGATAACAGAAGCGTCCGAGAGCCACTTTGGGGGGCAAATTTGATGGTCTGTCGAGGCAAGGTCAGTCTCATAATAATTCAAACTGGGCATGCTTGCTTTCGAGGATGCCTCGACACTGTTCGAAACAATTTACAGAAGCTCACGTGTCCCCTGTAGCGTTGTCATCCAGGTCACTTGTTCCACTACAGCTGGTTACGTCAATTTCATCTGAAATCAAGCATTGATATGCAATGATCTGATAGTGAATGATGTAATAAATAATATTAATGATAACGATAACGACGACAACAACAATAATAATAACGACGACAACAGTTAATTTTTAAGGTGCGCCAAGTGCTTGTCGTCTTAGTATCAGATGCGCACAACTGCAACAAATGCTTCCAGTACTAATGTTTGTCAGTTCATATGTAACTGCCCCAGTAACTGCCAAGTTGAAAGAGCGAGGGGTTATCGGTGAACTTGAACCAACCGCTCGTGGACGAGTGAGAGCAGGAGGACAAAGAACCGCTGCTAGATTCGCTGATTGTGTGCTGCGGTCGACATCTGTAGCCATTGTTTTGAAGAAGGGCAAGAGCTTTCCTCAGGTCCAATTGCTCTTTCATCAGAGATTCTCTCTCGTACTGGATCTGTTTGTCTTTCTCCTCTAAGCACTTAAATTAGGAAGAAAATTAGGTTTCAATGGGTTAGCACCAAGCAATAATATTTATTGCTCCTAAACTTATCATAATCTAATAAATATTCTTATGAAAATTATCATATTCTAATAAATATTCTTATGAAAATTATCATGATCTAATAAATATTCTTATAAAATTATCATAATCTAATTAATATTCTTATGAAATTATCATAATCTAAAATATTCTTATGAAATTATCATAATCTAATAAATATTCTTGTAAAATTATCATAATCTAATAAATATTCTTATGAAATTATCATAATCTAGTAAATATTCTTATGAAATTATCATAATCTAATAAATAAATATCCTTCTGCAAAAAGTCCACGTTACGAGCCATGTATAAGGGATGTGTATTTCACAGAATAGCTGGTAAGTCCAAATCATCTTAGTCATGCAACGGACTTTAATCACATAAATAAATAATAATAATAATAATAATAATAATAAAGAATGGCTGGCAGGGAAACAATTAAGCAAACAGGCTCAAATAGAATCCCAGTCGAGTGTAATTCCTCGTTCATTTGCGCTTCAGTATTGACTCCAGCATCGTAACAACAGTTGTTAAGCAGAGCATCGAGTCAGGCTGATCTAGACCTCTTCACCCAAATCATAACCGGCCACCGAACAGGCCTGAAGTAAATGTTCTCAAAGTTCTCAAAGTAAATGTGCACATTTATCTTCTATTTATCTATCTATTTTTCTATCTTCTATTTATTTATCGGGGAAGTTACTAAGTTTTAAGTGCCTCTCCAGTCGTACTTTCCACATTTTTCTTACAAGTAAGCGTCAATTCCAGATCGAGCAAATATTTAAGAAACTTTAGCTTCCAAAATATTTTTGCAAATCAATCTTTTCTAAAAAAAAAAAGAAAAAATGAAACTTCTTGCCGAGCAATTCCTCATTCCAAACCAAGGAAATGGCTTCTGACATCTTCCCAATAATATCGATGGAAAAACACTGGAAAATTTCCACCTCACAGGGCTTATTATTTGAGTCGAAAGGGGGAGATTGGTCGCAGCAGGGATGTTTTTGGGCAGCCCTCGAGGTGATTCATTTGGAAAACTCTATTAAGAGAACAAGATCTATTCAGGCTCGTGCCACTGGATTCGCATCCACGTTGAAAAACAACGTCGCATTCGTCCAGCGATCAGCCTTCGATGGATTTTCGAGAAATTTGCGATCCCATTTGAGGATGGCGATGGTGATAGTGACGGCAATATGTTTTTTCTCACAAACGGATTCGGACGGGTGTATTTGTTTGACGAGGACAAGCAGATGAATTTGTCTACATGCAGCACATCGGCAAACAACTGCCGGTTTTTTAATCATCTCTCACTCGCTACTCGCTCTGCTCGAGGTCCTTATGAGTCAGTGTTTTTATTGCAGCTCCTACAGAATTAAACGCACTCATTACCCACTTATTATTGCCTCAACAACCAGGCTGGTTTTGAGTTTCACACTCACTCCGAAGACCAAGTGAACAAACCTTTATGAGGGACCTCGCGTCGATGAGGAGTCCAAGGGTGGTGTGTTTGCCGCAGTCAGGCCCCAGTGGGACGGCTTCTTTTAATTTTTCCAAGCAGCGCCTCATGTGAGCTCGTCTAGGAGTTCCAAAGAAAGATTTATGGCAAGGAAGAATTGTCCTAGTCATCCTAGTCATACATGCCAGCAAATATTTACGGTCTTTTCTTTCTTTTTCTTTTTTTTTTTTTTTTTGAATATTCAACAGAATTCAAATCAACGTCTTTAAGTAAATATTATATCTGTGTAAATATTACCGATTTTTTTCGAGCTCGTTGTGCGTCGATCTGAAACGAGAATTCAGAAAAGAAACATTATTTTGATGAAGGATCGACATTCAGAATTTAAAGCATGTTTATTTTGACCTAATTAATATTCGCTCTTTGAAGTGGAGATGGGGATGAAACTAACAACTAACATCGATAGCCGATTAACAAGAGCATAAGATAACAACTAACATCGATAGCCAATTAACAAGAGCGTAAGATAACAACTAACATCGATAGCCAATAAACAAGAGCATAAGATAACAGTTAACATCGATAGCCAATTAACAAGAGCATAAGATAACAGTTAACATCGATAGCCAATTAACAAGAGCGTAAGATAACAACTAACATCGATAGCCGATTAACAAGAGCGTAAGATAACAACTAACATCGATAGCCAATTAACAAGAGCGTAAGATAACAACTAACCTCGAGAGCCAATTAACAAGAGCGTAAGATAAACAAAGATTGAAAAAGATAACACAAAGATGTTACAACGTGCAGTACAGTTTTACAAGAAGAACAACGAATCCATATTCGCAATTTTTTGAATATCACGCAACGATAGAAAATCGTTTATCCAAGTGATATCCCATAAATTACTGACAACATTAAAGCTTTGGTTCTCAGCATGCATAACATTGAGCCATCATCGTCATCGTCATCATCAACATCATCATCATCACCATCATCGTCATCTTCATCGTCATCATCACCATCATCATCGTCAGAGTCAAGTAGTTGGGGAATTCCCTTCTAAATTTAAGAACGGTTAAGCTCAAAAAAGATAAAGACGTTCCAGGGCTCTCCATTTCCTGCCAATAAAAAGACCGAGCACCACCTGCTGCTCATCGTGATGAAAAGCTGAAATCAGGCGATAACAGATCGGCTCCTCCTGTCATCTTCCCGCTCTTCCTGACTTGGGTGTTGGCTCAAAGTAGGATGTAGGATGTCGACGCCCACTCGGATCCAACTCAAGTGTCCAGACTATTTATAAGACGCTATAGATCCACAAATCAACAGGTTGGATCTTATCGATGTTTTTGTTTTTTGTTTTTTTTTTCGTTTGCAACACGATACTTTCTTCCTGCTGTGAGTTATTACGTAAACACGTTCTCGTTAATTTCAGTCATAGACTGGATACCAAATGAGGTCCCAAAAAAGGAGCAGCCGTTAATCATTGAGTTGATAAAGTTCCTTCATAAAGAGGACATTATGAGGTCGTTGTTAGATATTCAAGAGGCATTCCCAGGCTTTTCGCTTGAGATTCATTCAAGCTATGAGTTTTTTTTTGTGGGCTCCAACGGGCTATGAATGGAGCTTGGCACAACAACACCGAGCTATTTGCAATCCCCTCGTTGAGCTGATGTGATATGCCATGAAATATGACCCGACAAATTCGTCTTAAAGTTATGATCTTACGAATTTGACAGATTTTGAGGACTGCAAATCCTTCGAAGGATCATTGTACCACTTCGCGTTTCGTTTGAATCACATTTCATTGATCAATCAATTGATATTTCGTATTCGTAGAAAACTGATTTTATTTTTGCTGCTGATAATCTTTAAAAGCTTTTCAAAAATTTAAATATAAATGTAGTTCATTTGTATAGCGCCATGTGCGTAGCGTCAGAGGCGCTTTTTGCTAACCATTTATATAGCGCTCCTTCCCAAGGGCGGTTATGGCAGTGCAGGCTGGGTTTCGAACACGACACATTACGACTGTACCACATTACCGCCGTATGCAGGAACGCAACCCATTCGGCCAACCTGCACAACGATATATTCGGATATCCGACCAATTCAATGAGTTTTTGACTGACATTTGTCAGCCAAACTCCATAATTTCTCGAGTTGAAAAAGTTCGTCATGCAAAAAAATAATAATAACTCGAACAAGTCAACTGCACACTGATGGTAGCTTGGGCGAACCACCTGCACGAATCGATGAAGACGACGAGGACGACATCGAACGGATTGATCGACGAGATCGAAGCAGCTTGTATCTCAATAATAAATATTTTACATCACAACAATTAGGTTGTACTGAGTTAATATTCATTGAATATCTGAATCTACAATATCAGATTAATCTGAAATCCCAAAACTACAGCTCGATAGTACAGCAAGAGACAGCTTGCATGCTCGGGTCGTTGATAAGCCAAACGAATATTCCATCTACAAACAAACTGGATGGATGGATGGATGGATGGATGGGTGGATGGATGGATGGATGGATGATGACCACAGAGGAAATGTCCAATTACTTGTCAACATTTCTCGCTCTTTAAGAATTAAGAATGGAAACAAAACCTCAGACTCTGAGACTTTTTGTGCCTCGTTTGACGTCTGGCGGAGGATGAACTCGTCTTGTGGAGCCTGGTCGCTTGAGGTGGTCGGGTCGATGCATAGTCGTGTTCTGAAAACACACAAAACGTGCAGCCGGACGCATCACAAACGGTTCAAACCAAACCACCAGGGGGTATCGAACCGGCGGCCATTCCCACCGAACGCTCCATAAAGTCAGGCTAAAGCGATCGTGAGCATTTTTAGTTGCTAGAAACTGGAACTGATTCGAATTCATTAACCTTGCCTTGCAAATGATCAGCTCGTGCCGTGCGAAAAATGCGGTCGACAACAAAAAGCCACGAGAAGGTCGCAGTGGAAATAATTGGAATATTTTTTTGCTCAAAAATTTAGCTGGCTGTAAATCAGTTGTCAAAATCTGAAACCCGAACGTAAGAAAGCTGATAACCTACATTCGTAAACAAAATCAACCACGTTAACACGATGACATCGCCTTCAATCCACGTCGATTGAAAGAAGAAAATAATGGAGGAATGATGCGAATAGTAACCGAATGCTGTTGGTTTACTGTTGTGCTTGGTTAATTGCTCAATAAAATTGCTCAAAAAAAAATGTTTGTTGTCTCAAAAGAATCAGAAACACATTTTCGTCCGATTGTGCTACTCGGTATTTCATCCTGCTACCATTCAGAGGAATGGATGTAACTCAGGGCCTGGATTTTTACATCCTTCAACTATTTTCAGTAGCAAATTAAAGCTTAACTACAAGCCTTATCGATAACGAGCACTCTGGGAACAACAACTTTGGGAAGGCGAAGAGGCTTTAAGTCCTTAAAATGTTTTCTTCCGAGAACATCGCCCGAGAAGGGATAACTTCCCGACTACGAAAGTTATCATTCCCGAAAACAACGAGCCGCAAAAATGAATAACCATCGATAATTCGACTCATCCAGCTCACTCATCAATTTTCATCCCTGTCATCCCCGACAACATATTAGATCTAACTGCATGGATGGAGTTTATTGTCGGGCAACAAAAGTCGAACTGAGAAATGCGAAATCATGTTCACAATAACGTGGACATCGGTAGGACGGAATGAAGAAAACAATGAAGGCATCAGAGTCCTGATCCTCATCATGAAGAGGATGTTTGTGAAATTAAAATCTTTTTCCGGTTAAAGCTTATCATAATTACCAATGGATTTCGACATGTGTTCATGTTTTTTTAGACACATGTTTTCATTTTCAGAGAGCCAATCATTGCTCCATCGATTTTACGATTCGCGCGAAGAGCAGACGGATGTCTGTGTTGAAGACAATCTGAAATTTGATCAATGACCGCGGTAAAAATGCAGACGCCCTACAAGAAGATTGAGCGATCCAATAGCATCGCATTTACTGGCTCGTGCTACAAGGCACAAGAAAACATCTCTCGGAAAACATTGGATCTGAAACCCTCTTCTCGTATCGTCAAGTACGGAGAAAAAGTCATCTCGTGTTTGCAGCAGTGTTGAATTAATGACAAGCAATGTAAACAACATGGCCTCCACTGCCTTCAACGTCGTTCAGCATTGAAAGTCAATCGAACGTCCTCTTAGAAAGACATTCATCAAAATCACGCAGGACAAAGAAACCACTGTTGATGTCCATTGTCTTCAAACAAACCACTCTGTTAATATTCTCATTTGCGTTCATTTCAATTCAAAATCTCCGATCAAGGATAACGATTAACTGCTATCACAACCACAAAGCAATTACTTAACTTAATTAACAAGGAAAACCCCCAGAGTCTCAGGACTTGACCGCGGACAATCCGATGTGGGACGCTATTAAACCTCCAGCAATTTAAGTCACTCACTAAAAATCATTACCCAAGGATTATTCAATTCCGTCCCCAATGTTATAACAGCTTTCCTTTTCTGCCCTCAACTTATAACCTTCCTAAGTCACAGGAAATCGAATCATCGAATGACATAAATCAAAGTTCAATCCGACATCAAATGTAAATGTACTTCATTTATATAGCGCCACATGCATAGCGTTAGAGGCGCTTCTTGTCAACCATTTATATAGCGCTCCTTCCCGAGGGCGCTTGCGGCAGTGCAGGCTGGGTTTCGAACACGACACATTACGACTGTTGCTATTACCGCCGTATGCAGGAACGTAACCCATTCGGCCAACCTGCATATGAACATCGATTATTCTCGTTCAAAACAGGAAAACAGGTTGTCATCATCTTAGAAAGTTATGATTAAAATGAAATCCTTGATCGATGCCTACAAAAAATAAAACCAGCCATCAGTAGAAGAATGAACTGTTGGAACTATCACTTGCTTCAACCGGATTTCAGCGCATCTCGTACCACCACGAGGTGAACGGATGTGGATTTATTCCATGGATGTCGATGGAAAGATTGCAATCATCAGCAGAAACAAAGGAAATATGGAGGACATAAAATGCGGACCTGCATCGTTTCTCTTAGCTCGACCACTCAGACCCTCGCTATAAATCTCCGGCTTACGATTTCCTTACGGCCAAAGTGCTATAACATTCCATCGTCGATGTGCATTTACAAAACAGTAGTGGGATGTTAATAAAAAGACAAGAAAGGGATATCTCAACCGTGTCTAAAGAAAAAAGTGCCTGCTTTCTTAACTCGCTCGGGAAATCCTAAAAAACGAAAAAGCAAACATCTCAGCACGATCAAGAGGATAATAAACGCACACTCGTGGTGATGAAAGCCTTTGAAGTTAGTTGAGGATCACAGATCTTCTGAAAAGTCGTTTGTTAGAAAGATTGGAAATTGTGGATAATTCTCTCACGAGACTTAACAGAGCAGCGCCCGCTACTTTCCAGATTGGGGTAAGCATTACCACAAGGAATAGGACATTACACGACCAATTCGTAGATAGTGTCTCCTCGAGTTTTTGAAGGTTTGCATTGCTTCTCGAGAAGGTTTGTCAGAAGTGATAATTACTGACACAAGAGTAGAACACGTGCAGGCAATTACACGGACGGCCAGATAAAAAGTTACGAGTAGAAAACACTGGCAAATCATTCGAACCGCGGAGTTAATAAGCGGGGAACAGGCTCATAAAGGAATCCAAGCCGAAAATAATTACTACCACATTTTCTACTGAAAAATTCCAATCCGGTTTTTATCACGTCAGTTCGAAGAATAACGAAAGCGAGAATAAAATTTTAATTATTCCAAAAAAACAAAACTCGGCGAAAGAAAAATGGCGATCCTGAAACAAAACAAACACAACCTAACTCGAAAATAAGAGCGGAGCACCCGGTAATGTTTATCGAATAGGTACGCAACTTGTTCTTTGGCTTTTTTTCTAAAATAATTTTCACCATAATTTACAATGCGCTATAAAAATTAAAATATGGACAATTTAGGCCGAATGAAACCTGAGATCGAAAGTTGAGGCGCAAATAATTATTTAAATAGGCGCATTTCTTAATATCCACAATGCCCTGGATAGAAAGTTCAGTCGAGATAAAACGAAGTTTAACGAGTTTCAAGGTCGAACCTCTACTTTTTTCACGATCGATCTTACAAACAAGAGCCCATGTTTTCAACCTTTTCGAGCCTCTGCGCAGCAAACTTTTGTATTGTTGTCCTAAAACTTGTAATGCAATGTCTTCTTTTCCGGTGTTTTTTTAAATATTTATTTATTTTTCTAGTAACATTATTCCCTAGGAAATGCGCCGAGAATATTCATCCAAAATATTAGTTATGGCGAGTCTAATTCAAAATATTAATTCACGGATATTGTGCAGACATAATAAGCGGCACAACGAGACGATTGTTTCTCTAAACGAAACCGAAAACATCCAGTCTAGCAGCGTGAGAAAGCAATAAAAATCTCATAAGCACAATTTATTTGCATCGTACAGTATTATTATTATTATTATTGTTGTTGTTGTTATTATTATTATTGTTGTTATTATTATTATTATTATTGTTGTTATTATTATTATTATTATTGTTATTGTTGTTATTATTATTATTATTGTTGTTATTATTATTATTATTATTATTATTTCTATTGTTAAACATTATTATTAATCCTATTGTCAAAAAATCATTATTATTTCTATTGTTAAAAATTAATTACATTAATTCTAATTCTTACGATTTAATGAATTTATAAGCAGAAGAGATTTTTGAATTTAAACTCAAAAATGACGTTTTAATTCCTCCAGGGAACTCAACACGTGCACAGCAAACAATCATTTCAATACCTTCACCACGGGCTCTTCCGAGGCAAATATTTTATTTAAATAAAAATTATAAAAATAATTATAATAAATTTCATTAAAATATTTAATTCCAAAATTTCACATCTGCACCTAAGAGCCCCTCTGAAGATGCATTGTTATTGTTTTAACCATGTAACAATATATAGCAAATTAAATAATTAAATAATAATATTAATTATATTAATAAGAGTATTAATATATTCTTAATAATATTCTTAATTAATCTAATTATATGTAATTATAATTCAATTATATTAATGATAAAATTGATATAAAATGACATACAAATTGAATTACAATTTAATTGAATTGTAATCACATAATTATACTAATTATCATTAACATCAATGAACTAAAATGAATTGCTGATTAAGCATTTTCAGTTTATCACAAATCTGTACATTATTGTTCTTTGGTGCTTATGTCATCAAATTAATTTTTGATCCCAGTTCACCATTAATAATGCACTGGTATGGCAAAATGTTGTCTGCTTTAATGTCAGCAAAACAAGTTGATGGTCTTGCGATACCAGTGCCAGGAGATGGAACAATGAAATTGTTGGGGAACCAAAATTTCCAAATGGAATTGGATGGACTGAAGTTTAATCTCATTCAGGAGTGGAACCTTGCTAACCAGATTAAGTTCATAACACAAGTTGTGTTTTGATATTACAGCCAGCAGCAAAGGAGCTCAAGCTGAAGATGCAACAATGCATACTTCTGGAAAAAATCAGAAATCAGATTAGCTTGGCACGTAGGCACCACTTAATGGAACTAATTGTTACAGAGGTGTTTGAAACACCGACGGGACCATCTAGTGGATCAAACAAAGTTGTTTCAGAGATTTAACGAGTACTCTGTTCTTCTGACAAGTCTAACCATGAAAGTGGACTTAATGCAGATTTAATTGCACCTGCCCTCAGACTAACAACCCAGTTTCAACCCAGGGACAATTATTGTGAACTTCTTCGGTTGTTGTTGTTACTTCTCAGAGCAGAGCCAATCGGAGATGTAGACTTTTGGTCTCCCAGAGCATGCCATTGGGCATGTTGGATGGCAAAACTGATTTAAAGTTACTAGAATAATTACTAATAATTATTATTTACAAACTGCTTGAGGAGGTGGGAACATGAAATTTAAAAACTCCACTTTTGAGGGCACCCTAATAATTATGTCTTATTTCAAGTAATTGTTACAAATTAAAGGCACAAACTTTTCTTAAACCATTTAATAATTAAACTAGAACTTAGTAATAAGTTAACTCTTACTTGAACCTAATAATAATTTTAGCTCATTGCAGGGTTTAATCGAAAACTGGGATCCGAGGACAGAAAGAAGTTCGAGCAGTGTTCTCCTTGCAAGAGGTTCTTTGGAGTCAACAACAACCTGCTTGGGGTTCTTCGACGATCACATCTTTGGAGTTGGAACGAGTGAAGGACAGGTGGTTTTATGGCAATAATTTATGACGTATTTATGAGTAATTAATTATTTACTTATGAACAATTATTTAAATGTCATGTCAATTGTTAGCATATTAAATGGTACTCTGTTGTTGCATTCTAGTGTAATGGAGAGGGTTGGAGAGTTTAATGTTGTCTTGTTGAGAAGTTGAATGCCATTGAAGAAACAACTTAGCGATGTTGTGAATGGATTCAATCTTTGCATTTTATTTTGCTCAAACTTTTGGTCACCTCTCTTACTCGACTCTCTGTTCAGGTGTTCGTACTGGATGACAGGTGGCTGGAAACCCCAGTGAGCATCAAAGAGGGCTTAGGAGGCCCAGTAAACAGAGTGGTTTGCAGACGACGGAACGGAAAAGAAGACATCGTCGTGTCGGCAGACGACTCTTCGATAAAAATGTGGTACAAGGACAGTGTAAGTGATGTGGTGGTGTTGTGATAAGGTAGAAATCAAGTTGTTTTTGTTTGCTTAAAATCTTCGTTGCTTCAAAAGATTTCTATGCACAACTTCTACGAACGAACATTGATTGTTGTTTTCTTAATAACTTAACAATTAGTAATAATCTGGTTATTTTTATCTACTAGTAACAATAACTATTTAGTTCATTGTTCATTGTGATCATAATTTCTGTGGTGCATTGAAAGTTTGACTGAATTTCATCGCATTTGCATTGTTGTGATTAGAAGAATATTTGAATCTCATAAAGGAATTGTTTATCCTTCTCATTTCAAGGGGGAAATGTTTGCCGAGGTTCACCCGGGTGCAAAGGTCAACGACTTCCTTCTCGTCCCCGACACCGGACTCGTGTTTGTGGCCAGCGAGTGCTCAGACATCCTTTCGTATTTTATTCCTGTAATGAGTTATTTTTAGTTCTTTGGAATTTCCAGTCAAAAATAATTTCAATCTTTCAATCTACAGGACCTCGGAGGTTCTCCAAAGTGGTGCAACGTTTTATCCTGCTTGAATTCGGACGAGTAGTCGTCGAATGAATTTTAATCTTTTGACCAAAAATATTTATTTGAACTCAGGAATGTTTTTTTAAAAGCCTGGGCGTTAGAAAGTAGTTGGACTGTTTTGAGTTCTGTCATGAGATGATTGCAATTTAGATTCTTGAAATTGAAAATTCATCTTATTGGCCATGTTATGAATAAATATGTGTTTTTTCAGTTTTGCAAGTGGTTGGGACAAGTAACGAAACTATCAAATATCTTGATAAAGTATAGATGAGAGGTTTGATTGCATAAGTTTGGATGTTTGGACTTGCTAAAGGAATCGGTTTATCAGTTCAATTATTATTAATTAATTTAATTATTACGATTTATATAATTGTCCTCAAAAGTTCATAATTTTTTATTATTTGTCAGCATTTATTTATAAAAAAGGAAACTCTTGTTACAAATTCTTGCAAAACGTGTTTGCAATTTATCATTCACTTGGATCATTTCCCAGGGGGGTTGTTTCAGTGAGAGCTCAGAGCAATAGTCACGAGGCATAACGCATCCTCCTGTTGGACTGTAAAATTTCATATTTCATAACTTTCCATAGGAACGTTTCAAAATAGAAAATGTAATTTCTGATCACATTAAGTCTTTCTTATTAACCTCATCAAACTTGTTGATTTTTACGTAATTCCGAAGCCAAATTTGTAACTTTGCAATTTGCTAGAGAAATCTTTAGAACGGCATTCAGTTGGTCGTTTTGATGTCGTGTCTCAGTTCACAGTTGTTGTCCTTGCAGATTTAGATGTAAACGTTTAAACTGAAAAGTCAAATAAAATTCTAAGAAAAATGCGAATTATTTTCACAGACAATTATTTTGCAATTACCACGTTTTTAAACTTAAAAAATAAATTCCGATTAGAAAGAAATATTTTTCAAAACTTCGGCGACTGTGGACTCCTGCTCGTGAGAAAAACTTTTCTTCTCAGAAAGAAATTTCTCCTGCGTTTGTTTCGCTTGCGTTTTTCTTTAATTTTGTTTTGTTCAACGACGTAGTGATGATAATGATCAGGGACGGATCTAAAACTCTTTGGTGGGGTGGGGGCCGAGCATCGGAACCAGTGGCGGATTTAGGGGATGAATGTGAATTTTGAGTTGTTTTTATTTTATAATTCTAGAGATTAACGAGATTTTAATTTTTCGAGATTTACTGGGATTAGTTTCATTTTAATGTTTTACAAAGGAATTATAATAAATTGAAATTAATTGTTAAAACTTAAAAACATATAATTCATGATTGTTGCTTTTAAATTGTAATTTTGATGATTAAACGAATATATTTCTAAATGGAAAATATTTACCATCAGAGAAACGATTTGGAAATGATTATTGCTAAGCAATTGTGCAATTTGCAGTCATTTTAATGACAACAACATTTAATGACAGGCCATTAAATACTTCATTTTTAAATTAAACTTGTAAATTTAATTCCAGTAATTCCATGAATTCTGCAAATTAAAAAGTTAAAAAAAAAGAAAAAGTTTAGTAAAACAATTATCGAATCGTGAAATCAATTATCGGAAAATTAGTATTTGTTTGTTATAATATCTACGAGAGGCCAAGTGTAAGCGTTACTTATTACGCATCTTTCTAGAAATAACAATTACAATAATACAGTGTTTGTTTAGTGCTGGGTGATGACGTCGATGGTGGTGCTGCTGATTGTGATGATGATGTCGATGGCATTGATGACGATGAAGATGTCCCTGGGATTGGTGATAATGTTGAAGATAACGTCATGATAACGATGATATTGCTGACGATGGTGATGACGATGATGATGTTGATGATGATGATAACGACCGACAGCGATGGCGATGAGATTGAGGAAGGATGAGGCCTCCTTTTATTGGAGCAGTTTCAAGTACGGGGCTGAAGATAAGCTGAAGACACTTCTCGTGCAATAAACTCAGGTTAACTGGAATTTAAAGTAATAAAATAAATCAATTAATCATTTAATTAAATGATAATATTTCATTAATTCTAATTCGGCGCTTCAGATTTGTGGAATGTCAGGTGAGTTTATTTTTAAGAACTGTTTGTTTACGATTATTGGTTGAGTTGTTTTAAAATCTGTTTGCTTAAATCGAAACTTTACAGTAAATGTTAGGACAATTCGTGATTTCCCTCACTTTGTGTGGTTGTTGTTGTTGCTTATCGTTATCCGGTTTGCATTTATGATTTTCATTGCATTTGTGAGCGTAACTATAATAAAACTTCAGTCAATATTATTTCTCAATTATTATGTAACTAATTATTATGTAAACTAATTATCACGTAACTAAGTATTACGTAACTATGTTACTCGGTTTATTAATTGTTGTCGTGTTTAAAATTAAAAAATTTTATTTCAAAAATTTTAATTTATCCTTGTTTACAATCCGTAAAATCTGTAATTTACAATCAATTATTTAATTAATTCCATATTTTGGTTTCTAAGCATTTTCCACTGAAATATTGTTTTATTTATTTATTTTTGACTCGAATCTTTTCAATTGAACTCGATAGTAAGACCAGAGGCATAGATAGGTGTTTCGGCGCTCGGGGAAAACTGATAATTTGGCGCCCCCCCTAGCAAGGCGCCCGGGACCACCGCTCCCCCTACCCTCTAGCTACGCCACTGAGTAAGACAAGTACAGAACTTCAAAATTAATTCAAAAGCAAAAAATATTTCGAAACTTAAAAATTCTTAAATAAATTATTCCTTATTAAAATCAATTCCACGTAAAGGCTAAGAAGAACATTTTTTCCGATTTAAAAAAAAGTTTCACTCGATATGTTTGTTTTTATAAATAATAAAATATAATAATATAATAATAGAATAAATAAATAAGTGTTTGAATCGTCATGAATTTAATACTTCAATTTATTTTGCAAATCATCTCCAGAAACATGAGGACGCATGTTGCATGTTGCTCGTTGCATGTTGCAGACAACAAAACGAGGAATGACATCCTGGGGATCCTGAGATTCAACTTCATTCTCAACCTCTCCATCACCATCCTCACAGTGATGCTCAACAACAACAACACCGAATCCAAATGTCTTTGTTGCCTCAACGACAGCGGTCCAAGTCCACTTTGCAGTTTGAAGTGGAACTTTCAACCGAAAGAAAACCGGGATTTCAAGTTCCGACAAGTGGATGGCCGTGTCTTCCACACCACTAATTTTACTCTAGCGACCTCCACCACCGGACATGGAGTTGACATGAGAGTCACGGACGGAAGAAAAGTACACTTCGGAAGAATCAAAAACTGCAAGCATCGTCAGCCCGAATCTTTGGAGGATTTCACGAAAAACTCCGCTCAAACAATTCGACCATGCTGCTCTCGTCCTGTGAGATTCTCAAAAAATCTTTCCGTTGAAATTATGTTTTCTGCCGCCTCTCCAGCTCGGATAAGTCAACGAGGCCAAGGGCCGATGATCAATGAATTGAATGCAGAGGTCAGAGGTCAGCATATCCAGAACATCTCGTCGAGATTTCATCCGAAAAAACAAAAAAGATCCATCGGACGTCCCAAAGAAATTAAAACTGAAAGTAAAACTGAAAGCATCCTTCATGGGTATTTTCCAGGAACAGAGGCGAAGTTGTCTTCTAAATCCAGGCCCAAAAGTCGATTGATTTACGCATCCGACTCCGGCACAACTTCGATCGGCGCATTTAGGATGCACAAACACGACCGCTGGAAGGACTGGAAGGAAAAACTGGATTCATTCAACCGTTCATCCGCGGATGACAGCACGGACGAAATCATCGACCTTGACATCAGGAGACGACCTCAGCACCACCGTCATCGTCATCGTCTTCCTCATCGCCATCATCATCACCACCATCAACAACATCAACAGCAGCAGCAACAACAACAACAACAGAAACAACAGCGGCAGAGACAACAACATCGACACAATAAACCACCTCAAACAGCCCGTCCAAAACCAAAAGACGACTCTCGTAACACAGGGAAAGGCCTCCACACCCACCAACACAATCACCACAACCACCAGCAGCAGCAGCGGCAGCAGAAAAACATCTTCCAGCACA
Source organism: Hirudo medicinalis (assembly GCA_011800805.1). Taxonomy (NCBI): domain Eukaryota; kingdom Metazoa; phylum Annelida; class Clitellata; order Hirudinida; family Hirudinidae; genus Hirudo; species Hirudo medicinalis. The sequence continues at coordinate 84,404 of MPNW01000169.1, read as the reverse complement.
AACCACCCCCTGAGAACATGGGAAGGATCATCGTAGCAGGTTTATTTTCCCTCTCCACGTCATCAGCGGAGGACGAGATAAACGCCGAGAGTATCCTTTCATCTGCCCATCTCGCCATCAAGCACATCAATGCCAACCGTTCCATCCTGCCTCATCATCACCTGGAGTTGCACTGGAATGACACCAAGGTGAGCATCGCTCTTGTTGTTCATTCCATCTCATCTTGTTGATGTCCTTGCGTTGCCCAGAAGTCCAACAACTCGGTTCATCTCGAGGATTGTTATTTGTCTTGCAGGTTATCGAGTGCAAAAAAAGGCAAAAGAAATTATGTACAAAAGAATTACAGTGAAATAGTAACATAGAAAAATACAAATATCACAATTGTTATTACATTAATTTTCATTTATCGTTTTGATGTCTTATCGATTTATAAGATTAAATGTTATTATTATTATCATCATCATCATCATCATCATCATCATTATTATTATAATTACTATTATTATAAAAAAAATAATAATTACACAGAGCGACCCAGAGGCATATTTACGATGTTTGTAATCGTGTGTAGCACATGAGGTCTCCCTCGTCAGGAATGGAGAGACTTATGAAGATTGTCAGGAATCTTTTTGGGATGCTGGATGAAACCACCACCTGCTGCTGAGACAGATTCATGGAAGGATTTATTGGCACTTATTTCCATTTAATGCCAGAAAAATTATCTAAAGGAATTAATTTTTTTTGCAGGGGAATTTGGTTTAATGGATGACTACATTAGATTGCTCATTTGTTTTTTGAATCCTCCCAATAAATAACTTCTATTATTAGTGAAATCATTTTAATTTGAAACGAAATAAATTATTTTTGTAACAATTGGTGTAAAACATTCTCTTAAACCATTCTCTTGGAGCAACAAATGACCATGAATGTCATCCAAATCCATCCATCCAGTCATTCATCAATTCATCTGTCTATGATTTCATCCATTCATTAACCCATTCATTCAATCTCCAATCAAATCGACGGACCTAATTTTCCATGACAACATTAAAATATATATTTAAAATAGCATATTTATTTCATAATAAAATCTATTTATTACATAATTTCAATTATAACTTATTAGAAATGTTCATCTAATTTATTTATTACTGCTAAATTCATCAACTGATCAGCTATTAATTAAGTTAAATATCTTCTCAGACATTCAACAAGGGAAGGAAAAGTTGACATCCCTCGTCGAAACTATGGTGATAATTCGTGTCACTCTTGACAGAAATATTGTGAAATATGTGTGGTGCTCTTGCAATTCTCTCATTCGTTCGATTTTTTTCCATCAACTAAGTAACCGAACACTCTCCAGATGTGGTATTCCAGATGTTATATTTTTATGTTGAATTTTTAAAATTATTATTTAGAAATTTCACGATGGATGCAAACTGAAAGGAAGTTTTTGAGAAAAATTACTCTAGAAAATTGGCTCTCTTAAAGTTTCTTTTTAAGTCTTGTAATAACTCGTCTAGAAATACTTGTTGACAGTATTTTATCCAAACTATTATGCTGATTAATTATATTAATTTATGATAATGCTAATAATGATGGTGATGACGATGATTAAAATAAAAACAAGAGGTGCCTTGGAAGGGGTCTCGGAAGTCTTGGTCTTGACAGCCTTTGCCTCGGAAGTTGTTGTGAAAGTTTTTATGGGGAGCATTGAATTGCCGTTGAAGTTAATTAGCTTAAGCTGATTATCACTCCACTCTGCTTGTTTATGGAACCTTCCTGGAGTGTGGCTTCTTCCATCCCCAATTTGAGCTCTAAACTTTAAGAAGTAGTTTGAAAGTCCAATGATTCTAAGTAGATAAATAATGACGAGGTTTGAAAGTAAAGAGAAAATATCATTGACTTCCAAGGTTATTTTGATTACTGGAATCGAATTTGCAAATTGTAATTAACCGTTATTTATGTTCAACTTTTAACTTGTAAATAATTTGTAAATTTTGGACAAATTTCTAACATTTCTTAAACATTCTCTTTTTTGTAGGTCTGACCACATATTCACACATTCACATATTCATAGTCGATGGCCTAGTGTGAGACTAGAATTGAACAATTCCTTCAGTTTATCTGTAACCATGCAAACATCCACAATCTGAAACCTTAGTCAACATTTAACCATACCAGCATTCAATCAACATGACAAAATACTTCCGTATGTGTGCTTCTTGATGAACGGACACTAGGTAAAATAGTTTTCCCGCTTTTCTCCCATTCGTCTGCTCAATGGGATTCTTCCTTTTAACAGGATTGTTAACAATATTTCATAAAAGTATTGCTAATACCTTTACCAATATTCATTTCAAAAAGTATGTTACAACAATAACTGCCAATATTGGAAGCAAATATCCAAGACTTTTAGCCTTTTTTCCTCTTGCAAAACATCCAGACCCCAATCTGCAGGACGCATTGTCCACACATTCTTTTGTAAAAACTTACTGAACTGGAAGCAACTGATGAGTTGGAATACAAAAACAATTTATCAAACTTGATTTCGTCTTGGGCAATGTTCAATAAAAGCATTGCTATCGAATATTGCGAGCTGCAAAAGTATCATAGATACCCATTTCGATACTGACGGCAGAAAGTATCGGAGATAGTAACGTCGCGTGACGAATACTGCTTTTACCAACAACCCTGCTTTTTAATTGGTCGATCCTTTATTGTGATTGACACGATTACACGATTTTTTCGATTTATTCGCGAGTTCACAACTTTTCTGAAGATTTTAAAAGTTTAGAGGTTTTTAAATATAAAAACATTTCATGGAACCTCCAGAAAAAGGGCTCAACTGTAATTCATCCTAATGACACATCATGGGGTGGAAATAATTCAATTTATATAGCGCTTTAATGCACAGTTGCTGAGCTCATTTATGTGGTGCTTTTTCGCGAGGTTCTGACTTGATTACGACCTGGAAGTAGTCTAGTGAAGAAAGAGATTACTTGTTTACTATAATTATATTAACAACAACGATAATATTATTTGTTGCAATAATTTAAAGTTATTTTATTGGACGATTAAAAGATTAAGAACTTGGAAAAGTTTCCGATTCATCTGGTCGTGCTTGAAATGAGAAACAACTTCGACTTTTTAGTGGCTGAACCTGTGGAGTCTGTTTTGGAAAGATTCGAGTATCTTCAAGGTCTGATGATTTTTAATGGACAATCAAAGATATGCATAACAGCGTTTGGAAAATGAATCAAGAAAATACATAAACTAAGAACACAACCTCCCTTCGGAGATTCTTAGAGAGTACAAGTAAACGGATTATCCTGTCGTCTTCGCAAATTCCTATTTCACGAATATTCGCAACAAAAACAACTCCATTTTGAGAAAGGCAGAGGAAAATTTGCTTTGTCAAAAACAATGAAAAGTGGATTGCCATTACTTTTCATAATGGAAATAAATTGAATTTGGATGAAAGCGAAAAGATCCAAATTCTGGAAGAATTTTCCATAAAATACCTGGATCTCATTCATCCACGTGGATTGAATTTCCAGGTGATGTTCGATTTTGAAGGAAATCTGGAAGCGGTCTTCCGTTCAAACATTGCAATGTCGGAAATGTTATCATCAAAACATGGTCAGCATGTTCGTGTTCCTGCGCCATCAACAAACGATGCGCAAGTCAATGGAAATCATTCTCCATCAATTTAGAAGAATTATTCTCGAATAATTACTGAGCTCTGATTCAATAAATACTTTATTAAATGCAATTGGGTTGATAACTAATTAATTAAGGGAAACAATAATTGATTGGTAAATGCTGTTAAATAATTTTGTTTGTACTTCATTTTATATAGCTCCATATGCATAGCGTCAGAGGCGCTTTTTGTTAACCATTTATATAGCGCCCCTTCCCAAGGGCGCTTGCGGCAGTGCAGGCTGGGTTTCGAACACGACACATTACGACTGTTGCCATTACCACCGCATGCAGGAACGTCACCCATTCGGTCAACCTGCACACTTTACTTATATTGACATTATTATTCAATATTTTGTATTAATTATTAATTCGATATTGAATATTAACAACCTGTCAATCTTATTATTTCCATTACAATAAATATCTGCATGTTTTGTGATCCATAGTTATCAACAGTGGTGTGTGTGTGTGTGTGTGTGTGTTTGTGTGTGTGGCTACGATAAGATGGACGGATGCTGACCAAGCATCGTGATAACGAAGTATTGCATTTACTTGTAGTCTTCACTTGGAATTTGTAATAATTATTATTTATATTCAAATAAATTATTAACATTAAAATAAATATCGCAATAAAATTACTATCGTAAAATTTGTTCTCCCTAATGAATAAAATTTCGACAATTTTGGATTTTCTGCCTCACCAATGGAGCCTGCGTTCGCTCACTCACTCACTCACTCACTCACTCACTCACTCACTCACTCACTCATTCACTCACTCACTCACTCACTCACTCACTCACTCACTCACTCACTCACTCACTCACTCACTCACTCACTCACTCACTCACTCACTCACTCACTCACTCACTCACTCACTCACTGCACTACCACTGCACAGGTAGGGATCCATCAGGACCCCGAGATCTCTAATCCAACGTACAATCCTATCAACGTCCTGAAGAGTTTGGCCGTTTATGAAGTATTCATGATCATCTGCTTTCTTTATGTGTGCTCTCGCAGAGAAAACCTGACATTTGACGGGTGCAAGTTGCAGTTGCCATGTGCCACTCCGTTGGACCACCTCGAGAGCAGATTATAGCTGGGTCTGGGACTGTGTAGGCAAGCTTGACATCGTAAGCAAACAGCTTGCAAACAACGTATAGAATCCTCGATTAGATTAGGAAGGTCATTAATGTATTAGAGAAATATATAAATAATATATAACAGAAAGGCAGTGGAACGCACTGTGCACACTGCCTTAGGGAACGCCACTGGAGACATGAGTGCCATTTGATAGAGTCCACCAATGTCGATGCGTTGGCTCCTCAAATATTCGATAAGCCAGTCCCTGATGCTGCCGTGGATGTCATAAGAGGATGTTTTATATAAAAGTTTACTGTGTGACTCTGAGTCAGAAGCCTTTTTGAAGTCGAGATGAATAACGTCAACGGGTTGCCCAGACTGGAATGCCTCAGACCATTGTTGGGTTCATTCAAGTGTATTGCAGTAGAATTGCCGCTCACAAACCAATGCTGTTGATCAGCATGCTGATTCCAGTTGATTAATTTGTGGTGCAGTGGATGATGCATGAGTGATATGTTGATAATTGTTGATAATAAGCTCCATTACTCGACAACAAGTTGAATTGATGGAGATAGATCTGTGGTTTGCCATCTGGTCCAGAAGACTGAGGAATCAAAGCATAGCAGGGTTGTTTTCACGATAACCGGGGTAAATCTGACTTCCTTTATTTCTGCTGGAAATGAAGTTCTGCTGGAGTTTGGGAAGAAATTTTTGTATTCTCGCCGTCACCAATTGGGAAAACTGAAAAAATTCTATGTTGAAGATATTGCCTCTCAGATAGTCAAGACGCCGCAGGGATGGGCGATCTCTATTATGCTCCATTTATTATTTAATTTGTATGAGAATGCAGCTGTTTATTGATGTATTTATGGAACTTTCCAATGTTTTTATTCTGAATTAGATCAAGTTAGAGGTATGCTTAATATCTTGTAATGGAATCACTACATGTTTTGGCAAAACTATTAATATAATATCTGGCCTTGCATCTAGTGATCCGTCGAAGTATCCAGATCCTCCAGAGTTTCAATTTTGTGCACTTTCTGGATGAACGGAGGATGTCTATTTCTGAATTTGGTAGAAATGAAGGAAGTTTGGGGACACGAGTCTGAAAAGTCAGTTAGCTCTGACATCTGAGGTCGGAGCAACAGGCCTTCAACAGTAAAACATTATTCATTTATGAATAATATCACATAATAATAGTTTCACTAATCATGAAGTGGAGAAGCAATATCTTCTATAATAATATAATAATTAGTCGTAATTATTTAAATCGTCAGCATGACTATTTATAATAATTAAATAATTAACATTTAACCCAGTTGCATTTGTTGACTCATCAAATTTATTAATGTCACTCACCGTACAAGTTCGCTTTTTAAGAAATTTTCTGTTATTTGAGAGCCTGATTAGGTGGAATTTGTCTGAAAATGAATTTTTAAAAACTTTATTAATTTGGAAATGCTGCGCAAACAATTTCCTTTTTAAAAACATTTTTTTCAGAAATCCATTTCTTGGACTTGAACAAGAAAAAAAAAAATAACCCAATAAGCCTTATCGTGAAACCGTCAATGTTTTCGACTTTGAAGTTCATAGGAGCATCAATCCTCAGTTTTGAGTTAAGAATTCAGTTGTGCGTGGTCTACGTGTTCCACTTTCAACAATAATTCATCAAAGTGGGCGCCGCATAAATCACGCTGAATGACGTGAACGTCTCTCGATTCATTTAACACTTAAACATTTTTTTTTATAACAGGAAATTGAGATTACCGCTTTAAACGCTGATCTATATTTTCCCGGTCAAAAGGAATGTTTTTCTCTTGTGGAAATCTGTAAATTGAAATGCAACGGAATTTATTTGGCGCAAAATAAAACTTCACAAGTATTACGAGTCATTTATTATACATTAGACTTTATTATACATTTTTATCTGCTACAAATCATAGATCGATCTTTTTTATGATCATGAATTACTTTTGTGAACCTCTCAAAAAATTCTCCTCGAAGCACGTGACATCGGTCAAATGAACTTCCTGAATTTTGAGGAACCTTCCACACGACTTCCTTCCAATTCAGGCGGGACATTCATTCATTCTTTGAATCTTCATTATTCAGAAAATCATTTTTAAAAATATTTTTTTCCCAACTGCTGCAGTTTTTAATAAATGGTTCGAAATAAATTTATTCACCAAAATAATGTGTTTCTAACTAATTAAATTCTTGTCCTAAGCATTCAATTTATCTGAAATTCCAAAGATTTCTCCATCTTTTATGTAAATTATTTGACTAAAAAATTCGGAATAATTTTCAGAAACAAAAAATAAATGAGTAAATAAATAAAATCATTTAACCTACAACCTTGCTACAAACTCCGGCTGACCTTTGACCCCAGAAGATCAGCAAATGATTTGTTGGAGGTCATTGAACGATAGGAGTTTGAACTTGGTTTAAGTCCACATTTGCAGTTGGATTTCATTTTTATTCGTTTCATTTGAAATACAAAAAATTAATTGAAAAATATTCACATGCAATTATTTTTTAAAAATAAGGTATATTTATATTTTTTTAATCAAATATTTTCAAAAAATTGTGTATTTTTGTGTGTAATTAACCAGGTTGTCTGGTAATTTCATAACATTTTACGATGGCAACACAAACAAACATGGATGCGAACTGACAAATGTTTTTTTTTGGGGGGTTTTCGTTATGTTTTGATTAAAAATAAATAAACACCTAAAAGTTGTCATTTTTCATTGCAAATGTCTTCAACTTGTTGAGGCTCAGCAGCTGATGAGACAGAAAGGAAGTAATTAAAAACATCATCTTTGTCGTCGACGTCGTCATCACCATCCTCCTCCTCCTCCTCCTCATCATCATCATCATCATCATCATGTTGTATGAAGGCATCTGATGGATCGCCTAATAAAATGCACCCAGTTCAAACTCCCCATCCATGTTTGAAAATTCGCGATGGAAAACTGGAAGCTGGAATGTTGAATAATAATGATGAGAGAGTTGAATAATAATGAGCTCCTTGACGAGGCTGACGTTCACCTTGTTTACACTGACGTCATCATTTCATTACAAGTTCTTTGCTAATTTATTGCAAAAGCATTTCTATTATTATTTTCATTATTTTTATTCAATTTTTGAAAATGTTTACAAATAACATTAATATTATAATAATTTTATTATTATCGTTTATATTATAATTGTCATAAATATTTAATATTTTTAATCAGCAAAAAATAAATTGAAATACGAACATTTAATATTTCGTAGCTCGTGCTCCAGGAACGCATGTTTCATGCTCACGTTTCATCCTTCATTAATGATTGTAATGATACCTGTGATGATAATGATCGATGATCATGGTAATGATGATGATGATGGGATGAGGCGAGGACGACGACGATGATGACGACGATGATGACGATGATGATGACGATGATGATAATCTTGGTTGGAATGATCGATGGTTCTGAGCTCAATGAGTTTCACAATTAGCCCACCACATCCTTCAATTTTCAACAGAAAGTATGTCCATCACATTGGGAATCATTATCAGGATTTTCAAGTTTTCAATTTCGTATCATTAAATTCTACTTGTAATTGTTAATAATTGTAAAAACAATGACTAAATCTGTGGTGGGTTTACCAAATAAATACAAAAAATATTTAAAAAAATAAAATATTAGTTTTATGAAAATACATTTCCAACGTATTTTCCATTAAAATGGAAAAAGAGCTTTTTTTGTTCTTTCAATTCACTTGAAGCTCAACACGTGACACCTGCATCATCCCCACGGAACTCTGCTTTCATTTTGCTTTAATTTGACTTTTGATTTCGCAGTAATAATTATAATAGTTATGTAAGTATAATTAATAATAAATAAATTATACATTATAAATTATATGTATTACCAATATTTTATATTATAATTCTATAATATAATATAATTAATGATATAATTTTAATAATTATTTGCTCACTAATATGTAATAATAAATGTTATATAATTATATAATTTATAATTTATTATAATATTATATATTAAATATATTATATTATATAATTTATATATAATTATAATAATTAAAATGTTAATAATTATAATTATCAATTAATATTAGTCATCAACATTAAAACAAAAATCCTAATGACATAATAATTAGCTGTGATTATATTTCAAAGTGGCAGTTTATTATTAATAATTTTAATAACGTTAAATTATTGTAAAGTATATTATATATACATATTTTATTAAAATATGTTTATAATTAAAAGTTATCTTTAATAAAGATTTTTATTTTTTTACAATTTGCAAAATACTGGTCACGGGACTGGTGACGATTGTTCTGTGATGACAAAACGAGATGAACTGATTAAACTTTTATTTAGTTGGAATGTTTGACTCTGCAAACCTCCAAGAATAACAACACAAAATTCCATTTGAAATTAACTCCTCCCTCTCACTTTCACTTTCGATTTCAATTCATTCATTTATTTTCACGAATTCTTCAACAAAACCTTTTTTTTTTGTCTCCAACGACTCTTACATTAAAAAGCAAGCACTGGTTACGTTGATTGCTTAAATCCCGCTGTTGAACCCACACGACCTTTGAACTTCGCCTCTGTGACCTCAAAGCTTCGGGGCGTTGATTGGGTGAGGATTTGCTGGAGAGTGGGAAACTTTGGATGATTTATTTAAAAAAACTTTGAATAAACACAAATTATGTGGAAAAATATTTATTTTAAGGATTTCGTTTTGATCTATATGAGTCGCGACTTTAAATGAACATAATACATACAATTATAACTATTCGGATAAACTTATTGAACCGAACCAACTAATCAGAGTTGAACTGACAACTTGAAGAAGTGAACTTTGAAGAACCAAATATTTAATTGATTAATTAACAATTATTTACAAAAAATAACTGAAACCGATCAAGAGTTTTTACCACTTTAAGTTTTGCCTGAAACTTGAAACTTTTGAAAGAATTTCAAATTTACGACTTGGAAAATTTTGGAACTGACACATTTTGAGGAAGCCTCTAAATTTAAGTCTCGCTTGGATATTTACAGCATACTTGCATTTACGTTGGAGGTTATCATAATGATATCATACTTATTATAATATTATGTTAAAATTATACCAATAATAACTTTTTATTGGTAATTATTGTAAATAATTGTTTGTAAAAAGTAACTTAAATTTATTTTGATTTTGTTGAATTTCATTCCTCTGTCAATTATTAGAATTGAATTCCCTCCAGTAAATGCTTCTTAATTATAATTACTTTCATTCTTAATGCGCGTGTTTGTCAGGAGAATTCGTAAACTTTCCACTCACAAATTGAGAAAAGTACTTTCTTTTCTCTAGATTTTCTGAAAAACAAAAACTTTGAAATTCGAGTTTTAGAAAATCATTTGTAATAATTAACTTGTAATTAACTTACTGTAACTTACCGAAGTTTAAGTACCGAAAGGCATTCACGTAATTAATTTTGACCGACATTTTTAAAAAGTTTAATTTTGAAATTCCACTCAGATTTCAAGAGTAGCTTTTCAATTCCATCCATGAAAATATTTTTCACTCGACATTTTCACATTTATTCGTTATAAGAATATCGTAAATATAAACATTTTATATTTTTTTTGTAAAACTTAGTCAGATTAAAACAACAACTAAATGGTAACAAGAAGACAAATATTCGAGAGTGTAATGATTGTTAATTATACAACATAAACAATGTGAAATTACATGTGTTTAATTAATAATTAATTGATAACAATAAGTAATAATTGAGTTTCAATTACATTAAAACATTCCCAGTGTGACATGGCCATAGCAACGAGAATACTGTTCGAGATGATGCACTTCAAGCCCTCAACGGCCATCCTCTTCGGAGATTCTTGCAGCCGTGTGACTGTTCCCATTGCTGAAACTGCCGTCTGGTGGAACTTGGCTCAGGTTATTTCTGATTTAAATTTTTAAAAATGAAGATCATAAAATAAAAAAATTGACACAGTTGGAAATTGAAAAACTTGGAAATTGTTAAAATTTCAAACGTATTAAATTTATTAATTGTTAATTTGTAATTATTAGTTGTTACAATGACTGATATCAAATGATATTGATTATTATATTAATTATTTGCGAATGAAAACTCAGTAATTTCATTTCTTTTTGGTGGAAATACTTTGTCAGGAATTACAGGGCCAGAAATGTTGTACTTTAGATTGTTCATATTTTAAAACCGTTTTTGTAATTTTTTGACTTTTCTCTTTAAATTCATTTCCTTGAAATCCAATTTCTCACAAACATTTAATCTGAAAAGTCTGATTAGGTTTACAGCTATTTTATCGAATCCGTTCCAAATGATTCTTTTTTAAGTTTCCAAATGTTATCACAGAATCATAAATTTCTTATTAAGAATTAAATAATAATAATAATAATAATAATAATGACATTAAAATAAATAAATAATAATAATACTAATAATTTTAATAAAAATAGTTAACAATATTAATAATACTATTATTAATAATAATAACAATGTCTCAATACTCCTCCTTTCCAGGTGTAAAGGGAAATTATTCGTTTGTAACAGTTGAGAAATTGTTCAACCAGGTAAAACCTTTTAATTACTGTAATTGCTATCCTGGATCTTAATTATTTAAGTGGTAATTTGCAGTAATTTCAAGTTGTAATCTTCTTCTTCTTCTTCTTCTTCTTCTTATTATTATTATTATTATTATTATTATTATTATTATTATGGTCATTTCATGATTATTATTAGTTACCTAGTTTTAGCAGAGAGAATTCCAGCTCGTTAACGTAAGTTATTCAATACTAAAATTAGCCTCTAATCCCCGTGCGTAATCCCCTCGGAATATTTATAAAACTAATCCCAGTGGATCGGTTGAAAGGTGGGTGCTGGTTGAGTGCTGGTTGAGTGCTGGTCGGATGCTGATTGAATGCAGGCTGAATGCTGGATGAGAAGGGGAAGTTGGTACTTCTGCAAACGTAGACTCTCTTCAGGAGGTTATGAAAATAAATGACTTTACGACAAAATTAAATGATATATTTGCGTTCGGACATTTTAAGAGCCTAGAATTGTATTGTTGTTGTTGTTGGAATATTTACAAACTTACATCAACTGACGTAGTTAATTGATCGGTCAGGAGGAATTTTGAATGTTTATTAACAATGAAGTCATGCAGAGTGCGATAAACATACCTACCCTTATAACTATTCATAACCTCATAACTAATCATAACCTCATAAGTATTCCTTCTCTCGTGTGCAACCACCATGGCATTGCTGACTCAACGTCCGAGAACCCACATGTGTCTCCTTAAATAAGCATACCTACCTGACCTGGGTCAGGCCACATATGGTTAGTTCACCATGCCGGCCGGCCACAACACCCCCCTTTGCAGTTGAATTTAGGCCCTAGTATGTATTTCTTCGCTTTAGTGAAAAATTTGATTTTAGAAAATGAATTGCTAATGAATTTTAATTATTTATCAAACGATCAAGAAACAGATTCATCAATTTTTTGACAAATGAAAGAATCTGGTAGATTGACAAATTAATTAAAGAATTAAGTAATGCAATTACTTTAATTGCAATTAGTTCAATTTAACTTTTAAAATATTTTAATAATTTCAAATTATTTTGCAGCTTTTTTTGCAGGAAGTTTGCATCGCAAATAAATTCCAATAAATCTTGTTTTTTCATTTGGTTGTAACAACCATCGACTAAACATAAAAACCTCGAATATCTGTCATGGAACTGACATTAATCAATAAGTTGTTCGAACACTCATTCACCTAATTTGTACATTCCTTCCAGCTGTCCTACGGTGACACGAACCCAGTTTTGTCGGACAGGGAGAAGTATCCCAACTTCTTCAGAACAGTTCCCAGTGACACAGACTTTAACGCTGCCAGAATAAATTTCCTTCAGCACTTCAAATGGAGCAGAGTTGCAACCATCTACCAGGACGCCTCTACAGGGAATTCCAGACATTCGCTTGTTGGTGTTTTGTCTTTGAATGTTTTTTGTCGCTGTCTTGTTGGTGTTTGTGTTTTGTTGTTGTTGAATATCTTTTGTTGTTGACTTGTTGATGTGTTTGTGTGTTGTTGTTGTTGAATATCTTATGTTGTTGTCTTGTTGATGTGCTTGTGTTTCGTTGCTGGTGAAAGTGGTAGACGACGAAAACGAAATTAATTGAGCCGTGAAATGATTGGATGAATTTATTGCGTGTTCTGACATATTATAAATTCCATCACTTAATGGCACTTCAATTTAAGCAACTTCAAGCAAACGTTTAGTAATAAAAAATTAACTTATTATTATTATTGTAACGGTATAGAAATAACTACCGGACATCGATTAAAAGCTATTACTCGGTGGTGTGTCTTTGATCAGTCCACGAAGAAACCGGAAGTGCTAGACTTGGAAGCAAGATGGCCGATGGAAAATTATTGCCTGGATTAAGAAATTCCGGTGTTTAAATGGAAAAGTTTGAAATCATTTCTTTGAGAAATTTCATGGAATGAAATGAAATCGAAAGCATCCAATCATTTGTTAAGATAAATGACGTTTCAATACTTCAACTTCTCAATTTTATTTCAAGCTTCTTCATTAAACGTGCCTTGAAAGTCAATTTTATGCAAAATGATCAGATACTTACAATTTTTGATATTTTAAAAATATTTTTGATGCCTCGACAAAAAGCAACTTAGATGTTCACTGAAAAATGAATTTCAATTCAAAATATTCCTTCTTCTTACACTCAAAAAGCTCAGCTTAAAATATTAAAGGGTGAAAAGACCTTCCTTGTTGATGTCGTCAACATGAACCACGTGCCTGAGTGGTGGAATCAATGGTCTAAAATGCATTTGAAGCCGCAATGGATGTTTAATCTGATTGTTATTGTTATTATTTATCATTTACTTGCTATTTCACCGATTTCAAGTAAATATTTGATTATTAAATGTCACTTAATTGGAGGCAAAATTGATTTGATTGTTTGTTCGGACGAACAACTACAATTCGTCAACATTTCAAATTTACTGATATTACAATATTTCAAATCAGCCTATGATAACATATTTTTAAGTTGAATTTTCTATCAATACAAGTTTAAACAAATATAATTTTGATTTTGTAACGAAATATACGATCATAAAAGAATATTTAGAGTGCAATCAAGTTATAAAAACTTGCGAACGGCCAAAACGAACGCCTTAAACACTCTGCTTGAGAAGCCTAGAAGTAGAATTTATATGTTTTGTTTTAAGCAAGATATTCGACATTCATTTGAGTTTCGAAATTGTAAGTTGCAAAGTACTTTGATACATTACTAATACTAATTCCCAATTGGTAGATGATTTGAGCTATTGTTAATCATTTAATTGTATTGTATAATTAAATTTGCATCTTAACATTTTTAAATAATAATAATAATATTATTAATAATAGTAATCATAATATTAATCATAAAAATAATAGTAATAATGATAATAATGATAATAATAATAGTAGTAATAATAGTGATAATAATAATAGTAATAATAATAACAATAATAACGCCAGATAAAAATAAAATTATTGATTAATTATTATTGCAGATCCACGAGAAACTGACAGGATTGTTGGACCAACTGAACATGGACAGGGAAACTGACAGTTTCTCAGCTGATCCGAGTACTGCCCTTCAACACATCAAGGTGTCTTAATTATTGTATTTGCAATTGCATTTTGTCATCATCATCATCATCATCATCATCATCATCATCATCATCATCATCATCGTCATCGTCATCGTAATCGCCGTCGTCGTCGTCAGGCATTGTTGTTGTTATTACCTGCATATTGTTAATTCACTTAATCAACTACTTACATAGTAGCAATTAGTTTAATAAATTATCAACCATAATGTTGAGGACATCTAAACATCATCACAACATCAGGTACGTAACATCGGGTCACAACAAGGGTCAACTTCAATTTTGTTGCCCGCCTTTTCATGCCTCGTAGCCCATGAAATAACATTACAGCAGCTGTAACATGTACGTGCCTTAAATGCTGTGTGCTTGCTTAAGCTTACTCGTCTTGTCCTATTCATCAAGTTATGCCGAGGACATTACTAAAATACTAGTACTACTACTTTGAAACATTTTATTGAGCCCTAAAACACGCACTGAATATCCAACATCCGAAAACCTCACCGAATATTTAAGGTCCTCCGACGGGTCAGGGATCACCCAAGGACCGTAACATAAATGAAGTTTGTGAATACTATCAACTATAGTTGATATAGTTAAATTAGTTCTCCGCGGAACTATGAAAGTGAGTGTAACTTGACCAAATAACTGTAACTGTGCATGAACGATTCATTGTAAATCAAAATCAAACGTAATTCAAAGAACAGAAAAATCTAGTTCTATCAATTCATTCGACTGCTCTTCTTCTGTAAGCAATGGCATGGAAGGCCCCAGGTTGTCCTCTGATTCTTACGACCCACTTCTTGCTTCCTCCCTTCTGATTGACTTCTTTTAATTTGTCTGCAAGCAATTTCTTGCAGTCCTCCCTGTCTTCCTTTGACAAATCAAAGCTTTATTACTTTAAAGATTACTTTATTGAAGCTTTCACTATCTTTCAATCTGCTGCTGTTATCCAGAACCATGTTCTTGGTCTCTAAGCTTTCAAATTTTATCAATAAGGGCCTTGGTTTTGAAGATTCAACTTTTTTGCCAATTCTGAACATTTCCAGGATTTCATTTTCTATTTTTCTGCCTGTTTCTTCTTTCGGGAGCTTTGACACAACTTCTTTTTCTTTGGACTTTCCCACATCTTCTGTCAAATTGTAGACTATGATGTTGTTCTGTCTTCTTTGTCTATCATTGTTCATTTCTATTTTTGAGTTTGTGTCAGTCACTGATCCTTGGATTTTCTCAACATCTGTAATCAAGGTTTCAACTTTATTTTCAAATAAACTGGTCCATTGTTTGGTTAGTTGTTTGTTCTCCTCCAAGCAGTAGTACTACTAGTACTACTAGTTAAAAAAGTTAATCACAATTATTTGTTTATCGTCCCCCTTCATTTGTTTCTCACACAGTGAAATAGCATTGAAAATGGCAAACAAACGTTCGGCAACGATTGCACAGTGGATGTGATGTCCATGATGGAGTCCATGATGGTGTCAATAAAGAAGAAACGGATTATCTTTCCATTCATTCCCGTTGAATCCCGATCTGTGCGAAAGATGGATTAGGACGAACCTTTTTTTTTTCTGCCATTTTTTTATTTATTATTTTTTAAAGCTTACAAGCACTTTAACAGTTTCACGAATCAAAATAAACTAACTAAACCAACTAAATCAACTAAAGACTGAAGTGATAAACAGAAAGGAACGTCCTAAGGGAGAATTCCCGCTGATGAACGCCCAATGACAAGCATGAACTTAATTGGTGATGTAAATGTTAGTGTGTGGAATTGAACTCAGTTGGTTAAAGAAATATTTGTGAGTCGATGATGAGCTGTTCAAATAGACGTTTGAAAGCATATAAGTTTGGCTGATCAGTAATATTTAGTGTAATCCTAGCTTAAATTCTTGGTCCCAGGTAAAGAATTGAGTGACGATTGATATTGAATTTAGCAAAAACAGGTCTTAATTTTGAGATGGACGCACGTTATGCGAATGCACGGATGATGTTTTTGAAAACAGAGGATCAAATGGAATAGGCAACATGTGGAGATCTAGTTTGTTCATGAGAATATCTGCATGAAAGTGATTTATTTGAAAATATTATATTATATTATATTATATTATATTAAGTTGGATCGACTTGATATATAATTAAATAAGGTATACAGAGGAGGTCCTCTAAAACGTTCAGAGCTTGCATTTACCACCTGTCTCAGCAATTGGAAAGTTTTTGAAGCATTGACAAAGTCAAAAATTGGTTTAAAATCCTGCATTAGTTCAACAAATCAAAAGGATTTCTTCATCAAAATTGTTGACAGATGACTTGTAGAGGAATATTTATGTTCCCTTAGGTGAATGAAAATATCTAAAAAAAAGAATAAAATTATATAAAATCGCTATAATTAAATATATGAAAAATAAGTGTGAGATGTGTATTTTGTTTGCCAACAAACAATTATCACATACAAACAATAAACAAATATCATATACAAAAATTGCGTTTGTTTCACTCCAAGAGAATGTTTGTTAGCGCTCAAGCTACATGCCTACGCTGTGGTTGTTGGCTGTTAGTTGTTGTTCGTGGTGGTGCCACGAAGAAATAGAATATTAATCTGTAACAGATTTCCATGGTTGCAGATCTTCTAAATTGAACAAAGTCAATCATAATGCCATCATCGAATATTAACTTCTGCCATTTCTCCTTTTAAACGTCCTTGAAATGTTAATGAGGAAGCCTCATTTCCATGTGTTCATTAAATGCACAATTTGCATATGCTAATTAGTCGCCTCATTTCAATGCTTTAATTAAAGATGTAGGGAATCAAAACATTGATCGATGAAGAAACGATGACGACGATGACGATTTTGACGAAGGTGATGATGATGATGATTATGACGACGATGGAGCCTGCTGAAAGAATTAATCAAAACTGCTCGACTTCATCGCATTTATCTTAAACGCTCTTAGCAAGTAACACGGGTCTAACCGAATTTTCAAATTCAAATGGAAAATTCAATATGTTCACTTTAAATGTTTTAAAATGAATGTGAAACTGAACTGACCGTCCCAAATACCAGGGGGGGGATGGCTGTCATTCATCGCTGATTGGACTGATTTGGGTCAGTGAGTAGCCTGACATTCAAGGTTCAAACATGATTGAAAACATTGTCATCTCGTGCTAACCTGTAATCGAATAACTCACAAAATAACAATAAATAAGTAAATAAAATTTTATTGTCGTTATTATTATTATTATTATCGTTATTGTTATCATCATCATCATCATCATCATCATTATTATTATTATTATTATTATTATCGTTGTTATTATTATTATTGTTATTGTTATTATTATTATTATTATTATTATTATTATTTTATTCAAANCCTTAATGCTCTTAAGGGACTCATCTTTTTTTTTATATTCTAATAATTTTAATTTACACAAAACTCTTTCTGACTCCATTGAGAATTGAATTTTTGATCTGAGATGTAAAGATTTTATTTATTATTAATAATAATACATTAATGTTTGTTTTGGTATTATTATTATCATTGTTATTATTATTTTCACAATAAAAATACTAAGCAAGTAAATCTATTTTATTATATCCATAAATCGTTGTTTCATGATGCCTCTTAATCTCTTTATCTTCTTTGGAGTCTCAAAAGTGCAAGACTTAATATCGCTTTTAAATTAGATTTTAAATGTTTGTTTTCATCATCATCATCATCATCATCATCATCAACTTCATCTCATTTCTTTACTTCATCTAATTATATTTATTAGAATTATATAATTTAATATATTAAAGCGAATAATTATGAATTGTTATTGTATGATTTAAGAAATTATTTGATTTAAGTAATTTTTATTATAATATGTTACATCCATCTACAATATAAAAGAGAAAGTGCATGTGTGTGTCTGTCTGTTCCAAGAACTCCCAAACGGTGAACGGTAGAGACTTGAAACGCCCTCGTGTTCACCAAGTTCTTTGAGGGCAAAGTTCTTTAACTGGCTGAATTTGAGGGAAGTAAATAATACAATTAATTTTAATTGGAATTAATACAATTAAATGTAATGAATAAAAATTTAGTTTGACTGTCGAAGTCGGTTTGGGAAAGCTAGTCATTTATATTTACAACCTGTAATTGCAACTCGATTGAGTTACCAAAACCTATCACGAATATTTCTTCCAAGTGGAAACAACCCTCTTTATTAGCATTCCTTGGTGGTTTTATTATGTTTTGGAAATATTTTTGATTCTTTGTTTGTTTTCACATTTCATCAACTATATTTCATCAACCAACAACAACCAAAGAGACCAAATAAGATCCCTTTCCAAGTCATATAAATTGCGATGCACGATGACTGAATTATTTGACATAATGCAGTTATTGCTAAATATCAAGAAATAATTTTAAAAATAACTTACATGTAATAATTTTTAAAACATCCAACGAAATTAATTTCTTATGAACTCGAATTTCATGCAATTACTTTTAGATTTTTAGATTTTGGATGCAAAGGTTTGATTTATGCGGCAAGGCTCCTCTGTCACTTTGCCCCTTTATATTTTCTGTATCCGTATAACTCCTAACTAATACTAATTCATAAATAATTTACTGATCATAATGCAGTTCCAAAAAATTACAAAAACTTCCGACATCAAAATTTATTACATGTTGTAAGTTTCGAGGACTAATTTACAAATGTCTCTGCTTTTCTAATGTGTCTTTAGTGCGAAATTAATTATTTGCTGCTAATATACCGTTACTTTTGCAGCATTTGTGCAAACGCAAAATCATTTGCCAACCCTCCTTCGTAGATTTTAAAATCCTGGCTCCGCCACTGGTCTGTTCCATCCATCAATTGGAGAAAACAAGACGCCATTGAAAGATTATTTTAAGAACCTAATCTACGCTGAATAACGAGTGCTTTGATTGATGATAAGTTTCATTTAAAAATGAAGTTTTAAAAAAGTGTGGTAGCTGTAATTACAATTGTAATTAATAATTTGATTGTGATATTATAATTATAATCAATAATTTAATTGTAATACAACTATAATTAATAATTTAATTATGATGTTAGAATTAGAATTAAAATAAATAATTTAACTTTAATATAATTATAATAAATAACTTATTTATAATGAATTATAATCAGTTGCATAATTATGATTAACAAATTAATTATAATTAATTAAGATATATTACAATTATATTAATTATAATCGACATGATTAGGACAACAATTAATAAAATAATTGCATAAACTAACACATGATCGTAGGACGTCTTGCCAGGTGAGAGTGAAAACAACTCCTGACTTTTTCTTCATATTATTTTTATTTTGTTTTCTTGGAAAATTCAATTAAATTATTGAAAACCCTCAATTAAATGCTTTGTTGGAATTTATTGAAATTTTCTCAGAATTCGACACGATTTGAGGCCTTCCATTGGTTCCAATTTAATTAATATTAGGTAATATTTAATTAATAATTCCAATGTACTAAAAAATAATAATTACAAGACACTGTCAATTGTTTATATAATTATTTGATAAACATTGCCATGAAGTTTAACTGAACAGCGACTGCATATGCATATGATAGCATAATGAAATAATAAAATAATAATAATAATAATAATAATAATAAATAACAATAATAATAATAATAACAATAATAATAACAATAATGATAATGATAATAATGATAATGATAATAACAATAATGATAACGATAACAAGAGTAATATAATAAATAATGCTAAGATATACTAATAATAATATTAATAATGATAATAATAATGACATGACAAATAATATTGGCATTAACAAATCCTTCATAAAATTCAAACGAACCTCCACAACGCATTAACTTGAGTGCTTGAAATTTTGTTTCAGTCGTAAACTATTTTTTCTTTCGCTCCATCATCACCACCATCATCATCATCATCATCATCACCATCATCATCGTCGTCATCGCCATCATCATCATCATCATCATCATCATCATCATCATTATCTAGTTTCAGTGCATTTTGAAGAGCTTTTAAACAATTTTTCCTTTTGTCTTTGTATTTTTTATTTTTTATATTTAAAATTTCTTTCCATTTTATATCGATTTAATAGCATTTTATTTTAATCGAATCAACTTTTAATCAAAAGCGTGAAAATCAAACTTGTAATTTCCTCTGGTAACGGAACTACAAATTGAGGGTCATTCATTGAAACGTTCCTCAGTTATGTTGTTTTCACTCCTCAGTAAATGTACTTCATTTATATAGCGCCATATGCACAGCGACAGAGGCGCTTCTTGTTAACCATTTACATAGAGGTCCTTCCCAAGGGCTCTTGCAGGCTGGGTTTCGAACACGAAGCATTTCGACATTACGACTGTTGCCTTTAATGCCGTATGCAGGAAGACATTCCATTCGGCCAACCAGTACTCCATCAGGAAGCAACAACACTCAGTGTTGGAAGGAGTTGAGCAGGAGTTGTTAGAATAAGTTATAATTTTAGATAATTTAAAATAATCACGTTATAAATATTTAATCATGCAATAAATCTCCCTTTTAAACTGACGATGCATTTAAAATTAATGCTGGAAATGTTGAAAGCAATTTTTATACGATCGGAGTTCATGTTAGTCGTGTTTCATGACGAATGAGGTTTCAGGTGATTGCTTTTTAGACATTTTTGTTGAAATAAAGAGCATTTAACACGAGAAATGTTTCGAATTTTGGAATTATTATTATTATTGTTATTATTATTGAAATTAATTATAGTTATTTTACAAATATTTCCATTACATAACCAGTATATAAAAAAAGTCAGTTGGCTTCCTCGGCAAATATTTGTTTATTTAAGGTGTCTAAATATTTCTTTATGACTTCACATTAAAGTTTTGACACATTAATTATTTGCATTTACGATTTATTTGGGAAATTATTAATTACTCAACAAATTATTTAATGCATTTAATTAGGACATTTCAAATATTTATTCAGGACAAGGACCTGAGAATAATCCTTGGTGACTTTAACGAGACGATGGCGAAGATTGTCTTCTGTGGAGTGAGGATGGACATTTGTTTAAGTAACAACAACACGAAATAATAATAATAGTAATAATAATAATAATAACTTTTAACAAAATGTCTTTCTCAACTTGTTGTAAGTTTCATAGATTGCTAATTATACCTTATAAAACAACACAAACATACGACAACATTGCAATATACAACAATATAAATGGGGTATTCCAAGTCAAATCAACACAACGCATGCAGGCCGACTGAATGGGCTGCGTTCCTGCATGCGACAGTAATGGGAACAGTCGTAATATATCGTGTTCGAAACCCAGCCGGCACCGCCAGGGAGCGCCCTCGGATAGGGGCGCTATGTAAACGGTAGAAAGATTAACCTGCTCGGATACATAAGGCACTCAAAAGAACGGATAAATACAAAATCAAAATCGGACATGTTAGATTTTGATGAAATTGAGCAAAATTGTTAACCTAGATTTAAAAAAATGCACTGCATAAAAACTACAGGAAAGCGCATTCTGAAATATGGAATATACAAGTGTACGCAGACAACAACAGCTCAGCAACATTTGACCACACGCAGCAATAAAGAACATCACCAAGTATCGCAGAACTGCAACCAAACGACGAGCGAAAAAAACCAGTTGTCGTCTGACAGTTTCCCGCCCACTGTGCCCTCGTTACCTGAGAATTTCTGCATTGTTTACGACGTGTCCAATCAGTTTCTGTCTCACTAGAAGATTATTCATGAATTATTTAGTAGGGAAATAATGAATAATTTATGATAATTACGTACATAAACAATTTCGTGTTTTATAAACCATCATCGCACATCATTACGCTTTCATTGAAACTTGGCACAACTCCATTTTTGTGTTCAACTTTCTTCATTTTCACAATAAAACGACACAAAATACATTTAAAAAGTATAATAAGTTGAATGATATAGTAGTAAATAATATTATTAATATATTACAAATAATATTATTAATATATTACAAATAATATCATTAATATATTACAAATAATATCATTAATATATTACCAATAATATTATTAATATATTACAAATAATATCATTAATATATTACAAATAATATCATTAATATATTACAAATAATATCATTAATATATTACAAATAATATTATTAATATAT
>MPNW01000169.1:56608-58255 GCA_011800805.1 Hirudo medicinalis | reverse complement strand
AATATCATTAATATATTACAAATAATATCATTAATATATTACAAATAATATCATTAATATATTACAAATAATATCATTAATATATTACAAATAATATCATTAATCACATTCGCAGAAACAAATAAGCTCGGCATATTATTACCTCATCATCAACACACATTATTAAATACTTAGATTATTATGACATTACTTATTATTGTTATTAATATTTTATTATTATTATATCGTAACATATTACATCAAAATATTAAAACATAATAATGAATATTACATCAATTTACACCAAATCATAATTTGTCCCCTCAGTTCAGATAACAAACATTCATCACAGGCACACAATCACGACCTCTACGGACCAAAGTACACCTGGATTTTGGGAGGATCATATAGGGACAAGTGGTGGATCAGGCAGGACACGGGTCTCCCTCCGTGCCCACTGGACGACCTTTTGGCGGCCCTTCAAGGTCACATAACCACCGACATTTCTGTCCTCAGTTCAAGCGATGCTGTGACCATCTCGGGATTGGTATGAGGAGTCAAATTACAGTGATTTCATGTTTAACTCAAAATAATTTATTAATTAATATTTCTTTCTTATTTATTCGAATTTATTTGTTGACCCTTTTAAGGAATGTTTTTCAAACTTGAATTTCTTTAATTTTATCCTCAAGCAGAGACTCAAAGGTGTGAAAGTTGAGGTGGAAATAACATTAAAAGTTGTTTTTAGCGATTAAAAATTTAAGGAGTTGTAAAATTCATGGATTTTAATTAAACCTCAGAGCATTTCGTTGCCATCAACCTCCACAAAACTAAAATATTAAACTGGGATGAAAAGGCCAGTGCAACAAAAAGTATTCAAAGATAAATTATTGTTTTAATAATTAAAATACGTTACTATAACATAATAAAATAATTATAATATTGTTATTGTAATATAATATAATAATTGTAATACGTTAATATAATGTAATAGACGTTAATACCGACAATAATTACTAAACGGATAAAAAGTATAATGGTTGCGAACATTGCAACAAATGCATGGATATCAAGGACACAAATTAAAACCAAACAACGACAATCAACAGACCACCTCCCAGTACTTGAAGCAGCACAAGATCTCAGCGTCCAACCGTTCCCCGGGCAAATACCACGGTTACGCCTACGATGGCATATGGGCTGTGGCCCTGGCCATTCATGCTCTCTTGAGGGGGAGAGGTGGAAGTCCCCCAATTGAGGAGGAAATGTTCAGAGGGGAAAGATTCCGAGCCCTGCTGAATAATACCGATTTCATGGGTGTGACTGTGAGTTACTCGGATATGTATTATTTCATTACTAACAACATTTATGATTAAATATTAATAATTTATTTATTTATTAAGTTATTAATTGTGCTCGAATTTGTAATTCTTAAGTCTTAAACATTACTTTTAACCTCTAAAGACACAGCTTTTGATGCACTTGTTGAAACAGGAAGTGAATTTTATGCAAATTAAAAAACAACTTTTTCGGAGTTCACATCATTTTAAAACATTTAATCACTGGAATAGAGAAAATGAAATGATGATGAATATGTTCACATTTACTCGAAAAACATTTTTAAATGAATTTATGTAAATACCTTTAAAATCCCAATAATATTATATT
>MPNW01000169.1:31608-51608 GCA_011800805.1 Hirudo medicinalis | reverse complement strand
GCGTTATTAATATTCAGTTGCGTTATTAATATTCATTTGTGTCATTAATAATTATTAATGTTCAAATTATCAGGAACAACCTCCCATCTCTTCAGCTGACACTGACGTGATATTCTTCATAGAACTTTGTGCCTGCAAATATATGACCACATATCTCATCATAATTTACCTCTACAAAGGATTTCTTTTGGTTTGATATTTATTTATCTTTATTTTGATTATAAATATTAATAATTACTTGATTTAAGAATTATTTATTTATTTGTTTATTCAGTAGATCTTTAATGAAAATCATTTTTAGCACGTAATATTGAGGCCTTTACATTAACACTATTAGGGACAATTTTGAAATATTTTCAACATATTTAATATATCACATATAATTAAATGTTTCGTTAGCATTTGATAAAAATTGTGAATCATCATCATCAGGTCGTAGGTTGCTTCCTGGCCTGGGAGACTAGGAGCGTGACCATGACAGCCCTGAACGACTCCAAGTACATCGGCATGAGCGTCTACATCGTCGTCATCACCTGCGTCTCAGTCGTTCCAGTGAATTTTCTCGTCAGCGACAAGCCTGATGCCACCTACCTCCTCGTCTCCCTCTTCATCATCTTCGGCACAACAGTCACCCTCTGCCTTGTCTTCGGTCCAAAGGTAAGATTCGAACTCGCAGCTTCTGGATTGGAACTCTTACGTTCAATAAGCTCATAATAGAAATAATGTTCATTGCTTTGCCATAATTACTATTCTCAAGAGATTAATCAATAATTTTGTATGCATATTTGTACAATTATTTAAATAATTTATTTCGTAATTTGTTTCCTAAACTTGCTATTTCTTGTTTCAAGAAAGAACTATTTATCCGTCAATTTGTCTTCTATTAGTTCTCCTTTCACATCTGTCAATCACGTCTGACGTCATCTATGAATAGCTTTAAGAGCATCGAACTCAAAAATATCTTCAAAACAACCGAAGATTTCGATCGAAGGACAGTTTGTTTGTTTTTCTTTTGAAGTTACATCTCCACAGCTTCTTCTCCAGCAGCAAAAGGATTAAAAATTTGTGTTGAAATGAAGAATATTAATAGTGTTACAAATATAAATAATAGTTTGTAATATAATAGCAGCCTCTTTACGTGGAGCATAGATATCCAGAGTTTCCGAGATGATTCAGAAACTCTTCATCACTCCAAATGTCAACATTTGACCAGGCAGCCGTTCCATGTCTCCAATAATTAGGTTTACTTTGCTGGGGTCAAATGTTCTCAAATGAAAAGGATGGAGGATGGGACATTTTATAAGAATGGAAACAATTGTAGAAAATAAACATAGAAAATAAAACTATTCATTTTCCTCCCCGATTTGTGTCGACATCCAGAGCCGCCGAAAAAAATTTCGGGCCTCTAAATTAAGTATTATGTATTTTATATTTGATATTGGAAAAGCAAAAAAAGGCCGTGATTGCAATAACTTAATATTTTAAAACCCGGGCGGGCCCCCAAATATTTCCGTGTCCTTGGGTACTTCCCCTCCCCTGCCTACCCCTGCCTACCTCTCTCTCTCTCTCTCGTTCCTGTCCACATCAAGTGATCTGTGTTTGTTCATGAAATGTGATTAAGAAAGATAATGGATAAACTTATTTCGGTCACATTCTTCACACGACAGATCAAGTTACCATGGAGATGGTTTGTGGGAAAGGATTTTGTTTCATCAGGAAAAAAACAAAAAAGGAAATTTCTCAACTGGAGTCGAGTGAGCATCGTTTCGAGGATGTTAATTTCTACGTGATTCTAAGTGGACATCGAATGAAAAGAAAGTTGTTCGTTTGTCTCAATAGCTGTCGGATGGTTTCATCTTTACATTTCACCCTGATATTGAGCAAGTGTCTGTGACATGACACAACCAATTAACGTGGAACGTAGATTCTTGTGTTGGAATGAAAAAACGAGTGATGACAGGGAAGAATTACATCCTTTGATCTTTTCAAATATTCCCTCGGAGCGAGTTTTATTTCTTCAGATGATTCTTTGAATCTTCAAAGATTCCAATTATATGGTAAAGTTACATTACGAGGATGACTGAAAACATTTGTTTTGCAAATCATTAATTTCAATTAAAATAGATATTTAAATTAGCAATTAATTAAAACATAATTAAAATTGCAATGTAAATTATAATCACGCTGTTATTACGTTAAAACTTTAACAAAGCATAAAATATGCAAAGAGATTTAAAAATAAAGAAATAAGATCAAAATAGTTCTATTTATTGAAATTCTGAAAAACGTCGAATGTATGGAGACTTACATTCTTCAATAAATTGTCATTTGAAAAACCGATTTTCGGAGAACATTGATTTTATGAAATAAATTTTAAGGTTCAAATGAGTGAAAATAATATCCACTAGATTTGACTACATTTGAATCACCACTGAAATTCCTGGAAATATTCATAAGTTATTTTAAGTATGGAATTTCTTTCCACTCATCACCTGGCTTGAGATACCTGCTTATATTGGAAATGCCTTTCCACCTCCAGTTGGTTGAAATCAGGAGAGATCCAAGCGGCAAAAAGCGGCAGATGTTGAAATCCATCGCCAAGACGAACAAACAGAACAGCGAAAGAGACTTTATTAAGATACAGATGACCAACAAACTTCTACTGGAGAACAAGCAGCTCAAAGATCTCCTGGATGCGGTGAGGAGTTTCCTTGGTCGATGTGATTTTTGTCCTTCAAGTCGCTATGTGATCTATCGATCATGACCTTTATCGTCTGCTTGTTGGGGCAAACTATGATGGGTGGAGCAGCCCTAATAGGTCATGTTGCCATGCAAAATTGAAAACATGTGGGCAATAACGTACGGTGGGGTTGGAGCGCCCAAGGCAATTTAAAATATTTCACCCCCTCATTATCGGCTAGCCATGCCCCATGAGCTGTCAAATAATATGGAGACCATAATATGGATGAACCCAAATCTTGTTGCTACACTATTTAGTTGCTAAATTTATAGTTAAGCAGAAAATGCAGATATTTATAAAGTCTAATTACTTCTCTGCAGTCATGAAAATTTACTTCAAAAGTGCAACATTTTACATGTTCCAATAAAAGTATTACAACGTAAGGGCACAGAACACATTAATTGTTAGACATCTTCAACACAACAAATAAATGCAATTTAATTAAAATCTTCTGGATTTCAGTTTGCAATTAGTTTCAATTACTCTATTAAAATTTACATAACATTAATCTTTCTTTTAATAAAATTCCAAGGTTACTTAACCTTTCCTGGCTCACCACAGTTGATCTCTGATGTGTCTTTAATAACTTTACTTTGGAGAAACTCCTTTCAAAACTAACATTAGACACAGTGATATTAACTTACCTAATTACTACATCCATAGGTCCACAAATATTGCATTTATTTTATCACTTATTTTTTTGAGCCCCTAAAAATTTAGCGCCCAGGGCAACTGTCCCTCTGCCCCCCTACCGTACGCCACTGCATATGGGACCGAGATTTCAGAAGATTGCTCTCAAGAGTTTGTCATTTTGAGAAGCGAATTCATTGCTTTCAGGAGGGAAGCAATGATTCCGCTTTTCAACGTGTTATTTTGGTAATTTTAAATTTTTAAAATCTGCTTCCAAACTTTTCTAGATGACAAGGGATCAATCGAGGTTGGAAAGATTGATGTTGGATGAAAGGTCCTCCACTCTTTCCTCCCCAACCTCATCCACAAACGAAGAATCAGGTTTGATTTTTCATCGCATACGTGTTCCATTTCAGAGTTTGAAGAGATTTTGTTTCCGCTTAACTTTCGAACGTATGCATGTAATTCTTGTGTAATTCTAACTGGAGAATAATTTTCCAGTTAACTTGATGCGGCGCTCCTTTCTGTCTCAGCAACAGCCTCATCAACCCATGCAACAACACAAAATTCACGTGGGAGATGTTGTCATCGAATCCAAACAAGGACAAACGGAGGGCAACGAATTCCAACCTTTTCTTCAACAACAGCAACAACACCAACAAAAACTACATCAACAAAAAAGATGCCTTCGGATGAATGGTTTCAATGAAGAAACTTCTACTGTCACTGGGTGAAAATCTCATCATTTATTATGAATTATTATCATTATCATTATTATTAATTAATATAATTAAATATTAAATTTAAAAAATGCAATAATAATAGAAACTATATAATGACATTTTGTAGTTGTTAAAAACAATATTAATAATCGTATTTAAGTATTTATGGCGTGCAGGTTGGTCGAATGGGTTGCGTTCCTGCATACGGCGATACTGGCAACAGTTGTCATGTTCCAAACTCAGCCTACAAGCGCTCTTGGGAAGGAGGGCTATATAAATGGTTAACAAAAAGCGCAATAACAATAGTAATAACAACAATAATAATAATTTAAGAGTAATAACAATAATAATAATAATAATTGAATAGGTGCAGGTTGGCCGAATGGGTTGCGTTCCTGCATGCGGTCGTAATAGCAACAGTCGTAATGTGTCGTGCTCGCAACCCAGCCTGCACCGTCAGGGAGCGCCCTCGGGTATGGGCGCTATATAAATGGTAGATCGATTAAAAAGTGCCTTCACATCCCATTGGGATACAAAAGGCACTCAAAAGATCGGCTAAATACAAATAGTAATAACATTAATAATAACAATAAATTAACAGTAGGAGCATCTTCGTTAGAAAATAAAAACAAGACAGAACAAAGTAATTCACGAGGCGTCAGCAACAGGCATCAAAGTAGCACCAAATAAATGGTTTACTTTCGCTTTCAGTTCCAATAAATTCTTGTGGCGCCAAAATAGACAAACGAGTAACTGGTGTTTCCAACTAGCTCTAAGTAACGTCTGACATTCTGGCGCCATGATGATGATGATGGTGGTGGTGGTGATGATGATGATGATGATGATGATGATGATGATGATGATGATGATGATGATGATGATGATGATGATGATGATGATGATGATGATGATGATGATGATGATGATGATGATGATGATGATGATGATGATGACGACGACGATGATGATTTGAAAAATTTGGGAAAACAAAACTAATTATTTTCAAATTAAAAATAAAATTTGTGGAATTTAAAATCATAGAAACATATTATACTATACAAATTGCGGATGCATAATTTAAGGCATTTATAATAATAATAATAATAATAATAATAATATAATTATGCAGTGTAAAAAGAAGTAAAGCATCATCATATGAATGATGTGTTAAGAGGAAAGCATTCGTTGTTCAAAATCGCAGATGCTGGATTGTTTATTTTCAGTGATCATTAACTAGAATTTCAAAGTAATTCCATCACGTTATGTTGAAAGATGAGAAATTGCTTCAAGTGAATTTATAAGGCAATCAATTTAATAATTAATGTAGGAGCAGATTCAAGTGGTTTTTTACCTCGATCAAATAACAAATTATTATCATTATTCGTGCAAATAGCACCTAAAAAGTACTTATAATATCTCCATATCAAATGGAAATTGGTTTAAAGGCCATCTTTGCATTCTACCTAATTAACATATTTAAATGTTATATTATTAAGTCACAACCGTAATTCATTTCTGGCGCCATGATGATGATGATGATTCATTCGCGGCTTAGACATAATTCATTAACATATTATAATTTATCATTTATTTGAAAGGAGGAAGAAGTCACTGATAAGGACTCCATCTTATCAGGGTTTAAAGTTCATTGCTGAACTTGACCTCAAGGAAACTGATATACTTTCTGACTGCAGTGATTCTTTTGAGGAAAAGGATTTAAATGTGAAAAATATTAATATGATTTAAATATATTTATAATTTAAAAAATGTAATTCAAACATGGCAAATATTAATGTGATTTAAATTTGTAAAATATGAAAATAATTACGTCATATGACTTAAATATGAACATATTAAATATTTGCATAAATAGTAATGCACATATAAATACCTATATGTATCTGTACCTATAAGTGCGTCTAAGTAGAAATTGTAAATATGGAAATAAAAATAATAGCACTAATAATGTAAATGTGAGTCATATTGAAATATTTTCTTGCATTTGTTCACCATTTCAGGATAGAATTATTTTCTGATGATTTCTTTGATGTTCCTGGATTATTTTTTGATCCACTCTTTTCAATCTTGTGTTGTTGATTCGCTTTGTATTTGAAAATGTAAATTTAAACTTATAAATAATAATGTTTGATAATTTAAAAATATAGAAATATTTTCATTTAACGTTGGAATTATTTAGCAATTGCCGCTCATCATTCCATTTGTTCTACCTCAACCTGATGATCTCCATTACATCTTTGTGTTTGCGTTTGGCTTCATGCTACTGTTGTTGTTGTTGTTGTTGTTGTTGTTGCTGTTGCTGTTGCTGTTGTTGTTGTTGTTGTTGTTGTCAGTTTATTAATAGAATTATTTTGCTAAG
Organism: Hirudo medicinalis; assembly: GCA_011800805.1. NCBI lineage: Eukaryota > Metazoa > Annelida > Clitellata > Hirudinida > Hirudinidae > Hirudo > Hirudo medicinalis. The sequence goes on along the minus strand of MPNW01000169.1, from coordinate 45,139 downwards.
TTTTATTATTGTAATTATTATCTTTGATATCTGATGTTAATTATTTATTAAATGCAGCTTGAAGGGATAATTCTATGATAGAACATCATCAGCACAACCATTGAACTTATCTTGCTAGCTTTATGATCATTATCACAACCTTGTTTCACTTGAAAGGTCAAAAGTTCAAAGGAGATAAACCCACTCAAGTGTCAAATGAAGACCCTGTTGCTCAGTGGAGCAGTTAATTGGTCCTCACTTTTTCATTTTTCTTTTTTATTAAAATTCCAAAAATACAATTAAATGTTTTTATTTGTAATTTATAATTATTAGAAATCTTTGAAAATGAATCCGAATTTAAGAGGTTAATTAATCACTATTTAACCAACAAATAACTAAGTTGAACTAATTCTTAAACGGAAATTCATTCTTAAATTCACGAAAACCTAATTGGACAGATCGATTATCCTCAATAAGACTCCTCATGTCACTTTAGCAGGGACGTCATATGGAGTGGGACGGGCAGCGTACCACACCTGATTCATGTGCCTGCCCCATTTTGTCTTGTTTTTTGTGAGAAACAAAAAAAAGGTTATTTCATCGGTTTGTTTGAGAGTTTGCCTACCCTCCTGAAAAGCTAGTCAGCTAGCTTACTGCTTTATTCGACGATCGATGATAATATTCTTCCTGTTATTCAAAACCTAACAACCATTAGAACGAAATGGAATCAAATTAAACTGACATCAGCTCGTACATTTACATTTCGAGCTTTTGTTCGACCTGGCGGCGCTTCTTAGAAATGTTTATCGATATCAGCTTATCGATATTACTCCTTAGACGACTTTGTTGGCCTGCAATCCAGGAACAAACTCTCAATATTCAACTATGGTCCAAGTTGGATTTCAAACTGCTTTGAAAACTTCTTGAAAACATCTTCAGCTTTCCCTAGTTTAGAGTGTTCTTGAAGTTCCGTTGGAATATACCATAAAACATCTAATAAAACTCGGACTCAGTATTGCTATCATTATGATTCATTTTGTTTAGCAAAAAATGAGAAAAGGAAAATTGAAATATTCTCCTCCCCTTGGCTGTCCTTTATGCCAAATAGGGTCAGAAATGATGATCTGAGTTCATTTTCATGCACCTGGCGGATGATGGTGGGTGGTGGATCGATTGAAATATAAATTATATTAAGTTCCCGATTGATGCTCAAACAGCTATGATGGACGATCTTCTCATCTAAGTTCATGGATGAAACCATTGAAGCCATGAACAAATATTTGAACTCGCCCGAACACATCCCGGGGATGTATTATATCGCATTATAGAATTAACCATCCACAAATAAATCATCCTAAGGGATATTACCAAGGTTAGGGTATTGGTGGGATACTTCATCATGCAATATATAAATTAGGACTGCCGGTATTTTATCGACATATCGATGGTTACTGCGTCAATGATCGTTGAGGTTACTAAAGCAGACATTAGCAGACCAAAAACACTGCCTATGAATTGCCACTCCGAAGACAATATCAGATTTTTTATTTTAATATGAAATAACATTAATTTGAATCTAGAAATATCTAGAAATAGATTAGTAAAATCCCGGATTTGTTAAAATAAACATCACGAATCTATGCCAAAAGCGAAGAAATCGCTATTATTATCTTTGGACTCTAACCAAGAATTCAAGTTCCAATTGAAAAAAATAATCTTCACAAAATAATCTAAATCCGCCGGGTAATCCACTTTGGATCCGTCATCATTGGATTGGATTCGATCCATTAGTTCCTAAAATTTCTGTTGCTTCGAACACTTTTTAATTAAGTCCAAAATATCTTTTTGTAGTTAATAAACATTTTATTCGATTACATAACATCGTAATTCTTCGATAAAATTCGCCATTCTTAACAGCAGTCGCTAGTTTCTTTTGAAAAGACGCACTAAACAAAAGGACTCTGCTCTGAACTAAGATCCTAGATTCTTTTGTAGGATTGTTGCATCTTCGCTCAAGAATTCATGATTCATGATTCATGCCGAAGTCAGTTCACTTTGTTTTGTGGGCAATTTAGAATCGTTCCTTGTTCCATATTGGAAACGCAAATGAATTCCTGGATGAATTGTTGAATAAGGATTTGTACATGCGTAGTTACGGTTTATACTTTATAACCACAAATTAGCCAATTACGTGCTAAATTAATCCTCTGATGGAATCAAATGCATCTACTAATGACAGATCAATGTTAATAAATAGTAAATAATGTCCTGATTGATTGCTTAAAGAACCTAAATAAACGTAATGGCTGCCCTTTGGATTAAAATCAGAAAAATGTGGATTCAACTCCATTGGGATTAACGAATTATGAGTTCGGAATTTTTATAAAAAAAAGTCACTAGATCTGCAATTTAATCTTGAACAGATAATCCAAGCAGATCAATTCTAGGATTTTCAGGATCAGAAACACAGCAACAGCAAAAAATGGTTTTACTAACCTAGATCTAAAATCCATGCTTAGTCAAATACGATTAACCATTCTATACCACTTTGATGTCGGATAAATCGTGATAAAAAAAAAATCAGGTAGGCCGAACGATCATAACGGTGAAAAGTAATTAGCACACATATTTTAGGAGCATCTTGAACTCATTAAAGCTCATTATTCTTATTTATTTATTCGTAATCTGAGTCGTCTGTTGTCAGAGGATTCAGGAAGGATTCGATTTGTGATCAAGATTAGAACTCGCCCTATAAAAAGGAGCTGTGTTTTCGCTAAACATTCACAAACATCCTCAGCTGCTTAAATTCGCTGTTTTCAAACAAGAGGTGAGCAGTCTTTATTTCATTTATTCTGTATTCCACATTTTTTTTGCAAATGTAAGAATTTTACTAGGTTTACTTGTAAATTGTGTCGAGGTTCTAGAAGGTGCATTGTTTCAGGTGTGTTTATGGAATATTGACAAATGCGTTTTATTTCTGTTGCATCGAATTGCTACTGAATTTATACGTGTTTTAAGTAACTTTAGTCACAAATAGTAAAACGAGTAGGGATGCTTTTATCGAATTCATTTTCTGATAGTGTTACTTGTTTGTTTCGCAGCCATGTCGAAAATACGCATGAATTTTGCCTCAGAAAGTGAGGCGAAGTTGAACAGTCAAATTAATACTGAACTTCATGCCAGCTATGTTTACCAATCTATGGTGAGTTGTGCAAGGATCGCATGCTCATCTCCTGACAAAAGATCTAAGAAACTTTTGATTTTATCTGATTATCTCAACTTTCTAAAAGCAAATTGGTTCCAAGAATGATGAATTTCATTCAAATTCTAAAACTAATCTTGACTCAATTTTGTTATTTGGCAGTCAAACTACTTCCATAGAGACGATGTTGCTCTGAAGGGATTTGAGAAGTATTTCCACAAGTTGGCAGAGGAAGAAAGAGAACATGCTGAAAAAATAATGAAGTACATTAACAAGCGTGGAGGTGATGTCAAGCTGGCCAATATTGAGGTCGGTTAACGTTTTATACTATGTTGTTTGAAGATGTACTACTGTATGTATTGAAACGTGCTTATTACTTAAGGCTAGTTTTTATTTGTTCAGTGATGTTAAATTAATTGATTTTTCTATTAGCCTAGATTATTTCTGCTATTGAAGCTTCCAAAGATGTTATATAAAAGTGGTTTTAGAATGAAATATTCACATATTCCAAGAACTGCCCTCATACAATTTCATTAATCATTCACAGGCTTGATGGCTTCTCATTTAAAAAAATTCACATTTCTGAGTTAATTTAACTACTAAAAAAATCACAATAGTGAAAATATTTAAAATTTCCACTCAGAAACCTGAAAAAGACAAGTGGGGTTCCTGTGAAGAGGCATTGGAAAGTGCACTTCAGCTGGAGAAGGTGGTCTACCAAAACCTTCTTGACATCCACCAAGTGGCCTCGGAAAAAGCCGACCCCCACGTAAGTGGAGAAATGGATGTTTTAAGTTGAACCGCCAAAGCTTGACCTTGGACTTTAAGTCGCAGGTTGCGACGGTCGTTGCACGTCGTGTTCACAACCCAGCTTGCAGGCGAAGACCTGTCACAGAATAAATTATGCAAGCATTGTTTTGTCGTCATCTATAAAAGCTTACAATAATTTTATATTACGAGTGCTCGTAATAGCTTCTTCATGGAATACAGTTTATGTTAATTGTTTGATCATTAATTTGTGAAATTAAATTGTTGATATCATGACTACATGGTTACATATTATAGCTTATATCTACTGTTAACAACTTATAAATTTATAAATAGGAATGTATTAAATTGTTTTTAAGTAAAGCATTTTACTATCATACTGAATGTCAAAAGTGTTATGGTTAATGGTCAACTCTATTTTTACATTCTGCAGAATGCATTCGATAAAAGCATTCTGCATGCTTCAATAACATTCAACCAAGTTACATTCATAACGAATCAGAAAAAATTGCACGTCTTCATCATTAACATATCTTTACATTTTGCAGTTGTGTGATTGGCTGGAAGAAGAACTGCTGAAGGAGCAGGTGGAAAGCCTTTACGAGTTGTCGCATCACATCACGAACATCAAGAGGGTTGGAAAAGGACTCGGGGAGTACATGTTCGACAAAGAGACGCTCGAATCGTCATGAGTGGTTCGGAACTTTTCGATCCTTTTTTGTCTGAACATTTTTTGGATGTTGCAGAAACGTGTGTTTTCAATTATCTTAAAAATTGGCCACTTTTGTTCTTTTAATAAACAAACAGTTATTAAGTACGCATTTACGTTTGAGCTCGTGTGGATTTCGACAATCATTTCATCTATTTCAGAAAGCCATTCCACGAAGAGCAATTCAGAAGGATATTATTAATGTTATTAACTCTGATGTAATAATATTGTTGAATCTTTATTTTTTGTGTTTTTGACTCTTTAAATTGTGATTCTGAGACTGTCATGGAGTCATTTTTGTTCTGAATAAAATTTCAGCCTCAATCATATTTTTCTCAAAATTTGTCTTTGAGGATACACATTAAAGATCAAATACAATTTTAAGATCCAACTTTTTACCTGGTTTAATCTATTTTCGTCAGAGGGGTGTGTGGCTCATTTTTTAACTTTGAAGCTTCAAACCGAGCGTGGTTCAAAACAAACTATCGTTCGGTTTATTCTGAGGTTGTGATTTGGAGAATCTTGCGTTTTGGTCGACTGTATTTATGTAAATGAACTGAAACAATTATTATTATAAAAATAACATGATGTGTAAAGTTCGTTTTTGGTGGCATTGGCGATACATTTAAAGATTTCCAAAGAATTTAATAAATATTTTGTCACCTTTAAGGGTAACTTAACATTAATTTTCAATGGTTTAAGGATGTAGTAAAATTATGGTAAGAAATAAATATTGGAAAGTTCATTTTCGATGATTGCTAAGGATTCCCAACGTAACTGCGATCTCTCCAGAGTATTTGTTACAAATTATTGTTTATTACACAGACCTAATTCTATAGACCCCAACAAATAATTGTGTTATGCTCTGCTAGATACTAAAGACTGGTGGTTAATTAGAATGCTTTGAAGTAGAGGTACATAAAATGATGATGATAACGATACGTATTTCAATCGCTGAGATTCGCTGAGTCAAATAAGTGATGGTTAATTTGATATTCTCTTTGAACTCAGCAATTGATTTAATCTTTATTGCAAACGGATTTCGAATTAAAACTTCACTTTTTAGATCCCATGTGAAGATGACTTATTCTCGATGACTTAAGGGTCTAGTTTCTAGCAAAGTGCATAAACCTCTTCAATGCTTCTCTGAACCACTTCATCTGGTTTGACAGATTATTAGCTCAGATAAACAGTTCTTTTTTTACAGGCTCTTCAGATATATAGAACCTTGTTTTTAAGCTAATTTATAGTTTATAAATACAAAGAAGGAAGATTGAACTTTGAATTTCCACAATAATTAACACGAAGAAAGAATTACTCCATATAAAAACAACCAGGTGAAAAAGGTTGCTCTTCTTAAATACTAATCTCAGTATTTCAGCAGATGCTTTACTGTCCAATTGAGGATTAATGGAAAATTTAGAAGGTTTAAAAAACTTTAAAAGCTTTAGAGAAATTCCCTAATCGATCTTCAGATCTTTGACATTATCAAAATGTCTTTCCTGTGCTTCCCATCGTGGATTAGCACAATATAACAAGTTCGTCAAAGTGCACTTATATATTAGGAGACTTTGTTTTATTACGAGGTTGATATCGGCGGAGAACAAATTCCAATTTACCCCATGGAGAGGAGACCACAAAATACTTATTTAACCTTAAAAATCAGCTTCTCGGAGAAGCTTCTAAGCTATTTGCCCATTTACCCATTTATTGGCGGCCGTCTCTGCTTTATGAAACCGTTAATTTCAATGCCTACCTTTCTAAAGATTAAAGGTCTATACCGTCTTGATTACGAGTTTGAGTTCAAAGTAAACAACCGACCAATCATCTTTGTCACTTATTTGGCTTTTAGCCTATGAACTTCTGCTTGGCTCATCATCTGAGACTTATATTATTATCGTTATTATTACTATTATTAGACAGCCGTTCCAATTTAACAAATCATGAAAGGGAAAGTAATTCAAAGGTCTTCAGACTTAGTTGCAAAACACTTGAGTGTTACATGTTTTACAGATATTTATAGATACAAGATTGTTAAATGTTACCCGATCACGAAAGATCCTTTTAAACTTTCTACTTTCTCCTGCTTGCCTCCTAGTTATTTAATTGCTGTACGTTATGCAGTCTGACAGCGAAATTGATCTTTTAAAATACTTGTCTGAGACTACTCTTCAAAGACTAGATGGATCAGGGGAGAAGTTTCAGGCATCTGAGCTATGGAAAGATAATGGCGTCGTTTTGATGGTCGTCAGAAGAGTAGGATGTTCGCTGTGTCGAGAGGAAGCGCAAGATTTGTCTGGAATTCTGCCGAAGCTTCAAGAAAAAGGATTTTCTTTGATTGCTGTGGTTCAAGAAAGTTTTGGAGTTGCAGAGTTTCAATCGTTTTTCGAGGGACAAATTTATTTAGATCCAGACCGTCGCTTCTACGGACCAAAAGAGAGAAAGATATTCTGGAATGATTTATTCAAACCATCCACATGGCGAGCACTTTATGCCATCCAAACAAATGGGATCCCTGGAAATTATCTTGGAGAATGGAGAGTCCTGGGAGGCTTATTTGTCATTGGTCCCAAAAATGCAGGGATACTTCTGGAACACAGAGAAGACCAGCTTGGTTTCAGAGTCAAAACTCAGGACATAATTGCAGCTATTGAAGCCAGTTGTAAAGATTTATAAGTGAAATACTTTATTTTATGCCATAAACAATTTTAATTGTTATATGTTATATTGCTAATCACATGCATAAATAAGGTGGTTGTCTAATTTGAAATTGAAAAATGTTTTTAATAAAATTGAGTTAATTACCAAATAAATGGAGCATAAAATTTTAATATGTTTTTAATTATAACAACTTAATGTTATAGAGGCTATAAATTGTTTACCAGTTTGTGACAGTTTGGTGACCAAAGTTGTATTTAACACTTGGAATGCATGAGACATTTGTTAATGATTTAGCCTGCTGATTACTTCCCATCTTGAAACATTGTGATATTTTTATTCAAGTTTCTCTGAAATGTACTCCTTCAACATATTTTACTTTTTTCCCACAAATGACTTCTCTTAATTGCGGCCGAAAATTTCGCTTATTCGCCAGAAGGTGATATGGCGTACAATATTCAAACATTCGGAGATTGTTATCAACATCCTGGACCCTTCTCGTTCAGGATGCTACAAATGGACCGGCTTCTTGTTTCTTGGACAACTATTTTATTATTATCTACATTATCTAAATTAGGATTCGATTATCCGAAACTCCGCGGCCTTAGAAATCGATCTTAGGTGAAACTATAACATCTCAACCAGAAGAAATTAAATTATAAATTGAATGCAGTTGATGAAAACTTTGAGTTGATCAATGGATCAAAGAGTCGTAGAGCAGAGTTAAAACGTTCCATGACTGTGCAAATATCTGAAATCAAGGAGGACCGAGTCACAACTTTGCACAACAAAAATTCGATCGCCGAAGCCAATGAAGGTATAATGAATTCTGCTTTGCCCGTCTCTATAGAAAGAAACTCCTTTCGAGGTGTCTTAAATGTTCCAGACAATCCGTTGCAATACTTAGATGACTTCACCTAATTGCGGTTGGCATTGTTCAACCATTAACTCGACAGCAAAAATATTCAGTCACTGCTTCGGTCAGATATTTACAAAGTGGATTGAGAAACAAATATTCATTTTCTTCCTTTGGAAGAATTTCTTGAGGAATATCTACAAAATTATGCATCAATACTACAAATAAATAGTTATGTTTATGTTTTTTTTATGTTATGTTAATTTATGTTGTATATTTATATTTATACTGTAAATTTGTTTTTTTTAAATGTCTATCAATACAATATAATTTTTGAAAACTTTTCGTCTAGTTCAAAGTAATCGATCGTCTCGACATATTCATTTTCCGAACCAGCCTTGCATTCAATTAGTTCGGATAGTCGATGTTCTACCGAGTAATTATTATATTATATTACATTATTATAACATTTGATTATATGATATTATATTATTCCATAAGCATCGAGGAGACTGGTGCAGAATTTCATGTTTGGAATCCATTTTTCAAAAAAGTATTAAATAAACATATTTTGGGACTTGAATATCCCACCAAATGATGTGGCGACATTTGCACAACCTCAAATATTTTCTCTTCACAGATCACTTTCTCTTGATTTAACAACTAATTTCGTAAAATTTATATTTCTAAGGAAACATTTTCAAATCACAATCAGGTCAATCAAAGCAACTTTTTTCGCATTAATAAGACAGTGACTTAAGACAATTTTTTTTATTTCCGTGAACAATTTATGTCGTTTTTATAATTGACACAAAATGCAATGTCTGAACTTTACTTAGAAAATAAAATGCATTTCGAATTCGCTTCTGGAAATTTATCATTATGATATAATTATTAATTAATGTTAAATTATATTCTACGTATAAAACATTGTTGGAAGACATCGATAGTCCAAGAAGATCTAGCTATTAAAAAAGTATTTAAAAAAATTTTGAGACTTCATTAGAGATTCATTCTAATAATTATAATATACTTAAAATATTTATGAAATATTTCACGTGGCAAAAATTGATTTTGAAATCGATCTAAGCCACCGACACGAGTTAGTTTGATGAAATTGGTTAGAGCAACGAGTGCAGGTATCGATTAAATCTTGATCGACTATTTTTAAGTTGATACGTCATCTTATGTTTTAAATTCATATGTTTGTTTAATTTCTTAAATTTCCAAAACATTTCATAACAATAATAGCTCCATCAACCTTTCCATACTAAAGAAGGAGTAAATAACTGTTCAATTCCCATGTTGACCGTATCTTTTGAAACTTCCGTAGTAAATAATTAGTCAAAACACCCTCTAATTTTTTTTTACTAATTATTGATTTCTTGGCGGGCTTTACACCTGGCAGAGGGACTCGGAAATATATATAAGGGCGGGCTGAATCGTGGTGGTTTACATGTTGGTGCTCTGAAGCTATGGGGACGTTGACATGGTTCCTGATTGCCTCGATGGCTGGGCTCTCTTTCTCAGGTGATTGTGGAACCTATAATTAGGTTCATAATTAGCCTTCATTTACCTTTAGTTAAATGTGTTATAGGCTGCTAGAGATTTGTGGTTGTATTGCAAGATCTTTAATATTTATAATATTCTCCAGATATGACGAAAAGACGAAACTTTGAGTAAATTATGGAACACATACTATTTTGCAATGAAATGATCAGTTACATTTTTCACTTTTTCAGATAACCTGAGAGGATGCTACTTCGCCAACTGGTCTCCGTACGATCTTTATTATCCTCACCAACCTGAGGATATCGATCTCAACCTGTGCACTCACGTGTTCTTTGCTTTCGTCGAATTGTCCGACAACCAACTTAAAATCAATTGGCACGACAAGATGTGGAGTGGAAGAATGTAAGTTTCATTCAATTTACGTTTTATAAGCACGTTATTTCTTTTTCTGTTGATTGATTTTTCAATGGATTCTACAACAACAAAGATATTTTAAATGCACTTAATGGACATCCTTAGGTAACTAATCATTACGTTAATTATAACGTATATTATTGTGTACTGGTTATTTTTGGTAACTGATATTCTTAACTGGATAACCTGATATGAATATAATGACTCAGGTACGAACGATTCACCGATCTAAAGTTCAAGAAATCAGGACTGAAGGCACTCCTTACAGTTGGAGGATGGGATGATAAAATCTTGGACGAAATGTCAAGCATGTTGTCCACCAAGGAGACCCGAACTCAGTTCATTGAAACTACAATCGCATTTCTGAGAGAGAAACATTTTGACGGATTGGATCTCTACTTTGAATACCCTAGAAGCAGAGGAAGCCCCCCTGAGGACAAACAGCGATTCACTCTTTTGGTCAAGGTTCACTTAAAAATATAGTTCCACAATATACTTTCCACATTATTATTATTATTATTATTATTATTATATTTAATTACTGTTATATTTTATTCTATTATTTTTGTTGTTATTATTATCATCATAAAATAAAACAGGTTTATGTATTTCGGATAACTTCGCTGTGATATATTTTTACAGGAACTACGCGAAGCTTTTGACAGCGAAGAATTGTCAGTTCACCAATCGAAATTGCTTCTCACTGCTGTCGTGCCACCTCAGACAGAGCACATCGATGCAGCCTACGAAATTGACAAGCTCAGCGGGTAGGCCACTTACATCTTAATTTAGTAAACTTTGCTAATGAAATTTGTTAGGTCATTAGTATTTCATAATAATTTTATTTTGATAATTGTACTTGTCCACTTTTTGGCACAGCATTTTTACAAATATTTCATTGACTATTTATTTTATTTTATACTTCGTCAAAAGGCTGCTTGATCTCATTAATTTGGCTACATTCGATTTTCATGGGGAATGGGATTCAGTAACTGGTCACAACGCACCTCTGTATTCCAAGAACGACGAATTAAGCCTGGTAAATTGAAAATTTATGGTAAGCACGATATATGAATTGCAAATCAAGCTGGAACTTTTTCCAGGATGGGAGTGCCAGATATATGGTATCGAAGGGGGTTGATCTATCTAAGGTTCTGATTGGAGTGTCAGGATATGGAAGGTGTTTCATTCTAAAATCTCCTGAAGAAAATGGAATAGGAGCCCCTGTAACTGGTCCTTGTAAAGGTGGGGGGTTCACCAGGAAGGCAATTGGAACTCTTTCTTACTTCGAGGTTGAATGAACTATTGTTATGGATTATATCTCGGAGTGAATTATATATAATTTCAAGATTTTATGATCAACTATTTTTAGTGAGATCAAAATGTTTTAATGCAGATATGCGAACTTCTCCAAGATCCATCATCAAACGTTTATTGGTCAGAAGAACAAATGGTTCCCTATTTGTCCAATGGAGACCTTTGGGTTGGATATGACGATGTCAAAAGTCTGAAATTGAAGGTCTGAGTCATATTAAACTATAACTAATTATTTAATTAAGTAGAATATTCAGACCAATTTATAGTATTTATGTTATTGAATGGTTCGAAAAATTCGAAGACAAATAACTATTTTTATTTTAGGTTGATTACCTGAAAAAATTCGGGTTCGCGGGATGGTTCTTCTGGGAAACTTCACTGGACGACTTTAGTGGAACAAAATGCGAATCTGGCAAATATCCCCTTCTGACTGCTTTGACAGAAGCACTTGATAGTCGAGAGTAAGTATATTTCATTCAAATTTGAATTTATTTGTTTGAAATAATGCTTTAAAAAGTAAGAAATTCTATAAAATAGAAAAAAAGAAGGAAATTAAATTCAAATTAGTTACAATTGGCAATGTTATTAATATGAAATATAATCGAAAAAGGCGCCAAGCTAAACTCGCCACTAAAGAACATGCCAAAATATTTCTATATAAAAAGAATAACAATTTAACTGAATCAAATTTATATTTTTGTAATTGTAATCAAAAATTTAGTTTCGATGATGAATTGGAAGATTGTCTGAGGTCAGAAGCGCCAACCGAAACCGAACAATACGAATCAGACTTATTATCAACATGTTTTCATTATGACACTTGCTTTATTGGTTGATATCTGCGTTATTTAAACATCTGAAAATTACTTTTAAGGCCAGATGTCGAAAGCATAACAGAAGTGGAACAAAACGATTGTTCTCAGATTGAATTGACAACAACCGAAACTACAACAACTTATGATTCCACAACTACTCATTCGCCATTCGACTGCTATAGAAAGCCTGATGGACACAACAAACATCCGACTGACTGTCGATCATTTGTCAACTGCCACAATGAAGCTGCATCTGTCGAAACATGTCCTTCCGATCTTCCTTACTTCGACGATGTGACAGGAACTTGCACCGAAGACAATAAACTGCCAGAAGAAAGGAAGATAGAATGCGGATTGAAGTATGATTTATATATTTTCATTATGTCACTTGATTCATTGGTTGATATCTGTGACATTAAATATTTGAATTTTCATTTCAAGGCCAGATGTTGAAACCACAACGGAAGTGGAACAGACCGAATGTTCTGAGATTGAAATGACAACGACCGAAACTACAACAACATATGATTTCACGACTCCATCGACATTCGAATGTTATAAAAAGCCTGATGGACACTACAAACATCCGACTGACTGTCGATCATTTGTCAACTGCCACAATGGAGCTGCCTCTGTCGAAAAATGTCTTTCCGATCTAACTTACTTCGACGATGTGACAGGAACTTGCACCGAATACTATAATCTGCCTGAAGAAAGGAAGATAGAATGTGGATTGAAGTCAGATTAAAATGTTTCCGTTATGTCACTTGCTTTATAGGCTTTAGGCTGATATCTGTGATATTTAAACATTTGAATTTTCCTTTTAAGGCCAGATGAAGAAAGCACAACGGATGTGGAACAAACCGTATGTTTTGAGATTGAAACCACAACAACCGAAACAACAACAACAACATATGCTTTCACGACTGCTCCATCGCCGTTTGAATGTTATAAAAAGCCTGATGGACCCTACAAACATCCGACTGACTGTAGATCATTTGTCAACTGCCACAATGGAGCTGCCTCTGTCGAAACATGTCCTTCCGATCTTCCTTACTTCAACGATGTCACTGGATCTTGCACCGAAGACTATAAACTGCCAGAAGAAAGAAAGATAGAATGCGGATTGAAGTATGATTAACATGTTTTTATTATGTCACTTGATTCATTGATTGATATCTGTGACATTAAATATTTGAAATTCTTTTTAAGGCCAGATGTCGAAAGCACACCATCAACAACTACTCCGTCGCCATTCGACTGCTATAGAAAGCCGGATGGACACTACAAACATCCGACTG
>MPNW01000169.1:0-27969 GCA_011800805.1 Hirudo medicinalis | reverse complement strand
ATTCATTGATCGATATCTGTGACATTAAATATTTGAAATTCTTTTTAAGGCCAGATGTCGAAAGCACACCATCAACAACTACTCCGTTGCCATTCGACTGCTATAGAAAGCCGGATGGACACTACAATCATCCGACTGACTGTCGATCATTTGTCAACTGCCACAATGGAGCTGCCTCTGTCGAAACATGTCCTTCCAAACTCTACTTCGACGATGTTACAAGAGCTTGCACCTCTCTGTACTTGCTGCCTGATGAGAGGATGGAAGAATGCAGATTGGAATAATGCTTTTTTGACGTCCACGATGTCTGCCTACTTACTTCGATTTCTTATCTTTACGAACACTCTACTTATTGAATAAATTGGCATTTAAAAAATCTAACATTTAGACTTTCTCAAATTTCTTCATATGTTATGAGCTATTGGCCAATTGATAAAAACCTAACCTACTTGATTGCAAATCAACCAGGATTGTTTTATGCTGCTCAAAATTAGAAATGCACTTGTTAAATTCATTTTTTAATGTCATATGATTAGTGTTATAACGTCAATCTGTACATCAGTCATGTAACTAAGACGTCTAAGTAAGCTTCTGTTGATGCAAACCTATTTGACAATAATATGCGCTCTCGTGTAGAATCCCCTCTGGGAAGGCTGCATTCCGAATTTGACTTCCGAGTAGCAAACAATGATGAAATTATGCCTACATATATACAATTGTACCTTGTCTGATCAACTTGTATTTATTGTTAGTAAAAGTTCCTCCTCCTAACCTCAATAATCTAAAGTAATAAATTGTGGTGTGATTGCTGCATAGGATTGGATTAATAAATTTAATAAATGGTAGATTTTGCTTGTGGATGTAATTAATTTTGATTACCGTTAAAAACTAGTGATGCTGTTGTTTTGTAATTAAAATTGTCTCCCATTGTTAAATATTTCCACAAAAAATCGAACCTAGGATTTAGGATCGAACCTATATTTATAAGTAATAATTAAATTAACGTATTATTAAGGTTTTGTAATATTATTGTAATAGTAATATTAGCTTGTAGCTTTCTGATCTGTAGTAGAAAGACATTATTGTTTCAATGAACGAATCTATTGATAGCTTTGTCTTGAAATTTTATTTCAAATCAAATTTGAAAAAATTGTTCTTTAGAAATGAGTTTATTTATAATTCATTTGCTCTCGTTGTCATATAATTATTGTTCGTATATTTTTAAAATATGAAATATTAAGATTTTTTGCTGTGAAAAATCTTGACCTTAACCGTGAAATAAATGGCAAAATCACTCCACATAAAAAAATGGCAGCATTTTCCCGACAACATAGTGTCACTTTCCTTAATCTGTTTCCAATATTCAGCCTTAGCGAGGCCCGATACACGTCTATTAATGTACCTTATGTTAGTGGAGAAAACACAGGAAAAGAAAAAGAGAATGAATACTTCTATTCTGCCATCGAAAGTGAGGATAAAATATGAGTGTTCATAGAGGAGAGGGACCAAATCTAAGGTTAAAGGTCGCCATGTTTACTCGTCATCCTTTCCACGCTTGATGATCTGCACAAACTTCAAGTAGTCCAAGAAGCCACCCTCAATTGGAGCTTCCTTCCAGACTTGCTTGACCTGAAATTAAAGGCGAGTTGTTGTTGTGTTTGTTGTTATTCAATTTTCATTTTACCTTCATATAGTACATATTATTTACTAACCTCAGACCTACGTTTTTATATATCTTTAGATTTTTAAAGTTTAAAGTTCCTGTGAGTTTCAAAAGCTGACCTACCTCGTCTTTGGAAAACTGGTCACCAACGTTCATCAGGAGGTCTTTGACGCTGCGAATAATAGTTTCGTCGTGTTAAACTGTCGCTTAATTCATAAGAAAATTCATAAATCAGAAACATGAGTAATGTTAACGATGATGCTAACTATTCTTCGTGTAGTTTGCCCTTCTTCTCCTCATCGAACATGATGAAGGCATCTCTCAGTGCTCCTTCTGAGTCAGTTCCTGAATTATTGTTTTAACGATTTTAACTTGTTATCATTTAAAATATCGCTTTTATTAGACATTCATCGCATTAGTAACTGATAATTAAATTAACTTATATCTTGATATCGGGGGCTTAACAAACCAATTTAAAACAAATAATCACCGTGCAATTTCTCTCCGAACAGAGTGAGGAAGTGTGTGAAGTTGATTTTGTCTGAACATTCCGCCAAGAGCTCCTTTATGACTTTAGGATCAGGATCTCGACCTGAATTTACAGAAACAAATTTTTAACAAAAAGCCCTTAAGTCTTTGTTTGAATTAATAAAAGCACATAACAAAACTAAAACATAATGTCAATCGTTATGTTTTATTTTAACAATAACCGAATAAATTGATAATAATTGTAATTACCGATTTGTGTGTAAATTGCTGACAAGTCGTCTGCGCTGATTATACCGTCCCTGTCTTGGTCGATCAACGTGAACGCCTAGCAAAATTAAAAATAAAATTACTTTCTTTTAAAACTTTTTCATTTAATAATAACTGATTAGGATAATTAATCTTCATAAATAATTGCGATAATTAGTTTATTACAACTTTTAAAATTTTATTGACAATATATTATGGTTACCCGATCTAATTCATGCCGACCAGTTAACTAACTTAATAAGTGAAACTAATTAACTAGCTTTCTTGCATCCAGCAGAAACTACCTCTAGCTTGCAACTGGCCCATCATTCCGAGTAATGAAGTGCGCACAGTGGAAGTGCAACAAATTGCGGAGCTGCTGTTGCTGGAAACGTGAATCCATCTCGTGGAATGCGCGCATCATAAAACATCCTAATGATGTTCGAGACCAAGTTTTATGGCTCATGGAAAAAAATAGGCCGTAAAAATGAGCTTTGTTTTGGAAAACAAATTTTAGGAATCCTTCACCTGCCTTCACGCAGAATTAGATTAGTAAGACAAGGTTCTATGTAGAATTGTGGATTTGAGATTTCCGAAATAGAATCCAATAACCACAAAATTGCTGTTAACTTTAGAATTTCAATGTCTTTATATGACACCATATTCAACATATTCAAGTTTAAAAGCTTCGATAAGACTACAAAATAATAGCTTATAAAAATTCTTCTTAGAAGCCTCAAAAAATGAAAAGGAGAATCAACAGAATAAAATGCTGAAACCTCTTTAAACTCCTGGATCTGAGACTGGTTGAAGAGAGCGAAAACGTTTCCAATCTTCTTCTTCGGCTCGGCATGAGTTACTGGAGCAGGGGCAGGCTCCTCAGGCTTTTCAGACGTTTCCTCAACTGGAGCAGCTTCTTCGACCGGGGCTTCTTCCTTCTTTTCCTTCTTTTCCTTCTTCTCCTTCTTTTCTTTCTTTTCGTCCTTGTCCTTGCCCTGACAAAAAGAAATTCAGAGTAGAAAAAAATGGCGGTCAATGAGACCTTTAATCAAATAAACTTGAAAACTAAGCAAATTTGACTTAATTTGTTCTAATTTTTGCTACTTGAGAAATAGGTTGATTTTATTGAATAGTGAAAATTCGTATTTCAATGTTTAACAAAATAGAAATTTTAGAACATTAGAAATATTTCACAAAAGAAGCAATTCATCATACGACTTCTAATAGTTCCTCAATAATAAGCAGTCATTTCAAGCAGCCATCTGACTAACCATTGTGAAAGTTTAAACTAAGAGGAAATCTGAAGAAAATATATTTTCTATCCTTTCAACGACTTGCGATCTAAATCCCGAATCCCACACGACTCGGAGCTCAGCGCATTTCCTCCCCATCTGGGCTTTATATTCTATCCAGAGCAGCAATCCTTGTATGGGAATGAGTGGAAGTATTGCTCCTACAGCAGTCCGAGTGCACCGCTGGTTTGAAGGCCGTGTTTCACTCCTGCATGGATGGATGTAATCTCAACGCCGGAGAGCTTGTAGAATTTTGTCAATGCATGTAAGGCTGATTGGAGAGTAGAGAGGATGTAAATTTTTATCCGCACGGAAAATGCTAGACAAAGAATAATTCCAGCGCTTCGACCAGCAATATTAAACAAAGTATTTTCTTTGGAGAATTTCTGAAAAGCAAGTATTTGGGGTCAACCAGTGTGCGAATTATTTAGAATTGGGGCGAAGTGAAAAGCGTGATGGAGGGGGATGATAGAAAAGTGTGATGCAGCATCCACTTGTTCGCCTAGAAACATCTCTGCCACGCATCTCCAGCATTCCTGCTGAAACTGAGTTAATGTTCGAGAGGCGGAGAAATCTCGCCCGATTCTTCTGTGCCATAAATAATTAACTAATTAACTAATTGTATTATTCGTTAAAATGTAATTGGTGAAATGAGGTTTTGATTAATTCATCGCAACCACTTCCTCTCTTCAAAATGTTGAGGATCAAAAGATTATTAAACCCGATTTAGTGTTATCTCAATCCAAATGCTCATCATTTTATTCGAAAACTAAATGAGAAGAAATATGCAATATGCAGATTAATTGTTATCGGTAGATTGAAAGATTTATTAACAATGTTTAGTATTAATATTATATGATTATTTTATGGGACTTTTATTGATCTCCTTCCTTTCGACAGCAAAAGTTTCAAATAATTTAGTTTTTCAGCGGATGAAAACAAACATTGCGATGTGGTTTTGTTTTTTCGTTTGAAAAAAAAAGCCTGAGCAGGTAAAACCTAATGGCGAGAGTTTCGAAAATGGCGAACTTTCCCACTGGAAATGATGCTGGAAGATGTTTTCTTGTTCGTGGGAGTCTACAGATCCCCGATTTTGTGGAAATGCAGGCGATCCTCTCCAACTCTTTGCTTTTCCCACTCTCTCTTTTCCTGCGCCCCTCCCGGGCTACAGGTGTACTATTTATAAAATAGGATCTTGCCCGGAGTACGGACGTATGTTGTCAGTACAACATCCTGGAGCTGCCAGGAATTCTGGCTTGCTAACTCAAATTGCTGGCCCTTATTAAAGCAACCAACGTTTCCATACTACAAATTGTTCATTATTTTCAGCTTCTATTGCTTGATTAAGTATGCCATAATTTGTTGGCGATATTCATTTTTTGTGTTCATTCTCTAATTAATTAAGTAATTTAAATAATTAAGTTTCATAAAACGTATGACCATACTTTTCTTCTCATTTAAAATCCAGACGTTGCGAAAGAATATTCTCAAATAGGATTGTATTTATCTGGATCTTATCAATTACGTCAATCCGAAATGGTTTCTGATAAGTGAGCGCTTAAAAAGTCGACGAATAAGCATCTTCATAAATTTTTAGATTGCATCTCAAGCTGCCTGTTGTCAAAGTTGTTGAAAAGGCAATTGAATTTCTCATATTTATGTAACCAATATTATCTCACACCGTTAAGTAAACTCAGTTATGTGGTTAGCATCCATTACCTCATACCATCACTTGGAAATAACACCTTCCAAACTGTAAAACTGACGATTGACAGAACAAAGGAGTTAAAAATGGCTCAATTTTTGCGCCGTAATTCGACCGAGGGTACCTGTTGTTATTTTCTGACAAGTTTACAGATTGTTCTAAACAACTCGCGAATTTCCCTTAAATAGCGGACAGCGATGGGAAGTTAAGTTCAGAAAGTCGATCATTTGTTCTGAACCATTTTGCTTTGTGGAAGAGACCTTCTTTTGTTCGGTGTTTGGCGTTTGATGCTGAGGCAACTTCTTTGTCGGTTTAAGGCAGGTTGTTTGCGAGCTGTGGCGGGAGGTGAAGTTCAGGAAATCTACGAAATGATCTGAACGATCCTGTCTGAGAGGCAAGAGTTTTTCTTGTTTTTTCATAATTTTTTCTCGAGGCGCTGAATCACCGCTTCGACGATTCTCAGGTTTGGCGAAAACTTTCTTACACTGAAGATGATTTTGAACGCTCAATTGCTTCTTTCCAACCTCGCAATGTTTTACTTTCCATCTCGAACATTCCTTGGGAATGTTTTCTCTTGAGAAACTGTCACAGCAGTTTAAATACCTCTCCGCGTTGGCGTCATCGTTAATCTCTAACTCGATAGTTCTCAGTTGAAGTTTGTGCAGTTGAACCAAACGATCAACGAACATTTCATCGACGACTTTCAACTTGAGCGGGTTGACAAACATCTTCCAATTCATCTTGTGATCGCACAACATCCTGAAATTCGAATGTTCAAATTCATTCGGCAGAACCTCTGCAAATGGAAAATCCCCTTCCTCCACCAGAAGTTCCTTTCCCATTCTGAGGTTCCACAACTTTTTCGTCATTTTTTTGCTTCGTTTTTTGCGTTTCTTCCTTTTCTTGGTTAGTTTTTCGTCTTTCGTTAGATCGAAACTTTTAAGTTTCATGCTCACTTCGTCCAAAGTCGATAAGCAATAATTTTCCAAACTCCAAATATCGCCTTTGCTTTCCTCCATCGGTGGACTCATCTATTTGAAAATCAATTGAATTAATGTTTATGAATGCAAACAGTTTTTGTCGTTACGATTTCTGTTTTAAAAGGAAATTTAGATTTCAAACGAATTGCTTTGAAGAGATCGACCGATTGGCAATAAATTAATTTTTGTTACTTTCGATTATCTTAGGTTAGTTTTTATTGTGCTGTTATTTAATAAGTTCATACTGTGCTATTAAACGAAAGCTTGAGATGCAATTCGCATCTAAAAATTCTCCTATTTCACAAAATTGTTTCGATTATTGTACGTCCGTAAACTTCCCAACACCAGAATGTTTCAGTTCATTGAAAGAACAATACCTGCATGGAACCCGCTCCCTTCAGCCGTTGTGAACCCACTCCACTATTTTCACGGTCCCTTTCAACAACTTTGATCTGGAACTTGTCAATAATACTCAAATTGAAACGAACTTAGACCTTTGACAGGGACTAATTTATTTATTAATAATTAATATTACATATTAAAATTTCAATTAATTGTATTTTAATTATATAAGTATGGCAATTTTAACAAATTTAAAAGTTTAGATTTCTTGGTCGAATATTTCCTAAAATTCTGTTGGTTCATCTGCATTGAATATTTTCTGTAAAATCTATCAGGTGTTGTTAGCGTTTCTTTATGATTGAAATTCTCTTTCTTCATTTGCCAATTTTATCTGAATTTCGATCTGATAAGCAATATCTGGAAGATACAAATTTAATTCATAAAAAGATCGTTCACAAACGAAGCAAAATTCTAAAATTCTGATTCAATTACCCGTACTTAGCTCGAACATTGATTGCTTTTTGTAAATATTACTTTTAGTTGATACGAATGTGGATTTACCTTAATACAGCCTGCGATTCATGATGCTGCTTCAATGACCATTGCACACATCCTGGTGGCTCTCACAGACTGTCGTGTGGCAACCCATGAACTCACGAGGGTCGATCGGCAGAGGGTGAGGATGGAGGGGTTTGTGACCCATGTAGTTCGGAATTGGCATGGCACTAGGAAAGGGTGGAAAATCTTTATTGAAACAATTCCAGATTGAACTTTGGATAAAGATATCTTTAGTATTAGTATTAGATCGTGATTGGAGTTTGGTTTAAATTAGCATCTAACAATTAACAATTAGTTAATTAAGGATTATTAAACATGGTAGATGAACTGAATAACAGCTGTATAATATATAAAATAGAAATAAAATAGAAAATAGAAATAAATAATAGATATGATAAAATATCGAAATAATTTAGTGTGCATCAGGTACAACATGTTTAAACAAAGTTAAATATCTGGGGTTTCCTCTTAAATTGAAGATTTTGTTTCTAATTAAATTTGAAACGTTGAAAAGCGGCAAATACTTAGTAAAAATGAATAATAATAAATTATATTACTATGGAATAGTCTTGTAACCAGTCAGTTTCTCTTGTCGGTGAGCACACTGCATTTCACAGCAAATGGCTTTCTTTTCTAAGTAGTTCCTAGGTAAAGGCTTACATCGTTACTACTGCATTTATATTTAAGTAGCGCATTTTATTTCTGCACTGATTAATTTGTGTTATATTAAGAGTAAATACATCAATCAAAAATATTAACTTTTCATTATTTCTGTTTATAAAATAACTTCCTTCAATCACTTGAACAATTTAATAGCCGGATTAATTACGAAAACTGTTTAACTTGCCTGATCAAAACAAAATTTTAAAATTTGTCATTTAGCGAATAAATTCTTACAAGTGATCCTGACAGGATTGTTTTTCATTTCCTCGGAAGGTCTGAAGAACTGATTTGCAATCCAAGTTCTGGCGGAGGCAGGGATCCTCCTCTTTCTTACAGCAACCAGTACAGCACGGCATGGGGAATGACTGGAAATTTAATAAATTTTAAAACTAATTTGATAAATGCCAAGTTGCCACTAGAACTTTTATTCACCGGAACTTTTATGGGTTTGCAACAATCAAGGTCCATTACATGAACCGTTTCTAATATTCTATTTTGTTTATATTTTTGTCATAGACTTTTTATTTATGTTTATTTATTGTATGGTTTTAAGTTATTGTTCCTAACTAATAACAAGCCATGATATTGGCTTGTTTATATGACGTCAGTTTTAGCTTCTACGACTTAAGATTACAGAGATGACTTGATTATAATTTTTTATCGCAATATTTATTGTTGCTTATGACATTTTATTTGTGTACAAAATTTCAGAATTATTTAGCCCATTTTTACCCTTGTGCTACCCATGATATATTTTAGCCCAAAACCCATTTAAGACCTTTACTGCTAGTACACAGATTTTTTTAAAAAGCCCGTATATAGGACGATATGTAGATATTACCAAGATGGGCAATCCTTAGCCCATGAAACCCATCTTGGACTCATATACGCATGCTCACTGGATAGAAGGATCAGTAGGTCACAAACATCATTCTTAAAGCAAATAAATGTTTTAACATTTTTGAAATTCTTGAAAAGTTTGCTTATGATCAAGCAATCAAATTAACCTGAGTAATCAAGTTTTTAAAACGACTGTAAGTGCTAGAGTTTATAACATAGAGTGGTAGAACATTTTATATTGTCGTAATTCGGTTGGTAAAGAACCTCACCTCTTCAATCCTAGAAGATCTATTCAAAGGTGAAATGAAATAAGACTCCATGGAATATTTTATATTTTTAGATAATATATGCAATTTTACAGACAACAAATCACAGTTTTCCAGGTAAGGAGATGTGACTTACTAATAGAGGCTATCACTGAGAAAAATCTAACAACGAATTTTCAGAATATATGTTTGTACAATAAAATAATATAATAATTTTCATATAATAAAAACCTAGTGACGCAGGTATTTGATTATTATTGTAATTTAGTCAATTTCTGTCCATCAGACTTTTACAATCTTAGGTGGGTGTAGCCATATAACCTATGCACATATAATATAATGATAATAACGACAATGAATCCGAACTTGATTAAAGTGGCCTATATTCCGACGAAATCTCAAAACCACCTCAAGGCTGTGGTTAACTTTCCTTGAAGAGGAAAGTTTTTAAGGCAATGTGAAGACCACATTAAAATTTCAAACTCTTTTTTGGAGTTAAAGCCTAATTTTTTTGCTTTTAAATCTTTAATTGTATCTTATTACAATTTTTTGCATAAATAAATATATTTCGTAACGGCTGTGAATTATGAACTGAGAAGTTCTTGTGGCTTCTGCCAAAGGATGAAGCTGTTACTCCCAGCAATCACATAATCTCCTAATTATATATATACATAATTTAATTTTGTATTTGCTTCTTCTAATACCCAAAAGTAAGTCAGCTTCCAAATGAGAAGAAAATAATGAAAGCAACCTTGTTGATTCATTCCTCTACGATACGAATCAAGATACGAAAGATCGCTCGCCCGTTTTGTTGCGCTTGTGGATTTTTTCTAATCGCATTGATAATTTTACTAAATATGGCAGCAACAATTGTAAATACTTATGAAGTCCCAAACTGGTTGGTACTGATACCTGCCGGCAATACATTGCAATTTAAAAAATACTTTAAAAAATAACTTTTTGGACTCAATTGAATTACTCGTAAATATGGAAAAGTTGCACTGATTGTGTAGTGATTATGGAATTTGGAGGAGATTTCGTTGCATTTGTTTTTTGCAGAGTTTTATTAGGAGTTTGCTGATGCAAATAATATCCCTTTTCAATTAAAAGATTGATGTTAAATAAAGTGATAAAACCCCACCAAGAAATAATTTCAGGGCAGGAAAACCTCCAGTTGGACTTCATCTTGACGTTTTGAAAGATGGTAAAATGATCCAGGTATTTTGTTTGCAGGATCTTAAATGATTTACTTGGCATCCTGCTAAGGACTTGCTGGCATAATTTCTTTCAGAAATTAATGATAGATGAAAAAAAATGTTACTTCTTTGGTCGCAACAAGCAGCTTTGTGACTTCTGCATTGACCATGCATCAAGCTCGAGAGTGCATGCAGCTCTGGTCTGGCACAAATTTCTTGAAAGACCATTCTTAATTGACCTTGGCAGCAGTAAATTTTTTTTCCATTTTCAATTAAAAATTGTAATAAGTTTTGATCTTATTCTCAAAATCTCAGCACATGGGACTTTTATTGGCAATTTGAGATTAGAGGCAAAAAAGCCACAACAAGTGCCCCTTGATAGTATTATTCGATTTGGTGCTTCCACGAGGGCTTACGTGATAAGGGAAAGACCACAAGCTAAGAATTTAAATGCTTCTGAATATGATGAACTGGATAGCAATGCTTTGCCAGAAAATGAAGTGGAGTTGGATGTGAGTGTCTGTCTGTCTTTTGGATATTTCCTGAACTCCCTTGCTTGGAATATATTCATCAAGTTACTAGAGTTTTCAATATTTTCTTCTTTTCAAAGAATCTCACAGAATTCAATACTGCTCACAATCGTCGCATTGCCAATGTTGGTGACATCCCCGATAATCCAAACCTCAAGAGGAGAAAGAGAAAGCTTTCTTCTCATGTTCACTTCAATGATGAAGAGGAAGTCATAAACCCTGGTAAAAATGATGCTCCAAATATTTAAAAATATTATGTTACGGATGTTGTAATTGCAAAACTAAAATAAAATACAAATGCAACCACGTCTTCCATGTGCCACAAGCATCATTGCTTGAATTATTATCTTGATAGTGAATAATGCTCCTACATAACATTTAAAAATTTTTGTTATTTTGATGCACTTTCTTCCAGAGGATGTTGATCCATCGATCGGCAGATTCAGAAACATGATCCAAACAACAATAATTCCAAAAAAAGTGATTCCGTTTACTTATTTTATTTACCTTAATTGTATATACCGTTAACATTATCCAAATATAACCAATGACATTATTACAGTCCAGAATAGACCTGACTGGCTTAGAAAATTCCCACCAATCTACTTTGAGCCTCTCCTCAGGCAGGCGACTATCAGGTGAGCACGATGGTTCTGCAAATTCCGAACGATTTTCTTCGGTCGCGGAAAGGGTCGGACTCCGGGTCAACGTGGCTCCCGAAGTCTCAGACATTGCCCCCACCATCAGTTTCTCTACCAATCTCTTTGGGCCTTCTGCCAATGAAGATCCACTATCCAGTGAACCTAGGAAGAAGAAATATGCCAAAGAGGCTTGGCCTGGAAAGAAACCCACTCACGGATATTCGCTCCTCGGTTGAACTGACATTTGCGGATTGTTGCCGATTATTTTCCTCGTGCCATTCTTGGATCTGATGGTTTTGAGGAATGTAGGGGTGTTATGCACCAATAGCTAAATGTTATTTTGTTAATGAGTACATAAATAATACAAGGTTGTGCAAAGTAAATGTCTCCCATAATTTCAAATTGGCAAAAGACTGGTGATCCAGGTCTGGCTTTCTACTTAAAGGTTGATATCCCATGATTTGTAATTTGAAAAATTCATCTCTAAAAACTGTTATTTTTCTTATTTGTTGATGGACGTGCAGCATGTTTTGAAGGAGTCACATTAAAATTTTATCAGAATTTAAGTTTGCAAATTTTGGTTGGTGTACAACTCCATTGCAGTCTTGCTACCCTCCTAATATAAAAAGGCATTGCATGGCTTTTAATGGCAGGCCTGTCGGGAAGTTGGATCCGGCAACTGGTCCATCAAGTCTTAATTTTGACGAGGGGCAGCTCCAACATGACAGCTGCACATTGCCACTCTGACGTTGAAAACATTGTGGCTGTTAATGTTTTAATAGATTGCTTATTTGTCAATTGAGTAGGCAGATCACTCAATTTATTGCTTAAATTTATTTAAATCAGGGACTCCAAACGCTAAAACTAACTTAGACATTCTGAAGCTTTCAAAAAACAACTCAAAAATTCGAGGCATAAATTATTTTGTCAAGTGCTGTGGTAGGTGTGGTGCAACAACCTATGACCTGCGAGTCAAATTAATATTTATTTTTCCCAATGCCAGAGAGGCTTGCTTTTGGGAAAACCTTCCTGTCCCTGGCAGGATCCGACTGATCCATGGCAACTTTAGGCAGCCTGGAGGAGCTGTTGGTCTTGAGAGAATTCCTGGAACTAGTTGGAGTGTAAATGGAAGGCAGTTTGAATGCATCAGTTCTAGAGGCAGAAGCAACTGGAATTGACTTCTTTGAAGCTTCTCCCAACTTATGGTTACTCAGCTGCCTAGAAATTCTGACCTCATGTTTAGATGGTTCCTTTGATGGTTTGAATGCAACTGGTTTAGACTGTTTGGGCCTGGACAACGTCAAACTTTCCATTTCTTTTCTAGCATTCAATCCTAAAGTGCTTACAGCACTGAATTTTGGTTTGTCAGACTTCAGACCTAGAAAACGACTGTGCTGAGATCTCTCTGGAAGCAAACTGATTTTGCTTGAGGATGATGATGGTTTCATTGACTCAGGAAACTTTCTATTGTTTGATTCCAGATGGCTGGTAAACTTGCCTGCCTTACTGGTAGAATGGAATGGCAATGGGCTCGATACATCACGATTGTTGGCATTTGTTGAAGCCTTTCTCGTGGTCACGAGCGGCAAACCACTAATGCGAGATGGTAATACCGAGTGAAGAGTGCTTCTATTTGCAGGTAAAGCAGCCAAAGTTTCGGATTCGAGGTCTTGTTGTGCTAATGAGTCTGAGGAATCTTTGAAAGAAAATGAATTGTCCTCCAAAGGTTCATCGGAAGAAGAAAGCAGGCTGCTGCCAAGCATAGAATGGTTTAGAATATCGGAAATCTCAGGAGAAAAGCTAACTTCATCCTCAAAGCTACTCATTAAGACTCTGAAGTCACTGGCCTCTCTGCCAGTCAAACCATCAGAGGTCATTGGGTTATTTCCAACCAAAGTATCAGTTGAAGCTGATGAGATCAAAAAATCTTCAGGAAAATTGAAGGACTCATCATTCATTCTACCATTAGAAATCCTTTCTGGTCTGTCTAGTGCAAGGTCCAAATAGTCTTCTTCGTCACTATCATAGAAATTATCCAAACGTTGGGTCATGCCGGCCATAAAACGTGGTGAGCTGTCGACAGAAGTACCGTTCGAAGAGGATGTTGAGACCGAGGAAGCATTTGATGTCCTCCCAGAGCCAGGAAAGTCATCCAACATGGCTCTATTGACTGCATTGTTCTGAATATTTGGAGGGAGGTTGAGGATTCTTGAACGAGGTCTCTCATGATTCCTCTCTTGCAAAGTGTTTGATACAGATGAAGCATTAGGTGGATCACCTTCCATTAATCTGGCTCTCGCCTGCTGGTTATTACTGGCAGTAAACAACGGACCAAAAGCATTGATCGAATCGGTGAGCCCCACTGGAACTGAGAAGTCCCACAGACTGCCCATCCCCATGGCATTCGTCCTGTTGGAGATGTCGGCTATAGAATGAAGCAAGTTGAGCAAAGTAAAGGATCTGTTGTTCCCCAGCAGAGCTTCAAAGCTCATCAGGGATTGGAGAATGTTGAACCTCTCAATGAAGTTGATCAGTTCAACCAGTCGCTCGTTCTCATCTGCCTGGACACAAATTAATAAATAGGATGAGATGGTTTTTTAGTGATTCACGATATTTCGTATTACCAGATGTTCTTCATTGGAGCGTCTTCGTTCGGCTTTGAACTTGTCGTAATCTTTCTGTTCATTGCAGTACATGGACTTTCCGTGGGCATGATGCAGAAACAGTTTCAGATTAGACTTGAAGGAGCACTTATCCACAGGGCAAGTCACATCCTTTACCATTAGTTGTTGGTCTATTTCTGGCACTGAGGAATATTCTACCTGTGGTGCCCTGGTTGTTAAAGTTACATATTATAACTTTTAAAAATATATTTATTTCAATATTGTAACTACAAAATTACTGCTACTACTCTTGATGGAATCAGTCACTACTTCATTATTTTATTTATTTTGTATTTATTTATTCATCCGGTCGAAGGGCTACCTTAAGCCACTGATACGATCGGCCTCATCGAAAAGAGAGAAACAGTCAACATCGAGCGAGAAAAAGTAAAAAAGCAAAGTTGACGGAATATTAATCGGCAATTGCTAAAAAGTTTGTTATATTGGTTTTGTGTAATGACTTAAATCAA
Organism: Hirudo medicinalis; assembly: GCA_011800805.1. NCBI lineage: Eukaryota > Metazoa > Annelida > Clitellata > Hirudinida > Hirudinidae > Hirudo > Hirudo medicinalis. The sequence continues at coordinate 13,425 of MPNW01000169.1, read as the reverse complement.
GAAAATGTCCCAGCAGATACCACTTCATCTGGTAGGGAGTTCGAGACAGCAACAACTGTAAACTCGACACGCACGACACTTTTCCGAAGCCAATCTCAATTGCCATGTGTCACTCCAATCTATGAGCTTGTCAATTGCTCTCTGAAGATTATGACTAGCAGAGCAGGCATGTAGCTTAAAGTCATCGGCAAAAATTAGCTATTGTGTTGATGACGTTATATCATTGATAAAAGGTAGAAAAAGATTACATTGGTCTGCAGACACTCCCCTGCAGTACTCCACATGTAATAAGTTTGGATTCTGATAAAATTCCATCAATATGAACCTGTTGAGTTGTTTAGAAGAAAACTTGAGAGCCAGTGGAGCAGATCATTGGAAATGCCACATGACTGGATTTTCTGCAAAAGTCTGGGGTGAGAAAGAGTCAAATGCCTTTTGGAAGTCGAAATAAATAATGTCGGTGAGTTTTTTTGCTGTATGGCAGTGGTCCGATCGTGGATACATCTGGAAAGGTTTGCGCACGTTGATTTGAATCTGAGGAAACCCTGTTGCTGACTTTTTATGAGGTTATTAGTTGAGAGGTACATTAGTAATTGTTTATTAACAACTTTCTCCATGACATGACAACAAGGGCACGACAATAGTTTCAATTCGTGAATTATGGATGATCCTCAAGCTAAATAATATCTCAGAAAAATGTGTTTTGCATATGAATTATACGAATAGTTATTGTATGTATTGTTTACCTTTTTGACACCAACATTCCATGACTAACTTGAAAATAAAAATGAATCACAGGCATGAACCAACAATTTCAAACCTGCAGACAGGACATTTGCTTGCATTAGAAGATGTGACGTTTGTCCACATAAATATGCAGGACCTGCAGAAAAGGTGACTGTTGCTGCATTTCTGGCATTGATTAACCAAGTTTAGGCTGAAAGAATGTGTTTTGCTATTAATGAATTTCTGTACAAAAATGCAAGCAGAGGAAATTTATTTTCATGTGAGTGCAAACATTTTGAAATTGCAAACTGCTTCACAGAAAATTATGCTTTACATAAAATTTCCTCCTAGTTGTCTTAAGTTTACATGCCAGCTATCAACTTTAAATTATTTTCCAGATAATCCCAATTCCTTTTACAATGAATAAATCTTAATAATTAACTGTTTTCAAATGTAACAAAAAATAACAAATTATCCCTCACTAAATTTAGCACTTTTACAGAATCAGGAATTCCTATTTAAAGTGATTTTTGGATTAAGAAAATAATTACACATAAATTACAATCCACTCATGCTTACTTAACTTCTGAACTTGAAAATATTCATATCCCACACAACCAAAATAGCAACTAATGTTAATTCATAGAGTACCAGATATTGCAAAAGAGAGACTCTTTTTCGTTGTCACACAAGTTTTCAAACATCTCCTCTGGGAATCCTCCGACCCTTAATTTCTGGCTATCTTCTGCACCCGAAGGAGCAACATCTTGAGGTGGAATCTCATGACGAATTGTATCAGTCAGACTTGGGGGTTGAGAATCTCCCATCGTTATCCGAAATAAATACTTTAGCCAACTATTAAAAAAAATATGCAAATGTCACCAAGTATCCCGAACAAACCAAAAGTTTATATTACAAAAACTGTATTTTGATGCGAGTTTTCGTCACTTATACGTTGCAGCCATTGTTTACTAGGGGACCCATGGAGAGCCAAGAAACGATTGCATCAGTAAGTAAGATTTAATACCTAAATGGCCGTCTTAGGACAATTATAGTTCTACTTGTACTTTAAATAATAAAAGCTACTCATTCAATTGTATAAAATAATAATTTTTTATATACAATTTATAAATAATTAAAAAATTATATTTAAGAACTTCGACAAACCGTTTAAAGTTTGAAATTCAGAAAGTGTTGGTGTCCTGCAGCTTTGACATTGCCAGTTATGGAGGATACTTATAAGGGTGTCTTTACATCGAGTGATGAAGACGAACATGACAAGTTGTTGAATAAGGATCCAGCAAATGATATTATTTTTATAAATTCGCCGTCGCAATCATCTTTATCTTTAGATTCCATTACAGGTTACATTCAAGAAGGTGAGTTTGGTTTCTAAATGATACTATTTCTTAAAACTGACTGATTTTATTAATAAGTTTTTATTAAATTTTGAGATCACGCAAACAGTTCAACGAAAAACCTTTGCTTATACAAATGGCCAATGGAGAATTACTATTATATGAAAGAGCGATTTCTTGAATGCATTTGCGGGAATGACAGCAAATATGCACCTATAATCGATAAAATCAAAAAAGACAGATTGAAACTGAATCGGATGGCTGACCACATTCACAAACTAGTAGGACATTATGAAAGGGCCTTAGCCATCGAAAATGATCTCTCATTGGCTTTGATGTCTTTCTGCATTGGAACTTTGGATGTATCCCAAGAGTTTGGTATCAACGCCGAAGTTCACTACGATTTAAACTGCCAAGGCTCCAAATTTCTGAGTGAGATCGCATTACTTCTAATTTAATTTTCACAGCATCCATAATTGGTGAAATTGTTTGTCAAAGCTTCATTGAAAGAATTTAGAGTTTCTCTGACCACTTTCAGTAATAAGATAACGGAGGATGTGCTCAAATGCTGGAAAGACACGGAAGAAGCGAGGTTAGGCATTATTTAGCAACACATTAGCATTTGAACTTCATCATCCTAAGTCGGAGAACATTACAAATCCAAATGCTATCAGTAAGTGTTTAAATGTTATTTAGACTTTCCCACAAATCTCAACTGAAATACTCAAATTATCTGAAACAAACCGATGTGTCTGATTCAACAAAGAACGATGCTCGATTGAAAGCCTGCAAACTGAATGACCTCTTCGAGAAGAAACAAACTGATCTGCAAGTAAAAGTTGAAGTCCTCCAAAGGAACAAGGTTTTATTATATTTTCATTTTTATCAATTACGATTTAATATAGCATTTAATTCAAAATAACTTTGGCAGAAGTCGGTCATGAAAGGGATAATGAACTCTCTTGATATGGCTTTTGCAAATTATTTCGCTGCTGTTGAAAAAGGCGTTCTTTCTAGTTGCGATATTCTAAAAGTGGACAAAGGGGAAAATAAAATAAATTTTAATTATTAACGTCGGACATATTGAACTTGTCGTCGGATTTTATTTATTTGCAATATCCTGTTGCCTTTGAATTAATGTTTTGCAAATAATTTAGCTTACAAATTGGTGACTTCGTTGCTGTGAAATATAAATATAATTCCCGATTTGATAAAGAACATGGCAAATGTTATTGGTCGAATAAGAAAAGGACTGACAATTCTTCTAATTAAAAGCAGATAAACCATTTTGTGGAGATGGCATTACATTTACCAATGTTAAAGCATGAGAACATTAACATTTGAACCCTTAACTTCTTAAACTTGTACCATTCGAAAACAGAAATTAATTAGCACCAAATTTCGAGAATATATGCATGGTCGAAATAGGCTGAAATGAATGTTCTTTTTATGATATCAAAAGAAACTCCTTAACGCCATAAATGAAGTCTTTTAGAGACGAGTCAAACTCATAAATAATTCTTCATTAACGTCCGTTGCATAGCTAGATGATTAGGACGGTGTTCCCGCAACGGGATTCGAATCCGTGCTGCCATCGTGAGAGGCGGAAGTCTTAACCATTAGACCATGCGGGAGCCGAGTCAAACCCTGTCTTCATCTGCCTTTTATTTGTTTCGTCTCCGTTTCCTTCTTGGCACGCTTAAGTCGTTTGTTTATGTTATCGTCAGTTACATAACTAGATTAGTCTAGAAATTAGACTGAAATCCGCGTTGCTATCGCGATTAAGAGAAGACTTACGAAGTCCTAACGATCAGACCAGGGGTCGCAAACACGTGGCCCTCGATGCTTTTCGGGATTTAAAAAAAATTGACACTTCAGTTATTTTTTTTTCACTGAGATTGGTTTCTTCTCATAAATTCCAGCCTAATATTGAAGACCTTGTTGGCACTGCCAGCAAATTAGCCAGAAAAAAAACTGACCGAAACGTCAACCTAACACGCTAATTACATCCAAGTTAATTTTAATAAACGGATTAAAATCATTATATATTTTATTGACTTTTCCCATTTTTAAAAATTAATCCGACGATATGGCCTTTGGGTTATTTTACAAGTCTTCATCTGACCCTCAGAGCAATTTGAGTTTGCGACCCTCTGCAATGGACAACGCGAGAGAACGACGCTTAAGCCCTTATTGTCTTGAAAAGTGATTGTTGTCACAGTCCTGATGGTGGTTAATTAACACCCATTTCATTACTAGGTGATTAGGACGGCCATCATAGTCCTGGTCTTTAATTTGAATAGATGCGAAAACGCTCTTTTTTGTGTTTGTGTTAAATTAAAACTTTATAAAATATTTTTCAAAAAATTGTTTTTTAATTTTATAAACAAAATTACATATATATAATTTTTATAATAATAAAATCAGTCACAAAATAATGTATTTCATCAAGTTTGATTCTGCTCATCGCTTAATATGCCTCAAATGTAAACATTGTTGTTTTGTTGAGTGTCTGGAGTTTAGTTGCGCCACATTTTAAGGACTTAATATTATATTTAGCTTTAGGTGCGATATGCCAGTGAATTTTGAAGAGATGGAAAGAGAAGATGAAAACTACATGGCGCCAAACTACATTGGAAATTGTAATGAATGAATTTTTGAGTGAATGGGAGATTCATATTTTTAGATAAAAACTATTTAGATAAATTGAACTTATTATATTAGCTTGTAAAGTTTATCTACGTTTCTTAAAGATGGGCCAATCTGGCAACTTGACTCTGAAACTGACTCATGCATGTTATGCAGTATCATCTTCACTTTTACAAGAAGGAAACATCACTGTAGGATGTGTGGCAAAGTTGGTTTTTGTGTTAACATTTAGTTAATTAATTACTTGATAAGGTCATTAAAATGTAATTCAATATTTCCTAAAATTGCACTGAATTCCAACGTAACTAATGATTAAGGAAATTTGTCTTAGATATTCTGTGGGGACTGCGCCAAGCATAGAATTCCGATCCCATTTTTAAACGGCCTTGCTGCCAGGGTCTGCTTGTTGTGTTACAAAAACTCGAACCACAGCAGATCAGCATGCCTCAATCAAGGCAAGTTAGATAATTATTATTCAACTAAGATGCATTTATTAAGTTATTGTGTATTGGTTATTTGAAATATTTAAAGTTATTACTTTTATTTAAAGCATGATCTTATAATTAATTTGCCTCCAATAATGATTTCTATATTTAGAAGACTCAAAAGATTCCAATTTTGTACATCCCATCCATATCCCTTACACTCTTCCTTCAGTTGTATTTGCTACTTCCAATGGAGGTACTTGTTTACTTTTAAATGATTAACATAATTTATGCTTGAGATGATATTCAAATGTTTTATATTTATGATTTGTATATTACCACAATTAAGATGATGAAATCATTGTCATCATCATCATCATCATTGTTATTATAATTATTATTACTAACACAACTATCATCATCATCGTCATCGTCATCAAAACATAATTTTGCTTGTAATTGCAGAATAAATTGCAGAATCAGCTTGCTTTATTATAATTCTGTTATTTTTATAATAACAACAATTTTTAATAATTTATTTCTGAACATATTAATTTGCCGGAATAATGATGCAATATGTTTTAATAACCTAATTGACGATGATGAGCGATGATGGTAATGATGATGATTTAATGATGCAGCATTTACAAACCAACTCTTAAATGTTTTCATTGTAAAATTCAAAAATGTTTTAAATTTCAACTGAAAGGCAGGTTTGTGAAGAGTGACCTGAAAGAAGCCGACATGACGAGTCTTTTGAGTGACGGTTGTTAGTTGTAACCTTCAATTAGAACCTTGTTTTAGAGATTTTCATGATTAATTCTTTCGCAATAAAATCAGTTATCATGATCTTTTGATTTCAGTCAAATCGAGCGTTAAACTTCTGTGAAATAATTGTTCAGCTTGTGCATGACACAGTTTATGATAATTCTTTTAATTAACATAATTTGTGATGTTACTCCTTTTAATTAACATAATTTACAATGTTCTTTTAATTAGTATAATTTGTGATTCTTTTGGTTTTCAGAGAAGTCATCAACTCCCGTGTCATTTGTTCTCAATCCGAACCTGGTCGTCATGGTTAAAATAATAACGTGTACGAATGTGTTTTGAATAAATTTTCATTTTTAATCGATTACTAACTAATTTAATTGCATTTAAATGACATCTTCATGACTAATTGTAATATTGATTTAATTGGATGCTATTTTTAGTATCCAAGTTTCCAGGGCAATCTTATTGGCTGCTCGTAACTCGGGGACTGAGAGTGGTCGGGCAGGACGAGGTTGTCATGATTCTCGAGAGGCAGCAGACCGAATTCGTTCCAGTTGATTTGTTTTTGCACTTCCTCAGGCTTTACAAGGAGGCTTCCTTTGGTTTGTGGTCTATTATTTATATGATTGAATAATTAGTTAATAATTATTTGGTTAATAATAGCAATAAAAAACAATAACAATTGCTGTAACAAGAATGTTACTGCGATGTTGAAGCAATGGCCGACTAAAACGTGCTTGATAGCGTCGGTAATTATTATGCAATAATAATAGGTGAATAATTGGGTGCTTGCATTTTATATCAACAACAATAGTATTTGTATTGTAACATTATCATTACTGATTATTAATAACCAGGCTATCATCAACATCACATGAGCTGCTCGGAGCCAAACAGAGACGGAGGGCGTTTCTTCTTGTATCTGGACGTGTCGAGACTCGGCAGGAGATCGACGGACATCGCCGATCCTCGTCATCATCATCATTACCACCACCATCCATTCCACCCCTTCCACGAAGTCTTGGAAAATTTTTCGTTCGTTCCGAGGCAGAACTTCCTCCTCTCCGTCCTGATGAACAGGGAAGAATTTGAGGCTGCCAGGAAGCTGCCCTTGAGGTTCATGCTGAGGACAGCTTCAGATCAGGGATGTTAGTTGCCAGATGATCTTTGTTAATTTGTTGTGATGTGTTCATACTCTTGTTTTTAATGTTGACATAATTAATTTAATTTAGTGATTTTATTATTATTATTATTATTATTATTATTTTGTATTTTTATTTTACAATCTTTGAATGATGCTGTTATTTCTGAAATTAAAGTCGGATAAGTTTTGAGCACCTAAAACGTGGTCTTTACCACTCCAAGTTCGACTGGTGATTTGAAATTCAGTCAAGTTGAGCAGCCACATGCTGTGATTACTTAACAAAATAGAATAAACCAATACTTGTTGTTGGAAATAAGTTATTTACTGATGTAAATAGTTACATCCTTATTGTATTAACTACCATTGTGATTAATGCAATTATGTTAAACACCAGGACATACTTAATAATGCTCTCATCACTGCAGATTATCCCTACCCTCTGATCAGCAGGAGGCTGAGAAGAAGCATTTTCTCCAAAGAAAGTCATTCTGTTGTGGAGGATTACCTTCATCCTTCTGAAAGTTACGGAGAGTTTCAATTGAATGGATTGAAAATCACAATCTTCAGGCAATCCCACGTTCTTCTGGAAGTTCCTAGGAGTGCCTACAAGAAGGTATTTTTGGTCATTTAAAAATTCCAATTTGCATTAAAGTTGCTCTGATGTTTATTTATTTACATTATAATTATTATTTTATATGTTTATTTTTATCGAAATTATCAATTAATTATTTGTCTGCATAGTGATTATCATTATTAAAACCAATTACTGCCTCAGCTGATGAGATATTTGAACGAAACCTTCGACTCCATCTTCCTGCTCGGAGACTTCAACGAAGATTCCTGCCGACATCTGACTTGCGTCCAAGAAGACGACAAATCGCTGACGACATCCTGCAATTCTTGCACTGGTCTTGACTCTGAATATAAGACAGAATCCACTGGTTAAAAATTTCAGCGATAATATGCACTGATATTATGCATTACATAATTACATGATATTACACATCTACAACCCCATTGACCACTTTTTGATTGATCAACAGGTGCTTCCTTCCTGGTTATCAAAAGGTTGCAGACCTCCTTGAGTTGTTCTTTCAAGGTCGTCGAGGATGGAGCAATCCTGGAGTTGAATATGGAATGCTTCGACCGACTCAAGTCGTCGCTCAGGAATATGGCAGACCGACGTTTTGAAAGCCTCGAAGAATCGGACAGTAACGTTGATGATGTTGTTGGTGATGGTAATGATGTCAACGGTTCTCAGTACTTTGAAAATGAAGGTGATGGGGAACCAAAGAACCAATGTTTCACTGTTGTGTGGACAAATAAGGGAGGAGTACCAAACATTGGGTGGGTTTGATGAGGACATTTTTATTTTTCACAATCTCTTAAATGTTGTTGTTCTAAACATTCATCTCTACAAATGTTTGACAACGTGTGTAACTTGAGAGTTTATTATTATTAATGTTATTATTATTATTATCGATGCTTTTATTATTATTGTTGTTATTATTGTTATTGTTATTATTATTGTTATTTTGTAATAACAAACTTTTGAATTTTTTTATTTGGAAAGGGTGACGAGCGAAGTCGATGGAAGATCGCTAGATGGAGTTAGGAGCACAAGGATTCAGGTGACCTCTGATGAGGAGGGGGTCAGGTTCCTAGAAAGGTCAAGCTCATCCAGGTGCTTTCAGGTGCAATGCGGAGTACCTGTTGTCAGGTTGGAACTGAGGAAAATGTGCCATTCATTAACTATTTTGTTTTTTCAATTAAAACGTGATAATCATCAGAAATTAGTCACAAGAATCTGCTTTCACTAATTGTTTCACTTGTTAATTGAATAATTCCACTTGTTAATTGAATAATTCCACTTGTTAATTGAATAATTCCACTTGTTAATTGAATAATTCCACTTGTTAATTGAATAATTCCACTTGTTAATTGAATAATTCCNTTAAAAAAAAATGAAGGGTGAAAAGAGAAAAGGGGGAAATAAACGGGAAAGGAGAAAAAATGGGGGGGGGGAAAAAAAAAAAAAAAAAAAAAAAAAAAAAAAAAAAAAAAAAAAAAAAAAAAAAAAGGGAGACGAGAATATATTAATAATAAGGATATATTAATAATAAAATCTAGTAACAAATCTAGGTAATGTAATAAAATTCATTTGATTTAATGCATAATTTGACATGTGGAAAGGACAGGATTGAGAACAAATCACAAAAATAAGTGATTGATTGACAGGTGATTGATTGATTGATTACGTGAGTGAAGGAATAACGTGAATAATGAGTGACCGACAAAGTGATTAAGTGAATTAATGAATGAATGTACAATAAATCAATGAAGCTATAAATTTTACAAATCGTTCACCTGGAGTGACGGACAGAATGCCATCATGTTTACAACCAAGTCGTCAGAATCGCTTTCTTTTTTGGACAGAAGCGACAATTGAGAGTAAGAGCAGGCATGGTTCAGTGAGTAATCACTTGAACTCTCGCCAAAGTTCAGGAAATCTGAAATTGACGTTGGTTGCTTCTCGGTCTCATCTTCTTGTGGCGTAGGAAAGAAGGTTGAGATCGTCAGAGGAATTCTGAGCGATGCCTCGCTTCTGGTTTTCGTCGGTCGTTCTTGCGTTTGTTTAGATTTTGTGACTTTTAAGACATCTGAAAAGAGGTCAAGAAGTTTTTCGTGGAAATTGATTTGTTATTCTTGTAAATATTTGAAATCAACCAGAATAACTTCATTTGTTGTTAAATAAACTGAGTAAATGATCTGACGCTTTAGACCTTAGATTCCATCTGAATGATAATTAGCATATTAAATGCAGCTCACGAATGTTTGAATATTGTCTTATAAATTAGGTTATTAGATAAAAAGCCACTAAGGTCTGTTTAATTGTTTGAAGCTACTTAGGTGTCGCATGTTAAGCATGTACATACATCTAGCAATCTAGAACTTTTGAGTGACATTCAATCAGTGATCTATACAGAAATTTGTCACTCCCCCCCGTTGGGGGTGGGGAGGTTGCTGCCCGACAGCTGGGGGTGTATCTGTCCAACTGGTCATCTTACGACCATTTTTTTCCTTGCTACTCCATGACCAAATTGACATAATCTGGTTGCTTGTAAGTGGGGGTGTACTGGGGGTTGTCCTCCAAATATTTGGGGAGTGAAGACCCCCGCAGGTTTGGGGATAAATAAATCACTGCATTCCATAAATAAACTGATGTTTACCTTGGCAAAAAATGTTTATTGAAACTTACCTACTGGTTTAGCGGAACTTTTTCTACCAAGTGAGACCACAGACAATTTTTCGCCTAGGGAAGAAAGAGATTTTCTTTTACTAATAGACTGACTGGATTCTCTTTCCTGAGGTTTTTTCTTCACCATAGTTGTTGTTTACTCTTTTTTTGTTTATTCTGTGACGCAACATATCCTTGAAATAAAAGTTAATGACAAATGTTTAATTCTACTGATCTTTGAGTTGTAATAGTAATTTTTGTTTTTGATTTTACATAAGTTAAAACTAATTTTAACACATACATAATTTCGATTGCTTCGGCTAAAATCTAGACATACGTTCACTTTTAAATATGCTTTCGTCTCGGTGGATAGCTACCGCTAATGGTTCGGAGATTATATCATATCTGCAATTTTAAGCAATAATACTGCAATTTATTGTTTTTTGCATATTTTATTTTTGAGTTTTTCGGAAGTGTTTTTGGATCCAGACGGGTTAAATAAGTACTTATGAGTTCGTTTTCCTCGAATCAAAAATGCAATTCTCCAAAGGCGTCTGCTCAGGCTCTTTTGGCTCGGCAGTTTCTGGAAGGTTGGTGAAAGAAAGCATAAGATTGGATTTGATTTAATTAGAACATAATGTTAGATCACCAATCTACTTACTTGAATTATGGTGTCTGATGGATGATGGGGGTCCTCCAATCAATGTTATTGAATTCTCCAAGATTTGCTTAAAAGATAAGATTTATGGATCGTATGGATTTATTTATTTATTTTTTTTATTTATGGATTTTCTAATCTTGCAAAGTTTTTTCTTTTAAACACGAAGTTACTTCTGGTTGCTTTAAATTAGGCCTTTTTTGATTAATTAAATTTTGTTAGAATTTGAGCCCACTATCTCTAAGATATCAATCTAAGATAGCCATTTAAGTCTTAAAAATGAATGTGAAATGAGAAGCAAAATAATGATTATTGCTAGTTTGAGATGAACAAATTTCATAGTTTGTGAATAATTAATTGCTCTTTAACCACAAATGAAAACATAACAATTATAGTAAAAAAATAATAATTGTTGTAATTATGGATAACTTACGATTCCCTACATAAGGCTAACAATGTGTGGACATTAAGTATAAACACATAACATATGTTAGATTCAAGCTATTCTGATTTCTTCCTTCTCAGAGCATGGATGGAAAGTTGTTGAAAATCTGAAGAGCAGACGAGCGGCTTCTTCCACTCCTCCGAGCAACCCCGAAAACGACGAGGCTGTGACCCCGACAACCTGCAACCTGCCTGGGTTAAAACCCTCCCTGACGACGTCGTCTTCGTTTTCTGGCTCGAAGTTCTTTGACAGTTCATCTGCTCCTCCGTCTGCCGTTGATAATGTTGAGACTGTCGACGACTCTGGTATCACGACGACATCTAATGGGATTTCCTGTAAGTTTTGGAGTATTTGGTTTTAGAATATGTAAATTTAAATGATTTTGTTGTGCCTCACAAAGTGCCACTCTCAAACTTACCACTGAAATGCAGCACTTTTTCTCTTAAATTGTCTTTATTGTTCATGATCAGAATTCTTCAACTATCAGACAACCTTAACTACATCGTCATCTTCAACAATCATCTCAGTATCATAATCTTCTCACGTTGTGTGTCTATGTCACCATCAGATCAGAGGACAAAGAGAGGCATCTCCAACACAGAGTCCAACTTCTCCATCGTCAGCGACATCCAGGATCTAGTCTGTGATGTCTTCACTACAAATTCTAGTGACCCACCTGCCGATAACAGTGAGGTTAGCAATCACCAAAATCGTTACCATCATCATCATCATCATCATCACAAACTTACCTTCACCACCTTTGTCATTGTCGCTGTGATTGCTTGACATTACAGATGAGGGAATCTTTCAAGCACACCTTTGTCCTGCCAGACTTTGGAATTTTTCCTCTCGAGTTCCGAGAATTTCTCCACAAGGAACTCATCGAAACTTCGACCCTCGTCTCCCTCGAGCAGTCAGGTCTGTGATCGGTCGTCCGGTCGGTCGTGTGACTCGACCATAGAGTGTCTATTGGTCGAACTTCTTGTTGTAGTTGGTTGATCACTGTTGGTTTGCTAACTCATTTGCGAGATGTTATCTGATAGTTGTAAGTTTTTTCATTGGTTACTTCAACCAAATTTTAAATTTATAAACTGCAGGATCAAATACAACAACCGGCTGGTTTTAAACAATATTTTACAGCTGTTTATGGATATTTCTTTTAGCCTGAGGTTGCAAAGGGCCATAACTAATGTGTTATTATAACATTGTATTTTTATCCCAAAAGTTTACATTTATAGTTATATTATTTGGACACTTTCGGAGTTTTAATTTCTGATCGGTCGTTGATCTAGGTCGGTTGAACTGGTGGCACGACCTGAGAGTCTGTCAACGGCTGTTGCCCCTGGCGACGACAGGCGATGGAAACTGCCTCCTCCATGCTGCTTCGCTCGGTTGGTGTCGATTGAAGGTTGATTCAATTGTTGACAACATCCTCAAACATCAATTGTTCATATTTTATATTTTATTACTCATTAATTAGATTGAATGATTTTAATATCGCTAATTGGATTCATCACGATTGTTAGTCTGTTGCGGGCTTTTGGTGTCGGGGATTGCTTGGCTGCTACAGATCTATAGATCTCGTCGAGACCAGTTGATTGAAATGATTGATTCATTCACTGATTGTCTTCCTCCTTTGCAGGGATCTGGGGCTTCCATGACAGACGACTGACGCTGAGGAAGGCACTCCACGACATGTTGACGACCAGGCAATTTAAGGAGGATTTTCAGAAGAGATGGAAGTACCACCAGGAACAAGTCAACAAACAGGTGATCATGGTTGTTGTGCCACGATTAATAAGTAATATATATTTATATACATATTACAAAATTATATTTATAATCGTGATTCATGATCTTCTGGACGGAGATCGGGAGTTTGTTTTACAATAAAGCGTGGGACTCATTTTGGGTTTTAACTCTGCTTAGTTCGACTTATATTCTACTTTCTACATTCTATATTCTACATTCTACATTCTATATTCTACTTCGATAAGGACATAACAAT
>MPNW01000168.1:256832-334613 GCA_011800805.1 Hirudo medicinalis | reverse complement strand
GGCTCCATTATGGGTTCACTTCTTTTCATTATTTACATTAATGACTTGTGCCACGCTTCAGAGTTCTTAGATTTCATTTTATTTGCTGATGACACTAATTTGTTTTGTTCGGGCGATAATCTGCAAAGTTTAACCTCAAATATTAACATTAACTTGAGCAGAGGGATCTTATCTAAGATTCGATTTTTATTGACATAAAGATTGCACTTTTGTTATATTATAGTTTATTTATCCTTATTTATTACATTGTAATATTGTATGGGCATCCAATTATACTTTTTTTTAATTATTTCAACCAAAAAGAGGGTCACAAGTGACCAATAACAAATTTGAATCAGTCAATTTAAAGATGTAGAGTGCATAGAAATTTGAAAATTTGAAGTCATTAAATTGTTAGATATTTTGTTAGATCAGTGTTGGAAATGTAGGCTTTCTACTATGGGTTATGGAGCTGATAATATCTGGGGCAGAAAGTTCCAGGGTTTCACGATGCGATTCATGAGGAAATAGAGCCTGTGAGTGATGGAGCATTTTTCTTGACGTAGACGGAGGGTATGGTATGATCACATGTGCGAGATAACATGAAAACAGGAAATTTGGGGATTGTGCAGTGAATGAATTCGAGTAATATTTTGTGACAGAGGCATAAATCGTGGATGAGGCGTCGGTGTTCGAGTGTCTTGAGTCCGAAGCTAAATTCTCTTCACATATCACAGAAACGGTCTATTCGTATCCTCTTTAATATTCCTCCCTCGTTATCCTCCAAGCCATCCTTTTTACGAAAACTCTATTTTAAATATTTACCATATAAATGACTTTCTGACTGCCATCTTCATGTTCAAATATGCCAACAATCTATTGCCTCAGTCTTTTAATAAATTGTTTACATGTTCATCGGATATTCATTCTTATCGTTTACGTTTTTCGGAGAAATATAAACCTGAAGCTTCTCGTACCTCGCTCAAAAAATTTTCATTGAAATGTTCTGGCCCCAGAGCATATTTTCTTCGATTCCCGCCACCATTATATCCTCTGAGTCCTTATCCATATTCAAACATTCTTACAAATCATATATTTGATATGATTGAAATCATCTCGTGTGGATTTTTCGTCTTGCGTCTAATTTCTGTTGTTTGAACTGCTACTTTAAATTTTTGCACTTCTGATTGATTCCTTTTTCGACTTTGAGTTGATTCATTGGAACAGGCAGCCCATCAGCGGGAGTACATCCCTTCGGGCTGTCCTTTTGTAAAAACAATTGTTAGCGATGTATAATGACCACGGAATATTAGATGAATTGTTCAATAAAAGCTGGAGAAAAAAATTATGTAAGCTGATTTAGAACGGATGAGACACTACTCCCAAGTGTTGATAGGAAGTGGCAAGAGGCCGGACATTGTGCTCATAGCCGTCGACGGATGCCATCATTCTGGTGGAGCTGACGGAAAGACAGGCTTAAATATAGCCATGCGTTCAAGGCTAAACAAATAAAAATAGGCAGATCTGTTGATGGACCTGGAAGCGAAAGGCTAGAAAACAGACCTCTTCCTCATCGAGCAAGAGGCGTTGTCGTCAGGTCGACTTAAGCTTTCCTCACCAAGATTGGATTGTCTAGCCGAGAAAGAATGTCTGAGGCTGCAGAAGCGGCCTCATTCTGGATCTGGCACCTGAGAAGCCAGAAGAAGTCTTCCGAAACCACTGCAATAATATTACTGGGAGTAATAGGCGGGCCCGCAAATTACTATCGACTTCCATCCAAATGATGTCGAATAAAAGCCGAGTCCTGAAAATCTCCCGACTGCCGTTACAAACAAAAAAGCCACCGAGAGCTTCCATGGCCACCGCCATAGGGGCGCTATATAAATGGTAGAGCGATTAAAAAGTGCCTTCACATCCCATTCGGATACATAAGGCACTCAAAAGATCGGCAAAATACAAAATGCAAATATAATGTTGGGTCCGGAAGGTGAAAACCGACATCCGGCTGATCATGGGATGCGGCCCGCCCCCGAAAACGTCAGGAAAAACTTAGCGCCGAAACTTTTGAAGAACTCCTCTGAGGAGCCTCGGAGTTCCAAGGCGGAGTATTAAGGAAAAAAAGAAATTACTAATACCAATAAGAACAGATCTAATTACAAAAAATAATGAAATATTTGTCACACAACTTTCGTGTCAGCCATTTCGATCGTTTGCGTGACAAAAGCCACAAGTTGAAGAAATACTTTCTGCTTGAGTTTCTGATAAAAAAAAATCTTTTTTTTATCTGAACTGGAATCAGGTGCGATGTTAAATTCATTCGATGTATCAAACCACCCATCTATCCATCCATCCATCCATCCATCCAAGGCCTCAGACCAACAGGCATTTGTCGATGTGTCAATTCGACGAACCTAGCATCGAACCCATTCAGACTAGTGGGCATTTTTTTGCGTAATGAACACTGTGAGGCCATACGATCAGGAATGAATTCCCACCAGGCATTGCAAATTTGTGTTTATTTCCATGAGGAAGTTCAAAGCTTCCTTTCTTTTTAAAACTGCCATTTCCAGAATTAGAATGTATTCTGGCTTCTGAAGCGTAATGTGTTAATCTAATAACAAAGTGATTACAAAACAATTAGAGCATAAAATAGTGCAAAGTTAGGTCGGTAAAGTGTTTTATTTTGACGCAACGCTAAAAATGTGCTGCTTTTTATTTATTAAATTACAGGCCATTCATCGCGTTAGAAGCAGTAATAACTTTGAATGAGTTATTGAAGTCGTAGATGGAGTTT
Source organism: Hirudo medicinalis (assembly GCA_011800805.1). Taxonomy (NCBI): domain Eukaryota; kingdom Metazoa; phylum Annelida; class Clitellata; order Hirudinida; family Hirudinidae; genus Hirudo; species Hirudo medicinalis. The sequence goes on along the minus strand of MPNW01000168.1, from coordinate 331,840 downwards.
GTCATCGCATCAGCAACTTCTGAAGATCAGTGGCCGTCACCATTTGTTGGGGGGAAGAGTGAAGAACTTTAAAAAGAAAGTTAAATTTATATGTTACTTTCCTTGTCTAATTCATCAATGCCAGAACCTCGTAAATGTCCCACAATGATTTGAAGACTTCCACGAGGTGGCCTCGGAAGTGCTAGTAAATTATGACTCACTTTTAAAATAAAACCTGTCACAAAGATGTGCTGGAACGAACTTTTCCAGATGCTTGGTCTGATTTATTCTCCAACTTGCTTCGAGATATTTCTTCTTGAGTTCAGGAAATTTACTTCAAAATATGAAAAGGATTATAATATGACAACATAAATAGGATAATAATAAGATAATATGGATGAAATAACAATATGATAATATTGTGGGGAAATAAAAATAACAATAATAATGTGAGCGGATAATGTGAGTAGGATCCTCGACCAACAACTTCAGTTTCGCTTGACTCGACATAACATAGCAACATCAGCTTTTGCTTATTATATTAATATTTGATAAAATAGTTACTTACTAATTAGCGGGCCATCAAATTTTGCTACAAGTAAAATTTAAATCATTTCTATTTCATAAACTTTGGAGCGAATTACATAAAGCTTCCATCAAGTAATTGCAAACTTGATTATTGATTATCCAGAAATAATTTAGCTACAATTTTCGTTAATTTATTTATCGCAACATGCATAGCGTCAGAAGCACTGTTTGTTAACTATTCATACAGCGCTTATTCCAAAGCTGGGTTGCGAACACGACATGATACGACATTTACTCAGGAACGCAAACTTCTGAGCTAACTTGCACTCCATTAATAGGTCAATAATAATTCAATAATATCTTTTAGAGTTAATTGCTGACAAACAACGCATGCTTTTGGATGTTGATCTGCCAACTAATTGGACTATTAATTCGAATCTGCTGTTCATCTAACTACAACCTCCAAATGTTAATTTCAAGACATTAGTCATCCGCTAAATCCCATTCCATAACTGCGCCATTCATGCGTAATGTTCTCAGGTCATCATTTTTGCTTTTAGAGAATTTTTTTCTCTTCAATTTTCTCTTCGCTGAAAGTCAGGTAACTGCTTAAACGTCAGCGCACTTAAAGTAAAAATTCTAAAATAAGAGCTGAAAAAATTTGACTACGTTAATTGTCCTGGTCATACATATAATCAAAACGAAAAGTATTTTTTATTTTATTTGAAAAGAAAAATGATTTTCAAGTTAAAATTCCACGGAAGTTTTCTTATAATTGCTTGAGTAAGAATTAAAGTAAACTCAGGTTAATGTCGAACTTCAGAATAAAGTTAATCGTTCAACAATCATCACTGAGCAAAGGTTGATACGAGGATAACTTCAGACTAAGAAATATAAATAGTTTTTATTATTTTGATGTCTACTTCCAATAATTGATGCAATATAAGTTCGTAAATAAGGTAAATATTGATAATGAACTTGAATTTCTACTGCGTGAACCTTTATTGATATGAACAAACCAAAAATAAATCCACTAATAAGAAATAAGAATAAAGAAACTAAAATATTTTTCCTAAACATTCGACACATTTCTTCTCCAAAAATCAGATTAGTGATCAATAGAATATTATCCCTCTGAGCTTCGTCTGATCATGTTTGACCAAGGAATATATTTGCTTGGAGAAGACACAGGAATGACTAATCCATGCTATTCATCTCTTCGTCAAATAATTTGTCTAGATGTAAATCAGATATTAACTGAGCGTTCTATCTTCATCATTCACAAATGCTAATAACTCTCACCTCCTCAATTTTTTAATCATTTGAGCACTTTCTCCTTCATTTATAACTTTCACATCCGTCAAATGAAGAAAGACTTCAAAAATGTTAATTTTATTTTTAAAATGTCTAAAAATTCAATCGCAGAAGTTGTTAAGTTGGTTATCGGTGATTCTTATATTATGTTATGTCATGTCATGTTATGTTATGTTATGTTATGTTATGTTATGTTATGTTATGTCATGTCATGTCATGTCATGTCATGTCATGTTATGTTATGTTATGCCCCTGGTCGATGGAGCGAGGAAAATTCTTCCACTCTCACATACTTTATTATTAAGCAGAGCATCAGGTAAATTTCTGAAATAATGGAATATTCTGGAATTTTTGCAACCTTTCAGAAAGTGGAGCAAGAATTGATTACCCCTAAAAGAATTTTAATGACGTCTCAGGATTATACTGGTAATTCCAATGGAAAAACAAGTGGGAAACAAAGTGAAATCAAAACCAGCGCAGTGTCTTTATTTTAATTTATTCAATCATTCTGAGCCTTCACTCTAAGCATTAGATATTACAATAATTCAAAGATCTCGTTACAATCAATATAAGTAAGAAAAAAATGTGCATATGTACATTACTCGTCTTTAACGAATGTTCATTTCCTCAAACCAGCCCATTTAAAGAGGTAAAGATCGGAAAAAATCTTTCAAAACAGTTGGGACATTTAAAGTCTAAGGGAAGTTATCAATTTAATTTATCTCAACTTAAATGAATGTAAAAGCTAAGCACCATCATGTTTCATGTTAAAGTTACCATGAGAACGATGACATCATCATACCGATGTAAGCTTCATGCCACCGGCGGCAGATCTAGAACACCTTGGCGGACAGCCGCACATCGGAACCAGTAGCGGATTGGGGGCGCAGCTACTAATATTTTCGTTCAAAGTCGTAAATTATAGAAATAAAATAAATTTTTAAATTTAAATAGATTTAATTGATTTTTTTTTTTAGGATTTTAAAAATCACGGGGATCGTGGCCCTCCCCGGCCTCCCTAAATCCACCACTGCATGCCTCATTTTATAAATTAGGCTTAAATACGAAATGTGACGCTCACATACTACAACTAATATATACTTAGTAATTATGGGATTTCTTTTTTCAAACTTTCGTTAATTAAAAAATTAAACGCCTGTCGAAAATCTTATTTCAAGTCATAACGGTGCCCTTCCATCTGTTGCCTGGTGAAAATGAAAACATTTTTAGAACAAGCCGTTAATGCAAATATTTCCGGACTTGGGCGCAATCAAAATCCTGAAGGACCGAACAGAAAAACAATGGAACATTTTTAATGACGTCCATCAAATTTTCTCGATTCTTGAAATCATCTTCGCTCTAATAACTTTCTGAAAAGTTAAAAAAAAATAAAACAAATAAAATCTAATCAGACATTGATCCTTATTTCCCAGCAATCAAAACACCGAATGCCTTGCAAGTTCTTTTTAGAATAATCATCCATCGTCTAGAAAAGAATTCTCCTCTTGTTTTGTTATGTTAAAGAAATGAGAGTAGAAATTACTGAAGGAGTTCTAAAAAGTCAGACGAACGTAATTAAGCTGACGGAAGAACTCAGTCAACGTCTGAGTGCCGAAGGGGCTTTCGTAGCAAGTATTTCTATTTTAACAGAGAAGAGCGACATTGACCACAGATGGAGCAATCTAAAACAATTTTCCCTTAAATATTTAAATTTCTAAACCAAGGGTGCAACACCTCCGTTGGAACGTCTCTTTTTATAATCAAATTAAGCATTTTTCGAAAAAGAAATTTAGGAATGTAGGAAACGCAAAAACAAAGCTTAATGGTACTTCTTGATTTATTGGTGGGAATGAGTAAGTAATCCAACAGAAAATTAAGAGATTTCATGAGATTATGTTTCAGTAAAAAAACAATTTTTAGTACAAAAACATATTTAATCATCCCCCGTATATCGAAGCAAAAAACATAACTAAATCTTTTTTAAACCTGCAAATTTCAAATAAATTAAATTCGTGTGAGCGACTTACAAAGTTATTCTCAATGAATGAAAGGAAATTTGATGTTTTGTAAATTGAGAGGCTAATATTAAAGAATATTGCATATTAAAGAACTGAACAAAAAGGGAGATTAAGGGAGGAATCAAGCAAATTAACCCGGATTTTGAGGCAACGAAGTGACTTCAAATAATAAAGCAATGGTCTCACAACTCGTTAATTAATTTGAGTTAATTAATATGCTTTATTCCAATTGTTTAGTACATTGTCGTCAATCGTCAAACATGAACATCGCAACATCAGATTGAAATTTCTACAAAATATGTCTAAAAAGATATTTTCAAAATGAATGGAAATAAATGACAAATTAATGTTTTCATGAGTAATAAAGTTAACATTTACGTTCTCCAGCTAGTATACATCAGGTTTGCCGACTTTTAATCTAAATATAAGCAGGAAATTCCGCAGGAAATTCGTTAGAGGGTGATAAACAGTCCGTGTTGTCGACGCCTTTATTTATTGTTCGGGAACTTGGAGATTAAAACATATTTTCTGAGGTGACCTCGGCCTCGGTCTCGAGCATTCTTGAGGTCTATTTTTGAGATGCTGTCTGGAATAAACTACCCCCTCGTAAGAGCTCAACCATCCCTGGAGCTCTTAAAGCGTCACCTGAAGACTCATATCTTCAGGAAGTCATCACGAAGCCAAGGACTGTGCGGCACCTTAACTATTATTAATATATTATTATCATAATCGTCATTATTAATAATATTATTATTATTATTATCATGTTGGTACTGATATCGATCATGCATAGCAGTGTCTCGGCCTTGATATGACGAGCCATGAACTTGTTTTTGGTATCGATATTGCGTTGAACCGCAGCATGTGGTTCCTTTTTAATTGCTAAAATTCAGAAAGTATCTGAATTGCCGACATGACAGAAATTCTTAAAAGGGTGTGACACCTTTCTAAAGCTTTATGTTATGAAGAATGAAAACGCCTGATTGATGGTTCAGACTGACAGCAGATTCAACATTTTCTTGAATTTATTTGAGATATTATCGTTCTCTCATTCTTGCCACTTCAGCTCCTTTTGAAAGAATTTTCAGCCATTAAACCCCATTAAGACCAACACATCCCAAATCAATCTTCAATGGTGTGGACATTTTGGACCATCTTTTCTAAGAGAAATGCAATAACAATACGTAGTTATACAAATGCAACAATAAGTAGTTATACAAATATTTTCGCTTTACATTATTTGTTTGGGTCTTCTCTCGTTGATTTTTGACTAGTAAAGATCTGTAGTGGCCTCTACCCAACTCTAAGAACTGCTTAAGAGAAGACACCAGAACAACTTCAAATGCATTGAAAATTAACTTATTTTGTGCAAATTTTATTTGTTTTTCTGGCTGCTCCAATTATTTGTAAATATTTATTTATAAAAACTAACTAAACTTTTAAATTATCAAAATAAGTTTATTATATTGTAAATACAATTTAAAGAAAGCCAACAATTAGTTCCAATTTAACTTGTTCTTAAAATAAATGTTGGAAAAATCTATGCCACAAAAGAGCTGAGACTGATGTGATTGATTTTGTAGCACATTGGAGAACGTTAAAGAGCAAGTAGAGAAATCAACATGTTGTTTGACTTCATTTTAAACCTTAACAGAGTGGCAACTGGGTTGGTTCCTCTGCAAAACCATCCCCTACTTGCAAGCTGTCGTCATCCTTGCCTCCGTCAACACCTTGACAGCCGTTGCCATAGAAAGGTTTCTGATACATGTACTCCATTTATTTACTCCACAGCACCACATGCATAGTATCAGGGGCATGTGACTTTTTTTCAACCATTTAAACAGCAGTGCAGGCTGGGTTTCGAATATGAAACATTGCGACTGTTGCCATTACCGCCGCATGAACGAACGAAACCCTCTGAGCTAACTTGCACTTGAGACGCTTTCCATTAATTAAAAACAATGTACAATCTATATTTGAAGACAAATCTGTTTGTTTTCAAACTCACATATTATCATTCTTATCTTCCAGAAGCAACATCTTGAACTCAAAGCTTTGAAGAATGTTTAAGCAATAGTATTCATTTGACATTGAGACTCCATCAGGGATTAAGGACGATATTTATTAAAGACTTTAGTGACATTTGCCTCAAGTAGACCCAGTTAGGGGCCATCCATAAATGACGACACATCAATTGAAGATTTTTGAAAAATTAAACAGAAGAAAAATGTTATATTAGTGGGAGTATTGTTTCTATGACGAAATGTGACACTGGGGAGGGTGGGGGTAACAAAATAGGCCAAAATTTATGTCATTTGTGGACAGCCCCTGACACTTATGCGATAATAATCTAAATTGCGAACCTAGAAAATATTAGACGTTTTAAAGCTTTTAAAGGTCAAATTCATTCACTCATTCATTCATTTCTTGAATATTGAATAAAGCACATGAACTTAAATAAACATCAAACAAACAAAAATTAATTCGGAGCAGTCAATGGTGCTCAAAAGTGACCCGAAAAGAATTACTTCCTGCTAAAAGATGTGACAAGTCGGTGAAGGTCAACATTTTAGAAATATCCACAAGGAAGAAGAATGATCTAAATTGCATGAGAGTTGAGAGAAGGAATTATCAACCTCTTTTTATAGTTGCCATATCGTATTCAAATACATTAGTAACAGTTCAAATGCAAACACATTGTACTGGAAATCTTGCAAACTTTCATCGGAGAATGCCTAGAATTAAAAATTACTAACGGACTTATCGCTAACAGTGTTTTAGTTTCTTTTTAACAAACTGATTTTTAACAGTTCTCATAAAATAAGATCGCATGCCATTTTATGGTCATTGTTTTCTATTGTTGATTTCAACAATTCTGAATGATGAAAAACGTTTGTTGTAACACTGTTTTAATGATTTTTCAAATCATTTTTGACCTTGAAACGTTCAGCAGTTGAATTATTTTCCTCAGGTTCTGCGTAATAATGTACCCGATGAAAGTAATAATATCGTCACGGAGAGGCTCCATCATCATCATCATAATCTGGTTGCTTCCAGCCTGCATCCAGATTCCATGGATCATCCTCTACGAAATGATCCGCCCCTTAGGAACTTTTTGTTCGCTGAACACAAAAAGTCCCATCTTCCAGCTCTTCATCATGACGGTCTTCATCTTATTCTACATCATCCCTCTCTGCATCATGTCCCTGCTCTACATTCTCATAGGAATAAAGGTTGAATATTGGCATCATTTGTGAAAATAAACTTTATCTGGTTCTTTGAAAAACGCCGAATGAATTTCAACATCTCAATGAATGTTTATTAATATCCTTGAATTAAAGGTAATTAAATGAATTTATGATTTAGGACACGATTTCCATCACAGGCAATAAATACCGTCCTCTCAATTACGAAATATGCTCCCAAAAGCAGAATTTCGATCATCATTGCTAATATTCACATTAATGACGCAAACAACGGGATAATTCTTACCCTCAACATCTAATATCCATTGTTCCGTTGTCGAAAAAACTGTTGGAAAGGACATTATGAGGGGATTATTTATCAAACCACGAGAAAAGATGGGTTTCGGTCTTGCGGAAGTCGTGTTGGAAAACACTTCAAAAGATATTTGTCTATGAAATCATTTATTAGTGTTAGATGTTGTTGTACTAAGCGTCTATGATCCCACAAAATGGTTGATTCTCCAGGTGTGTCGCAGAGAAGTTTCAAACACGAGGGGAACTCAGATCGACCGAAAGATCAGGGCATCAAAGACTCGAGTGGTTCGCATGCTCGTTGCAGTAACCGTCATATTCGCTCTCTCATGGCTGCCTCTTTATCTACTTAAATTCCGCATCCTCTTGGGATCGACTCTCAAAAGGACCGAACGGGCTCTTTACTTCGATTACCTTATCCCAGTTGCCCAGTGGTTAGGCTCAGCAAACTGTTGCATCAATCCTCTCATTTACTGCTATTTCAGCTCAAGCTTCCGAGAGTCTACAAAAACTGTTTTAAAATGTTTGCTTGGCTTCATGGTTGCGTGTTGTTGTCGTAGTCGTGGATGTGTTTCTCAGAAAAATGATTCTAATGCTGTTAAAGATGAAACCCAACCGAGACCGACATCACCTGTCCTCTACAATACAAAGCAAGACTCAGAATTTAAGATGGTGGTCGTTGCTAATGTATGAATTTGTTCATCTATTAAGAAATCGATTGAACTTTTAAAATTATTTTTGAAGTTTAGTCGGAAGAATTTTTATTGAAGTTTTGCTTGTTCCAACTCATTATTTTTGCTTGACTTCCAATTAATGTGTCTAATTGCCTCAAGAAGATGACAGAAATGTTTGAAATGTTTGCTTCAAGAAGATGACAGAAATGTTTGAAATTTAAACAGTCGTCATTTGTCTTAAACTTGTTAAAAACACGCCAAAAATATGATATTCTTCGGTAAACATTTTCACCCAAAAGAACTGCACCTTAATGACGGTTGGGATAAGGTCAAAATAACCAGCAATTCAATGTAATCAATAATTTTAACATAATAATCTCATCACGGTTCATTTGAAATTTCTGGAAAATTGATGCAAATTAATATTCGTATTTGAATTTTCTTACAGATGAAAAAAATTATCAGTCATTAATTTATTTCCTCTAATTCTGTTAATCCTCTAATCTTATTCACTCCCGAAGAACTTATGTCCGAGAGAGAGATCCGAGAACATAAGGAGGCTCAACGGAGATATGAAATGTTTCCCGAATGGCATTGCGAAACTATTTTTTTTAAAGATTCCATAAAACCGGTCTTAAAAGCTCTATCTTAAATAATGCAGGATGTAATAATATTTTATTTAATATTAATATCTAATATTTTACTTAATAATGAAGAAAGTATTTTTCCAGTGCAGAATAACGTTCAGATATGCAGTAAAACATCGGTTTTGAACACTTTTATCCATAAACAGTGTTTAAACACGATGTTGTTAATAAACTTGGACATTGTTGACAAAACAGAACCATGTCTGACATCGTTCATGAGGTCAGTGTCTGACACTGATGTGACACTTGGAAACATATCTAAATAGATCTACTTGTTTTGAGCTGCTAATTGAGCTACTAACAAGCATCATTATGACCGTGAGTCAGAAAACTTGTTTGTTGATATTTAAATTAATTAATTATTCTACCTATGCAATCTTCTTCGACTTCCGAAAGATTCAGTTTGATTCGCATTTGATGAAATTGAAAATAATCACTCATAGAGAGAGTTTCAAAGCATTTTGTCAAGCTGAATTCTTTTTCAACAAAGAAATACTTGTCCACAGAATTCTTAGGAGTTCAAAAGGCAGTGTACATTTTGAATGTCCAATTTCATCAAATGCTCCAGTTGTTTAACCTAAAATTGCTTAGGTTATTATTAGCAGGATCGCAGACAGAAATTTCGTGACCATAGGCACAGCGGCCACGGGCCACTAAACTATCCTTATCTTTGATGAAAAAAAAAAACAAGTCGTCATACAAATCGTAAGAATAAAAACTCATACTTGGTTGACATCGGAACTATTTAAAAAAAAAAAATTTTTTTAATTAATGCACAAATTAAATTTGTTAAATTTAATTAAATTTAATTAAAAGCAAATATATTTCTATACTTTCTAGCAAGTATATGTCTTACCAGCAAGTATTTTTTTCGTAAGTCTTTATCATTATAGTAATAGTAATGTTATTATTAATTATAATTCTTTGAATAACTGATTATAATATTTTAAGACCCGGGTGGATCCTAAAAAATTACCGGTCCCTGAGAATTTGCCCTCCCCTCCTCTCGGCGGCCCTGAACATATCCGAAACTGGACTTGCATACGTACTGTTTTTCGCTTTAATATAAACTTTCAGTTCTATCCGCACACGTTATAAAGCTACATTTAGCAGTCGATTAGATTATTTTGGGTAATAACCAGTAATAACCACAAGAAAATGATTAACCAAGATTTCATTTTGAGCCTTCAAATTGCAGGTGTGTCCGTTGCAGTTGCACTATCGCCAAACGCAATGGTACGAAATACGATCAAATCATCGTTCAAAGGACCGACGGAAGCGTTGCAGACAACTTCATTGGAATCACTGGCGAAGTTATCGAGGGAAACGTTGATTAATAACATGAAATACAAACACACTTTTAACCGGGGTCATTTCAGCTTTTTCCATGGGGGCAAACCCTCGCACAACTTGAAGAAATGACTTTTTTTTTGCTTCTATCCGAAAATCAGGGAAGGGGCAACAGCCAATCTCAGGGTGGTGCAACAAGATTCAAGGGGCATAAACATAAAATAAATAATAGAAAAAAGTTTTCACTAGACTGTTTTGTGTTATTAATTCAATTTATTTTTAATTTATATAAGGATTCATTATTTTGCTAGATGGAAATAAATATAAAATCAAATGTCATCATTAAAATTTGCGGTTTCCGCTATAAGTATTGAAATAAAATTGGGGATAGCATTATTCCAAATCATCTTAGTTGTGCAACGTAAAATAAATGGGATTATCTTAAGTTTAGATATGTGAATTATGTAACAAAAACTGTTAATTTAACGTTTTACCAAACATTATCAGGAGGGAGAAAATTACAACTGAGTAGGTTGAGACATGCTTTGGATTGGTTGACGGAATAATTATAAACTTTTCTGTGCTGCTTTTTACCATACAAAACTTAACTTGTTCCTATTAAAATTATGCATATATCTTAAATATATATATCCTTACCCCTTCGTCACAAAATCACAGAATGCCATAGTGATTTGAGGATAGATCGAAACCAAACCTAAGTTAATCAATCAACTAAAGTTTTTGAGAATGAAATATTAAGCAATGAGAATTTTTTATGAAATTACTTAATTCCTAACATATTTTAAAAATATCCGAATTTTATTTTCTTAACTAATTTTACTTTTCATAAAGTTCGAAGCAGGCTTCTTGTTTTTTTAAATAGGGAGAGTGCTTGATTGTAGTAAAGTGATTGTTTCTTGAAAAGTAGAGCTTAGTTTAATTTTTCGAAATTTGAATAATACGAAAAATCGCTTTGTAAGTAAATGTTATAATGGCAAATATTTCACCAACCACTTCAAGCAGCAGATATTTAGATGAACAAGACGCCAATGCGTGGAAAAACCATAAAAATTCACTCGCAAACGTAACTTTTGGAAATTCAAGTATTGAGGAATGCTGCTTAACTCGAGAGGACGGAATTCTGATGTCGGAACTCAATGACATTAACCAGGATTATCATACATCGGTGAGAACTGAGTATGTCAAAGATACATTTGGTGTAAAAGGTGAACATGTTATTGGGCCAGTTAAAAGTAGAAAACGGTTCTTTAAATCTTCTAGAAAACGCCAAATAATGGTCAAAGAAATAGTTACGCAGGTTGGAAGTTAAGGCTGACATTATATAACAGCATGCGAATTAATCTGTTGTTCATTCAGGAATCATTCCAAAGAAGTAGCTTTGAGGTCTCTGATGATGAACTGTTTTATCCCGATTGCAACATGTCAAAGATAATGAGGATTGAAAATGGAAAAGTTAAGATTAAAAGAGAATGGAAAAAAGTGAAAGGCTGCAAATATATTACATATGTTATATAATATATCACATTGAACTAAATCATTGCTCAATATTTCTAGATGTTTCAAGTTGTGGAACATGTTCGCGAATCGCATTTGATACACGAAATTGGACAGGATCAAGAATTTAAAGATGACCTCGAATATTTGGTTGATGGCATTGCTGCAGAACATTCGCAAAAAGTTAAAGTGCATAGGTTAGTATTATTTTCCTCTGAATTTGCAAATTCACATTGATCATGATCCTTAAAGATCTTTATGTGTTAGCTAATCGACTCATAATGTTTGAAAAGACCTAGTTTATATTTAGCCAATCCTGTGAGTTTTTTATGTATCCTAATAGGATATGAAGGTATCTTTTTAATTGCCCTACCACATACGTAGCACCCCTCCCGAGGGTGCTCCTAGGCTATGTAGGCTGGGTTGCAAGCTCAATACATTACAAGCGTTACCATTACCAGAACATAACTGGAATCAACCCATCGAGTGAACCTGCATGGCGGGTAATGATTTCAATTGGTTGTCTAAATTTAATGCATCTTGTAATTAAGCAGGTTTTCATCATCTATCAAGTTTTTTATTTCAGTTCTATCCCATATAATTAAATCTATTACTTTTTCAGTGCGTTGAGTTTGGTCAAAAAGTCTACTCAAGCAGAATTTCGGTCATTTCTCAGAGCTTCACACTCGGCTTCAGATCTCACAAAGTTGTTTGAGAGCTTTCATTCAAATCAGGTGAAGTATTCTGGCTTGTCACAGAATATTGTTTAGTTGTAGAACTGAGTGAAAGCTTTGTTTTTGAATGCTTATGTTGAACATTTCAGAAATTGTCTTTATGCTTCTGCTGTTTGATGATGATCCTGATAAAAAGCTATCCTCAAGACGACTATTCACTTCTTATTGGTCAGTTGTTTGTTCTGCGTGACTCGCGATATCCAATCCCTGATCGGGAAACCTTGAAGATGATTGACATTCTCAGAGATTCTTGCAATTCTGTCAAAGACAGAAAAAAAATTCTTCCAATGGATGACACATGGACACTCTTCTCCAGAGATATCCAGGTTTATTTCAGAAATTTGTATGCTTCGTTCTTTAGATCTATGTTTATTTTGGAGGAAATTACAAAATCGTGAAGCTATCAATGTTATGGTCCGAGGTTATATTCAACTATACCTATGGAAATGAAATATAATAATTCTGGTTCCTTTAATTTACCTTACACACTCTTTAAGAAATCCTATAAATTGTATATATTGCACAGTATAGTATTTCTTATATTATATTATAGCATTTCTTCGTTGCTTTTCACAATTTGTTTAATCTGCTTGTGAAGTTTATTTCATCACCAGGGTCAGTCTGATAGCAAAAATATATGCTTCCTTAAGACTGACCCCAAATGTTTAAGTTTGTTATTCTGTGACAAATAAAAGTTCCTTCCTAATAATTAAAAATATAAATATAAAAAATTTAATTAATTTATTCTGCCTTTTTATTTTATACACCAGGTGTTGAATCTGTCAGAAATCTTAATTCTAATGTTATCTTCAAGCAATGGAAAACTTTTAGAAAATCCTCGAATTATTGAGATTGTTCTTACCTCAGGTAATGCCTCTCATTTTGTCGAATCTTAACTTTAAAATATGTTGAAATTAACTTCTGCTTATAGTTCGCAAACATCTGCATAATGTGATAGATGTATGGGAGATGAACCATTCCCTATGCTGTGAAGATGATTTTGGCAGGCTCCATGTAAAGCTGAGTATCTTATCAAATGTATGATATGATTTATCAAACAATTATTTCAAAATTGATTATCAAACGATCATTTTGTTACACAGTGGCTTCAGCTAGCAAGTGCAAATAACATTAAAGAATGTGTTCAGAAAGAATTTATCCAACATCTTCTAAGGTTTCCATTGAATTCTACGACAAAGTACCATTGCATTTAACAAGTATTTGCGGGTTGTTTCAGCACCTGCTCTACATTTATAGAAGCAGCATTGGAACCCAGAGATAAACATAAAATTTTGGAGAATGAAGTTAGCTTTTTTAACAGCTTGGCTGAAATACTACGGTGTTTGGGCCAAATTGTTTTCAAGGGTAACATTATCTTGAACTCTGTTCATTGGAAGAAAGTGAATTTTAAAGTCATTCTTTTTTTTTGAGACAGAAATAAAAGAGCACTTGTCAGCATTTCAAAACAGCTTCTATAAGCAGCTGATGTTGCTTGTCCTATTTCTGGATTCCCAGAAAGAACTGCCTCAGCTCATTGATCTTCTGATACTTGTTGGCATCAATGATTGATTTATTTTCCATTTCATTAATTAATCTTTTATCTCTTCAGAGTTTAGAATTGCTGATAAATCTCACAAAAGCAGATCGGAAGTTCATCAATGTTCTCAGAAAGAATCTGTTTGATAAGACCCTTGACTTTTCATATAAATCCTGCAAAATTGGAATTCAGTGCCTTGCAAAAGTAAAAAAAAAACATTTGCTCTCTTTTTGTTTATTTTAAATGATGCTTCAATATTTAAGCTCTTTGAAGCAAATTACAAAACTTTGATGACTAAAAAGACTGTTAGAAGGAAGAGGGCTTCTAAAAACCAGTTCAACAACTCTTCAAACCTTGCAGTAAAAAAAAGTGAATTGGGGAGTAGTCGGAATGGAGAGTTTGAAACAATCGATGACACTTCCAATTTTGGAGGAGTGAATGACTCATCTTTCAGTTTCTCATTGAGTAATTAATGACAAGAAATATTCTTTTGAATTCTGCTGTTATGAAACCTTAAAACAAATTGATTTTTTCCAAGGTTTGAAGAGTGCAGAACATTCTGTGAACAACTTCATCATCACTTCGTATGTTGCTGCTCTTATTGGAGTTGCAACTTATCAGTCACCTGTTAATATTGACTCTTTTTGAATTGCATTATGTTCATTTGTTCATGTGATGTGACTTTATTTTTCAGGAATTGGTAGACAGTTTTCTTCACCTATTGCCCAGCATGAGCTTTGAGGTTATCGTTTGCATTTTAGGTGATTTCCTGCAGTTTATGTTGGTGAGTGTAAATAATGGCAATGAATTGCATGATTAAACACCTGGCTTCTCATCACACTTTTTTATTTTTTAGGAATGCAATGCAGGTCATTGCCATGACTTCCTTTTGCTGGTCGTTGCTTTTTTAAAAAATTACTCAAAAGATTGTAAGTTTTCACAATTTTATTGGATTTTCAATTCATAAAGTGCTGAGTAATTTGAGTTGGATGAAGTTTTAGGTATTTAAGAAAATTTTTCTTTTTAAATTCTCATTTCAAATTGTAGATGCTTTGAAGTGATTTGCATTTATTGTGATACCTTATTATGGTCACATTATCTCAGACGATCCTGTATCGACATTGTTATGGAAAATGTCGATCAAAAGTTAATGTGGCCTTGGGAAACCTAATGGTCATATAATGGCAAGTATATTTATGAATGATTGGAACCTCTTGTGGAGCTTATTAGGTCAATAAAACTTGTTCTTTCTACATTCGATCATTGCTTTTATCGGGAATTTCTGGAACATTGTGGGACAAAGCGTTAGCAACGCAGGTGCTTTTTTAAATAACAATGCCTTTACAACCTATATTTGCATTATTTATAGAAATTGTTTCCGACGTTGTTCTGGTCCCAGCGCCTGCATTCGATTAAAACGTCGAGATCCTAATTAATCTCACATTAAGGCGGTATTAGATGCAAAATGGTGCGAAAACAGATCCGATTCGATTGCCGACAGCTAGTTGGTGACCATGGCGCTTGAGAACTTCGTGAAATCGGGAAAAATCCCGCTACCCTTAATTTATGGCCGAAAGCAATTGGACAGTTTGTTGAAATAACATAACATTAATTTATAGTGCTTAAGTAGGCTGTTGTCCGTGTGATAAACACTCCGAATGACGGCTGATCGGGGTTATGATCAGTGTTTCTTGTTCTACGCATAACAATGTTTAATATTTTGCTGGAATCCTTTTGTAGAAGTTGTATTAATTCTTCTGATTTGACAAAAAATGATCTCATAAAAAAGGAACTAAGTTCTGAAGCGATAATGCTCAGAGCTCTGTTCATTGTAAAACTAAATTAGTCACTCAACGGATTTGCATTAAACAAAATTTAAAGCATTAAACAAATTTGTTTGCGAATTATAATTTTTTCCATTTCTCAAATTTCCCTTAGGTTTGTCTAGCCTTCTCTTCATCATAAATTATTGGGAATCTTTTATTTATCACACAAAATATAAGATTTGCTCAAAGTTCGACATATATGTTTTGATGGTTTTTAATTCACTGTTCAAAACACCTAATCGGAGCTGTTTAGGTGCTTCGAAACTTGGACGCCTTGAAGGATATCGTGGTCTGAGGTCATAATTTGTATAATTGCTGCCTTATAATAAGCCGCATGTATTATAAATGTGTTGTCTCTGCTTGCTGTGAACGCGAAAATTGATTTAATTATTCAGGTCTGGCTCTCTACATCTATGATCATAATCTTACTTCCGTGTTTGAAACTCACATTTTCACAACGCTTGGATTGACGCTGATATTATTAACGGCTATTGTATAATCATACGTTTTATCGCTTGAGTATTTTTAACTCAATTTGAAAATTATGGAGGCAACGGCTAAACACGATTTCAAGGCTACTGCAAACGACGAGCTGAGTTTTCCAAGAGGTGCCAAATTAAAGGTGGATGTCGACGTAATCAGATGGTTACTAATGAATATTTTCCAGTACATGTTCAGTACTTTTTCATGTCAGATTCTAAATACAGAAGAAGACAAAAATTGGTATAAAGCTGAGTACAATGGGATGGAGGCTTTGTGCCAAGTAATTATATAGAACTAAAATATCCATCGTGAGTAACACTTTGTTTGAGAGATTGTATGGAATTTTGGGGCAAAATGATGATCTATTCTCTTAGGTGGTTTATTGGAGGCCTAAAAAGATTGGACGCTGAAGAACTACTACTAGAAAGGAATGCACAAGGCCAATATACCCAAAAGGATGGGGCTTTCTTGGTACGGCCCAGCGAGGCAGCTAAAGGAGACTTTTCTATTTCTGTAAAGTTAGCCTAAAATCATTGTTAATTCCACTGTATGATTATGAATGTTTTCACATATGATGTTACCTGGACTCATTTAAGGACAATTAATGATAACTAGCAACTTATTTAAAGGTGTTTCTAATTAAGATTTTCAGATCAAGTTCAGCACTTTAAAATCATGAGAGATGTGGAAGGCTATTACATCTGGGCCAGAAAGTTTGATTCAATAAATGAACTTGTCACACATCACAGAACATCCTCTATCAGTCGAACACAGACTATATACTTACAAGACATGACAAAGGTTGGTTTTAGAATTTTCTCTTCAGGTTTGGGGATCATTTAATATTCTCTCCCTATCTGGTCATCAGGTCAAAGTGGTTGCGAATTATGACTTCAAACCTCAAGATGCAGAGGAATTAGAACTGAAAAGGGGAGACATTGTGGTCGTCATCGACAAGAAAGATCCGAATTGGTGGTTTGGAGAAATCGTTAGAGACAGCCAAGTTTCTAGGGGCTTGTTCCCCAGAACCTACGTTACAGTGTTTACAGAATGAGACTGCAGACTTGATGAGACTGAAGAACATGAAATTTCTAAATCAAGTTATCCCCAGTATGACATTCCATTCTGGTTCATGATAAATTGTTGTCATAAAATTTTGTTTCTAATAGACAACTTTCTGCAGAAGTTAATTTTAAACTTAATAAACCTTACAAGAAAAAATTGTTCCGAATAGTTCTGACTACGAGTTTTTGGAGCATTTATTTGATATTTGTACCAAACTGTTAAAATTTATAAGTTATGAATGGATGGTCAGAGGGGGAGGAATAGTTGTGGTGAAGTTGGGGGTTTCCGGGACAGGGCTGAAAATGTAGATATCGGTGGAGATTGTCTGCCATATGATGACTGCTGCTAGGATGATGATGTACCAGTACTTGTCGGAGGCCTTAGGGAATGCAAACTTGATAAATAATTCGGCCTATTTTGAAATGACCAGGGACTTACCAAATATCCATTCTTGTACCACCATGCCTGTTTTGGTATTAACTTTAAAGATTATATAAAAGAAAAATGATTGAACTAACATTTAAATGCTTACATTTACTGCCCCGAGAAGTGCAGAAACTGAAATTTTCATGGGTTTGAAAAGCACTGTAGAGCTCAATTGTTTAGTGAAATGAATGTCAACTTTTTCAAACTAACGTATTAGGTTGAATGCCAGAAGATAATATGTCTTGTTAAGATGTCCTCTCAGTAGGCACCCAATGAAGCTAACCTGAAATGATCTCCAATAAGTTGCCTTTACGTCAAACTGTTCACCTTAAAGTTATTACTGACCGTAATCATAATAATGGCGCAGAAGCCTAATCCCCAAATTATCCATTTCTGTTAACGAAAATGCATCAAGTAAACATGATATGAATATAAAATCAAATTATTGGTTAAGCAGCACAATTTACCAAAACAGGCTTAGTACGAGTTGTTTCGACATCGCCTTCAGCCGATCTGGAATCCATAACGAAGTACTCAGATGATCACCTGATTGTGAGGCGTGCAAAGCGTTTTTATAAACAAACTTACACCATTAGCCACCGCCGTGAGACAAAGTTATTATGCAGGCTAGTATTAGTTATTATATCCTTCGTTATTTAATAACGATGAAAATTGCATTAAAATAACAATATTTTGTTAACTGCTGATCCAAAATTTATTCATTTTAAAGTTGCGTGTCACATTAGCATCTGTTCGAAGCGTCAGTCTAATTTCGGCAGTTTTTTTTATTTCCCTCGCCATAAAGTATAGATTTTCTCAGAGGTTCAAAAGTTTACTGTTTTGTGTCTAGAGTACGTCGACGTAGTATGCTCACTGCTTCTCACCCAACATGACACTTCGTCATGCCTCCAGATCACGATTTACCTGTGAGTTCATGAACTGCAGCTTATAAGTTGTCTCAGCCACACCACGTAAACAAATAATGCTTTGAGGTGTAAAGCGGTGTTTCTGGTTCAAATAACTCTTTAATTTCACCTCTTTAAAATATTCAGTCAATGAAAATTTTTTTTAAATTTGAAGGAAATGTTTTCATGCCAATTGCCACTGAGTGATCAACATCAGCATAGAAGGCTCTATAAAATATATTAAGCCCTGTCGATTCTAGAACACTCATGACTAATTACACAATTACAACAACCAGCAGGATTGATTATATTCCAGAATATGACTGACTGAAATTGTCATTTGATAAGTGAAGTCTTAAGGTGCTTTGACCAGAATTGTTCCATAATCTCACTTCATTGCTGAAATTGAATTTTAACATTGAACACCTTCCAGATCTTAAATTGAAAGCATTACAAAAACAAACTCGAAAAATGGAATGGCTCCCATTAAAGTTCGCCTGGAAGGATTTTCAAATGGCTGAGGACACCTTTCAGCCACCATTGCAATGGCCTTCTTGAGATAATCCTCCAACTTTCTTCTCCTTTCTTCAACTAGCTTAGGATCCTACAATTTATAAAAATGCATAAACAATCACAAGCACAATAAATAGTTACTCACCCACTCATTAGCAAACATAAATCATTAAACCAGTCCATATATCATCTATTGTCAATCATTCTACGCCTTGCCTGCTGTAGGGAACGGCCTTACCCCCATCAGTCTCAACGTTCACTTGAACTCTTCAATGGTCAGTTGAAGACCCATCTATTCAATAAAGCATTAAACCCAGAACCAAGGCACCTCTGATGCTATGCTTATAGTGCCATATAAATGAACTATTATTATTATCATTATCATGGTCGTCGTGACGTCGTCGCCATCATCAAAGTCGTCATCATCATCATAACGACAATGAAGATAACATAAAAATAAAAGAAAACAATGATATTAACAATATTCTTACTTTTCTTCTGAAGGCCCTTTTTGGAGGGAAGTCAAGATTTTTAATACTTTTGAAGGCTTTCTTCAGCTTACAGTGCAGTTCATAAAACTCTGTATATCTTCTGTAGACATTCCATTCATCGCTCCTTATCCTTATGTAAATCTGCAAAAGAAACAAAACAGTCCTTGAGATGAGAGAATTACTTTAGTCAACTAACATTCCCGTTCTCTACTAAAATGATTGTAATCAGTAATTTCCATTCCCGCTTATCCAAGCATGTCAGTTTTGGAAAATGTATTTCAAAAAGTCAAATATAAAAATTACAAAGTAATTCGCTTTTAGACAGGTTACTCAAAATGTTTGATATATTTTGTGCAACTCTTTTCCTCTTTTCTTTTGTAAAACTTATGAACCCACAAACAAAATGAAAATATTTAAATGTTCCCTAAGAAGAGATGCTCACTTGGTAGACGTGGTAAGAGGTAGGAGGAGAGCCATGCAAAAATGCTGAGGGAATGATTATGTTGATGTTTGGCTGCTTTGGTCCCCTATTATTTGAAGGCATCATTAAATTAATTTAGAATTTTTTGGAATGTGATTTAATAAATAACAGAACACACATCTTGTAATTGAAGTGAACATATAAAAATATATATAAATAGTTAAAAATGATGGCATTTGCACGAAGAGATTCTCACCCCAAAGTTGGGCCTTTCTAGAAAATAAAAAAAATTACATTCAGCAAATTATGTAACTCCGTGATAAATTAATGACTTGAATATCTACCTCCTTCTCAATAAATGCAGATTAATTTGAAATAGAAATAAAAGTTGCAAAGTTTAAAATAATCTTTGTTGTTATCATAATCATCGCTATCGGATTAGCATCTGAAAACTTACATATCTACTGAGGTGAGAAAGCTCCCTCATTGCATGTTCCAACTGGATTTCTTTCTGAGTCAACTTTTTAAGAATCACGGAATTGAATTCCATAAGCTCTGCATGCATTTCGGCTATCTAGGAGTTGACAGAAACAAACATGAGGATCACATTATCAACAATTTTATCTTCGACTTTACTTGGATCAACTTTTGTTCATATTCTTTTGTTTCATTTGAGTCGGATTCTGAGCAGGAGGCAGCTGGCAGTTCAAACTTAGTTTAAATTTAAATGCATGACAAATGAAATCCAAAATCACTTTTTAGATGAAATAATCTTCGTACATCAAGTTAATATTAAAATAACCTTAAAATAGTTGAGAATTCATTCAAACATTTGTGACGAAGAACAAATAACAAAATATAAAATCCATGAAATCCCAGTTAAAAGTAAAAATACAAACCCAAACCACAAGCTTAAAAAAAAATAAAAAAAATGCATTGATGGGTGCTCTACAAAGTTAAAACTCCTGACTACATTCACACTTTGAAGTCCTTACCAGCGTTTCCATGCTCCAGTGTCCGCATAGCATTTATGTAACTTCTTAGTTGCTCTTTCAGAAGCAAGTTCTCCCTTGTTTCAGGAGAAAACGGTTTAAATTAACTCGGCTTGTGACTCAAATAAAATATATTCCTCGTTTAATTATTAGTAAAAACAATTGAAATAATTATTATTCCTGATAGTTCATTCATTTACCTTTCAAAATTTTTCAACTTTTCTTTCAAAAGTTCATTAGGTTCACTCCCAAGTTCATCCAACTGTTCCTCTCCAATCAGTGGCATTTCATTTTTCGGGGAATCACTGACATTTCTGCAAGCGACCAGGCACTGTTTCAACTAAATTATGTGGCATACAAATAAAATATTTATAAAATAAGACTAACACATCACAAGCCAATATTTCCTTATCTGGGTATGAGCAGGGAGAGTCATCTATAAATGCATTTTAATAACTTAATAATTTGAAATTCATCACGCAAATGAAGAACAAGTAGTTTAAGTAGGACAACAACAACTACTGTTGAAACCAAATGCATTAACAACCTGTTCTCTCAATTACAATGTCTGTTGTTGGGCTGTGAGTTGCTTGTTGAATGCTATCAAATTAAACAACACATCTGTTAAAGCAAGCACACTTTATCCATTACAATGGTCTTGTCAACTGTGACTCAAC
Organism: Hirudo medicinalis; assembly: GCA_011800805.1. Classification (NCBI taxonomy): domain Eukaryota; kingdom Metazoa; phylum Annelida; class Clitellata; order Hirudinida; family Hirudinidae; genus Hirudo; species Hirudo medicinalis. The sequence continues at coordinate 310,308 of MPNW01000168.1, read as the reverse complement.
AACAGCAAAAATCAAGACATCAAGATAGGATGTTCATGCTTTTGAAAATAAGCACGTCTTCTATTACAACCGGTCTGTCCGAGTGATTCATAATAAGTTACTTTACTTATTTTTTTAAGGTTATTACAACCTTTCAAGAATGTTTGCATCATCTTCAGTCTTTGAGACTTCAATGTCCACCAAATCTTGCGAATCAACTGCAAAAGAATAACTTAAAAGTCAATAATAAACAGTCTCAAGAATTAATAAAGCACCACTTCCTGAGAGAAATTTAAATGCACAATCAAACTCAAAGTAAACAATTCAAAAAAAATTCCATAAAAACTCTTTTACGTTCATAACAATTCTGAAAGGCTTACAGGAGCCATAAGACTCTGATGTTGTATCAGGGTCGACGAGTTTAAAGACTCCAACGTCGATAACTTGTCCATCCGCTCCAACAGGCCTCAGGAAATCGTCAGATTTTGCATCACTTCTGTTCAGGAATTTGAAACATTAACTTCGATGACAAACTCTCATCAAACCTTTTAGGAACCTACTGCGCCTCGTTTTTGAAAAGAGATCCAAATCGGGAGATTTTGTTTTCTTCGGTGCAACCCATGTCCTTCAAGTTTGACTCGCTTTTAGACAAAGGAACGTAGCTCTCTTAGAAAAACAAGTTGCGTGAAAATTACAAAAATAAATTATCTTACAATAAGTTCTCATCGTACAAACCGGTGGATTTGTTTGAGGGGGAACAATAACTGAGTTGGTCGTATTCAAAAGAAAAATTATCTGAATTTTGCAGTCCACTACTGTCACTAGGAATGTTAGGAGAAATGACATCGTCCGTCGTGCTCCGTGAACTTCTAGACACCAAACCGAATTCATCGTCGGGATTGAATTTCCAGTCGAACGGGGATTCGGTCCCACCGACCGACAAATTCTCGACGTCCGCGTCGAAGTTTATCACCTTGGCATGCTTCTTCTTGCGTTTCGATCTCACTGAAACATCATAAAAATTCATGAAATATCTCAAAACTTCTTTCTTTGACAGTTTCATACCACTGCTGTTAATCTTCAAACTTCCAACATCTTGTGTGACATCAAGAACCTCTCTTGAACTTCTAGAAGAGTCGTCCAACTCACTTTTATCGATGCTGAGGGCAAACAGAATAGTTGAGACACCTGCAATATGATGAGGAATATTATGAGGAAACACATTCTTAATTTCTCAACAATCGATGAGACTCGACCTGCTGCCACATTCGGAAGGGTGACAGCTTTTTCATCGTCAAGCATAAATGACCAACTCTCATAACTGGATCTGAGAAATAAGTTTGATGATTCCTTAGAAAACCAACTTAATTATGTAATAATTAATTATGTTATGTAAATATTAATTATTATATAATTAATTATATTATTACATAATTATACTATTTTTATACTAGGTTTACTATTACATATTAATTTTATTATTATTAAATTTATTATATTACTTAATATAATTAATTATATTAATTATGTAATTATGTAAATTATGTTTAATATGTAATAGTAAACCTCAGGAGAAGATATTTGATTACTAGAAACATCTGTGATGATTAAAATAATTCAACAACCCTTTGTCATTCAAACTCAAAGGAATGCTCAAAAACATGATTCAAAAATAAACTAAAAATAGTCAAAGAACTCAGAAACTAAAACAAACTGGAGAACTTTTCCATTGTTGATAACAGAATGTAAGTACTTCTCGAGTGAGTGCTCATTCAACGCTGACCTGAACCATGCTCTGACTTTGCCTGAATCAGTTTTTACGCTTTTTAAACTGTTGAATCTTTCCAGTTCGTGTCGACTCAGATGCTCCCTCAACACGATCCAGAATGCTAGTCGAGATATAGAATGTCAACAGCTATCCCAGAATTTATTCATGTTTAAGTGCATATTACATGATTTCTGATGGTCTTTAGAGCTTTCAGATGGGAGCAAAATGGAAGTGAGCTTAGAAAGGCCTGTGACATCAGTGAATTGTCTGAAAAAATTATGTGCTCAGTGTGTATAACTCTGTTTAAAGATGTCACTTTAAAATCTAAATGTTACTTCAATGAAGACTGAGAGACAGTGGCAAACTCCTTCAAACCATACTCAAAAACATTCTCAAATGAAGAGCACAACAACTTTATGCTAAATTTAAATTTGTAAAGCAAACAATTATAAACACATTCTCATCAATAAAACTATCAAATTGAAAGCATCTTATAATATAACATCAACAGCTGATTCTCAGACAGTAAGTGATCAGCAGTCTCAATGTAGCATACATTTAGCTACTAACATGACTAATTTTCAAGATGGCAATTTCAAATAAAAATTTTTTGCAATTTATCAATTATTAAATAATTACTTTTCATCTTTTTCTGTGGCCAAAAGATTTTTTCCAATGAATTTTAGTTGACACTAAAATACCAAACATCAAGAATTCTAATAAACACAATATTACTTGTCTAAAAAAAAAAATCTAAGACAGCGACCTGCTTTACTGCGTTTAGCAACTGAACAAGAAGTTGCTTTCTCTCCAACTCCTTTTCATTCATGTTTACTCAGAACGACCATTTAGAGCTTCGAACGATTATATTTTCTGATTTCTGAATTAAGTTAAACATTTACCAATTTTTGTAATGCAAAGAGCTATAAATTAACGCCGACTAGGCCTGCATCAGCAGTTTATGTTAAGACAATAACAAAAACACACCCCATTTGATGTCCAAAGATTATTTTTATGTGAGGTGTTTTCAGAAGGAATTTTTCCTTTCGCCTTGTAACTTAATTTGAGTACGATTAACAAAATATACAACGATTAATGCAATGCAGAATCAGAATAAATATAATTTCTAAGTAAGTGAATGAGATGTTTCAAATGTACCTTTCCACATTTTAGCACAACATACAAATAACAACTATTTTTACGGCATCTACAACAAGTCATCCATCAGTGCAATAGCTAAAAATTCTTTCACAACAGTCACCAATCATTTCTACTACGACTTTTCAGAAAAGATTGAGAGCTTGTAGAACAATGATTTATTATTAAAAGAAAAGCTTTCTCATTTGACCGGTTCGAAACTTCGATCTTCACTAGGAAAAAGACATTGATGTATGAACAATTGTTGCAAAAGTGTGCAAACGCATTAAAAATACTTGGTTTTTTTGTTGAAAATAAGCAACAGAATCTTAAGACAACGGGAGTGGCTCGGTGGCTTATCATAAAATCTTTGTGCTTGTAACGTGTGGTTCCCTTGTTTCAAGTTGATGAGAATACTCCGTACAACATAAAAAAATTTCAGCCGAACTGCTTTTCAAACCACTGATGCCTTTCATTATTTTTAATTCAAGTTTGTTCGACTTATTAAACGGCATTTAGAAAAGTCAAGGGGAAAGGATAATCTGAAAGAATAACAAAATACTATAGTAATATAGCAATTTAATCTGGCTAAAAAAGTTTTCATCAAATCACTCTCAAATTATCATGCAATGATTGCATACGACTTAAGTCAAATTTCCTTTGTCATTCAATAAATTTCTTGCGAAGTCTCTCGCCAGTGGTTTTAGGAGCTGGCCAAGACGAGATCGATTATTTGCAAAATAGTGAAGAACATTCTCGAGTGGTTTGTGTTAATAAATAACTGCGAATGCGCTATGCTCTGCATCTTTTGTTTCTGAAGCCTCGTTATAAGGCTTCTGTAACTTGCCTTGATAAGCGTAACTAGTTCTAACCGCTTAACAAATGTTTGCGATAGTTAATTGGACAAAGTATCAAACACCATGCTCGTAGAAGTCTATGGTCAGCCAGGATTTCATGGATGCTGTCAATTGTACCGGACTGACTGATTCCGGATCGAGCGATCGGCGCGAATTAATCGGAAACTTTGGCAAGTTTCGTAACATTTTGCATTCAAGGAAGAGAAATTTCAGTAACATCGTGTTGAAGAAGAAACTCCAGATTAACTATTCGGACTCCTACTCATCGACTTCCAATGTCTATCTTCAGCCCGACGGACAAAACTTGTTTGGTAAAAATAAGAGAAATTTGAGGGATATTCTGGCAGCAACCGCAATGAATAATTTTCGTTGGTTGTTGCCACGTTCTTTGCAGAGACGGATTATATTTAAAAATGGCGAATGTAATATTTCTTTGACTCATATCGATAGAAGGAGTAGACACTACTTGGCTGACTTTTTTACCACTTTGATCGATTTGAAGTGGCGAATCAACCTGGTGATTTTTGTTACAACTTTTGCGAGCAGTTGGATATTTTTCGGATTCATCTGGTGGTGCATCAGTTACTTGCACAACGACTTCGAAAACTACGGAAAACAGGGCTGGAAATCGTGCATCAATGAAGTTTATGACTTTCCAAGCGCGTTTCTTTTCTCCATTGAAACTCAACAGACGATTGGCTACGGATATCGCAACGTTACTCCGCACTGTCCGGCAGCGATAGTGACTCTCATGATTCAAACTTGCTTCGGAATCGTAGTCCAAGCTCTCATGACTGGCCTCGTATTTGCAAAGTTGAGCAGACCGAAAAAAAGAGCTCAGACGCTGATGTTCAGTCAGAAAGCTGTTGTTTGCGAGAGGGATGGTCAGTTGTGCCTCATGTTCAGAGTAGGCGACATGAGAAAGTCTCAGATCATTGAGGCTCACGTTCGAGCCATCATGGTTAGCAAACGAGTGACGCAAGAAGGTGAGATTTTGCCCTTTAACCAAAAGAACATCAAATTGGAAACAAGCGACGAGGAAGGTCGTTTGTTTCTAATTTGGCCTGCAACAGTCGAGCACAAAATCGACCACGACAGTCCCCTCTGGGACATCTCTGCCAACGATTTGATACATCGACACTTTGAAATCATGGTTATTCTCGAGGGAATCGTAGAATCGACAGGCATGACCACCCAGGCCCGAACTTCCTATCTACCATCTGAAATTATGTGGGGTTACAGATTTGATCAAGCAGTCAGTTACAAGCCAGAGGAGGGACACTACGTTGTCGATTTCTCGCAGCTTAATTCAACTACCCCGGTGGCTATTTCCGCTCAAAGCGCCAAAGAGCGCAATCTCGGATCTTTCCAGAGAAGAAAAAGCGTTTCCGTGTCCAGGCTCGATTCAATTTACAACGTTCGTAAGTCTCTGTGCGTACCAGAAGGAGATAAAATTTCCTGTGACATCAGCGTAGGCAACGATGACCAGTCTAAAATTGTCACAGCCGATGCAGCCACGAGAATCTTCAACATTATTGGCGTTACATCGCTAGCCCCTTGCGGGGGCCTCAACAGAAAAAGTTCAATGGAATAATCAGAAACATTCATTCAGTTGCTCAATTCTTCTCTTCCAATTTTTCTGCAGTTGCGAGAGCTCACTCATTTTGAACGTTAGATGATTGAACATCGTGGACAATTGACGACAAATATTGAAAGATGAGAAATCAATCATCCCTTGTATGATTGCCACACGTGAGCCATTGAGTAGTTTTAAGCTGACATTTTAAACTTGAAAGGGATTATAGTATTTCCTATGTGATCACGTGCGACAGTTTTTAGATCTTGAGTTTTTTAAACTTTCTTTGAAAACCGGCTGTAAATGTTTTTCAAAATAATCTTATTGGTATGATGCAGGAAGCATTATTTTCATGGAATCATCTTTAGTTTCGCAACTTGGTATCGTGTGTCACCTTGCAGTGTTTATGTTGTGTAACCTTGAAGATAACAAATGCAATTACTAAGAAGTAACTTAAAAGCTACTCAATGGTATTTTGTTCAACGCGCATTTCTTATTTCATTTAGGCTTAAAAGTTCAATTTAACTCATTTCATATATCATGTTTGTCAATGAGATCTTATTATGCATTGATTGATTGCTATTGTTTATTCAATCAGCCAGTAATCATATTTCAATCGCATCTTATCAATCATGTCTTACTCGTCACCGAACTCAAAGCACTTTATAATGTCTGTAAGATATCAGCAGACGAATTCCCTTATTTAATGCAGGTGCTCAGATAAATCTACCCGGTTGCAGACTAAAAATAATGAAACGATAATGAAACTGAATATAAGAATCTAATATAATCATATTTATATAATCATTCCATTTATTATGAGAAATATTAAGTAATTAAATAATTTATCAGGATTATCATTTCGCCAACACATTTGAGGAGTTCAGTGGCCTAGTGAGAAATTTGATCCAGATTGGCTGAACTTCCTCTTCCTCTCTTTGTATAAGAAACATATTTTCGTTACATGTAAATAGTAATTATAATGACAACAATTTATATACAAAAATAATGCATCGTATAACTTATACGAATTGCTAAATTATGCAATACTTTTTGTAGTTTCCAAAATCTTTTGGCAGACGAGGCCCCTATCAGCCCAGTGCTGGGAGGCTCCATGTGTCCAATAACATCGATATTCATTAAGAGGGCAATGTAATAATGCCTTGGACATCTACAATTGCTTACGTCATTATTTGTGGAGCCGCTGCCATTTTAAAGTGTTTTTGTTTGTTTTTTCGATGATATTAGTAATTAATGCTCAGTTATTCTCATTGTATTGTTGCTGTAAATGCTGACATTTGTAATCATCATTTGCTAAGGCTTCCACTATCGTCTGCTCCCAAACAGCGGTTTCAATAAGCAATTCAATTTAAACGCATTGTTTGATTGTTTAGTTATCTGAGGTGAGCTGATATAGTTTAGATATGAAAATTACTCACACGCATCTGGATGTTATCAATTATATTAACAGAAAACGAGACCATTTATGAGAAATGAGCGAATGTGCCAAAACCAACAAATCTTTCTTGAAAGTTATTTTTAATCATCTCCATATTAGAATGAAATTTGAAACCACTGGTAGCATAATTTATTGACCATTTAAGTTCAGTTCGTCAAGTTGCGATCATTTCTTTAATGAAAACTATTGCCTCCACCGACTCCAAAGTTATCCCGAAACAAATCTTTAAAAATTGGAAGTAATTCGCACCAACTGAGGTCCTTCACGTAGCCACATAAATCTTTCCATTCGCTGAATCTACTTACTTAGAAAGCTTTTAAGCAAATTCCTTTGGAGATGGCTGAATATGACTGGAGATCACGAGGGAACGACAGGCGTATTCTGAATGCCTGAATGCTTCTTAAAAGCATATGGTGAAACCGTAAGTACAGTGACAATTTAGAAAGATGTTTTTAAACAAACAAATGGCGTACAACCCGTAATAACATAAATTCATACTTGGTTGACATCGATACTATTTTTAAAAAATGCGGTTATAATAAAAAAAATATTTTTATGACTTTTATATGACTTACCAACAAGTATTTTTTCTTAAGTCTTTATAATTGCAGTTGACTAGGTATGGCAATAATGTTATTACTATTAATTATAATCATAACCGATTATAATATTTTAAGACCCGGGTGGGTCCTAAAAATTGCCGGGTCCCTGAACATATCCGAAACTAAACTTGCACACGTGTTGTTTTTCGCTTTAAATATAAACTTTCAGTTCTATCCGCGCTTGAACTCAGACCTAGGCTTTCCTTACTCTCCCTTTTAATACCCGCATTAAGAAAGCTGATATACTCTTCCAACAATTTCCAGTAAATAGTCTATTAGTCAAGGTTATATATACAGTTTAAGTTAAAAATTGTTAATAAAACCTATTTTTTTAAATTTATTTTAATATAGTTCATTCTATTAAAATATTTTATTAATTTATTTAATTGATAATTTTATTCAATAAAAAAATATTGCAGACAGCTTCCTCTACGATAAAATCACTGGCGAAGTTATCGAGGGAAACACTGACATTCATCCAACTACTCCCATAATCTCAGGTCATAGTTCCTCTTCCAACTCTAATAACTCAATTGAAAGAGTAGCCAGGGAATCGTCTGTCGGTGGACCCATGAAACGAGGACGAGGTCGACCGAGGCTTTATCCCCCTTACGCTACTGAGCCAGAAAACTCTGAAAGTTCAAGAAGTTCAGCTTTGCCTCAGGTATTCCGGCCGTACTCTAATGAGCCACAATCTTTCGACTTAGGAGATTTTGTAGTGGAGAAGGACAACTATTTTAGTGGGGAGCCATTTCCCATCTATGCCATAACGTTTGGCAACATGTTAAAAAAAGTATGAGTCCATAATGCGTGGCGGTATTACCTTACATGAGAGCTCCTCAAAATTCCTCAAAATTCGACAAAGACATGGATAGCTTACAAACTTCATTTTTCAAGATAGAAGCAAGTGTCCACAAGGGAAAAAATCCCGACGTTGTTCAGGTTTCAAAAGACTGCCAACCTCCGCGTATTGATGAAAATTTGTGCGACTATCTTCTGTTTATTTTTTTAGAATTTACGTCCAGTGCCTCATAAGCCAAAGTCTGGACAGCGGAAGTGAAAGACCAAGAATATTTCAGCGGTTCCCTGGAGCAAATAGATCATCTGCTCTCGGAATGCGCAAGACACATCTTGACCTGCATGTCGTTGGATGAGAAGATACTGCGGACCCTCGACAGATTGCCTTTCTTTAGGGTCGAAGGTTTGGATGCTAAATCCAGGAAAATGAGATGTGAGTCAAGCAACGACCACCATATGTTAGCCACCAGGGCCCTCATACTCAGTGGTCCCACGTATGATAGTTATTGCCAACATTATTCAAAATAGAGGAACTCCTCCAAATACTCCATGCCATAGTCAGACAGTTGAAAGAGCTGTTAAGCTGACTTCTGATTCATCAAAGAAGGCAGTCAGTCTTAGCAAAAGAAATGACCTAATTCTTGCAAAAGTATGATGGACAGGAAATGTTTTAAGACCAAAAAAGACTACAATTTATCTTAGTTATTGTCAATAAACTCATATTAAGTGATTGTGGCAAAATTATAATTAATTAAATCAAAAAAGTAGCTAAGGGACTATTTTTATATGATATGGTCATAAATGCAGAAATGAACATGCGATTAAGATTGGAATGGAGCGTCCTTTGAAATTTTAAATGCTATCATAATAGGGCATGATTTAATTACTCCAGCTTGAAGCAATTCATTTTTTTTTAAAAGTTAATTTTCGCTGTTGCCTACTGCCCAACCGGTCACCTGATGACCTTTTTTGCTTATCCATGACTAAACTTACGCATTGCTTGTGAGTGTATACCTCTCAATGGGAGTGCAGCTAATGGGGAGCATCTTCAAAATTTTTGGGAGGTGTAGGCACCCCTGCAGGAGGGGGGGTTAAACTCCTTGCCACAGGGCATGCCCCTAAACTATCCTTATTTTTAAGAAAAATTTTTTGAAATAAATAAGTCGTCAAACAAATCGTAGTATCATCGATTATTGTCAATTTGTTAATGTCATCTTCTATCATCTTCTCAAGGGAAAGTCAAATGTTCCTCTAGTATGATAATAGACATAGTATCAGATTCATTATTTCCATCATTTTGTTGAACCAGACAAATCAACATCATCTTCATCTAACCAATCAGCAAATAAAATATCAAAATTTTCTTCGTGTGCAATAATTGCCATCAGCTCATTTTGTCGTTTGTCAGCCACTCGAATTGGCTGAAGATTTTTTTATAAACAGGTGTTAATTTGTTACGTTAATGATCGCATTGTCGGTGTTGTTGAACCATTGAAAGTTTCTTTAACATGACTTGTGAACAGGGCCGCCGACAAAAAACAGCCGACACAGTTGATGTAAATTAATCTTAACCCCCTAAAGAATTGTCGAACCCCTCCCCTATTTTGTTGCCAATTTATGGACGAGGAGATCGAGGAAATGTTGAACTAAAAGAAATCTAAAGTCAAATTCAATTTAAAGACTTACCATTGTTTTGATTAAATCGATGTAAATTACAATGTAATAATGTTGTTGTATATGCTGATACATGACAATGTTAAGTACTACTCAACGCTTGCAGACATTTCTTTTCCCAACAAACATTTAATCGATTAAAGTTTTTCAAAAATTAAAAAAATAAATTATTTTCATAACGTTTACATAAATTTCACAGAAAAACGTTGAACTTTCTTTGCTACGTTGTATTTACTTTTCGAGTACCCATCATACGGTCTGGTTAAGGATTTTCCATTGAGCGTCAACATCTGTGCATCATGGCAAAAGCGAAGGATGTAGAGCTCCAAAATTTTTTTGTATTTAATCCTACTTTGGGGAGGAAAGAGGGCGAGGTATGGTGTGTGATAAATTTTGTAACTCATCTGTTTTTTTTCCTCCAAATTATTATTTTGTTAAGAGTTTTGGAACATTGTTGGTATTGAACAGGAACATAAGAAACTCTTATACTTCTATCCTTCCTATGAAGCTTTAGACGCCAAAATAAAAGTCATTGGCCTCTCAGAGGCAATAATCAGCTTCATGGAGTAAGAAATATTCTCACTGTGCATTGCAAAGGAATAGTACATAAAATAATAGAATTGACATTTGTGCATTTTAGAACCTTCACTGATTTTCCTTGTGAGAGCCTACATACTCAGAAAACAAAACAATTTTATTTTAAACCTGAACAGGATTTTTGGATTGTAATGGTCAGTAATCCAGCAAAGTTGAGGTGTCCACTTTATTTACAAATTGTTGAAATTTTAAGACAGTAAACATTCCATCAATGGAAAAACAAGTGGATGGTAGAATAAAATTGGAATACTGTGAAGACCATGTCATTGATAAGATCTATCAGACAGTACTGGAGAGATCTTACAAGATGTTTAAGGTCTGTTTTTGTTAAATCTTAATGTTTTCCAACATTACAAGTGATATTTTAAAAATATTGCTTATTTTCTATTCATTTGTAGATGTTCAATGGTTCAATTTCTCATATTTTGAACAAAGGAAACATTGATGATCTGAAAGAAAGATTTGAACATTTTTTCAATAAGGTTTGTCACGAACGATATGATTATGCCAATAATGCAACCCTCGTGCTTATTTTTCATTGAAAGTATTTGAGCACCCTTCGGATTGACCATCCTGACATTCTCGACGTCTTCAACGGGATGCACTATCTTCCCCTTGAAAGGATCCTGTATTTGAAAGTCCAAAGTTTTGTCAACAGACTCGAAGCTAACATACCAGAAATAAAGCATACGATTATGTTATACAACTACCAACTGATAAGGTTGATATTTGTTTCACATCTTCCATAAATTGGTGATAAATCTGATTTTGAGCTAATTTGTTTCTTTAAGGAGCGGAATAAACTTGGATGACCTGAGGATCATGTATTCCTTCCTCCTCATGGGATTGTATCCAGCCATGATGGAGCAGGATTTCCACGTCTCGTCGTTCTCGGACAAAGTTCAAAGCCCTCTGTTGCTATCACCTGGAAAGTATGTTTCCATCATCTCCTCTATTAAAAGTCATATGTGTGATTTCAGGTGGCCATATTTTATTAGCCTCCTAGAAGAAATTATTTCCTAATAATTTGTCAATTTTAAATTTTTAATTTTAATTTACTCTTTATTTCATATGTTATATTTCATTGAAATAGAAATAGGGGAAGTAAATACTTTTTATGTACTTGTTTGATTGCTTTTATAAATTAAGGGTTAGATAATTTTTTAAGTGCTTTATACAAAAATGAATGGTAATTATTGAAATTAACTTAAATTAATTTGAATAATGTGAAATAGTAACTGCAGAGTTAAGCTTCCCTACAAGTCTTTTCTATCAACCATTAAGGCCTACAGAACTGAATCTTTCTTCTAAGGTTTGTTCTCGGACCTCCGAGCATCTACGACACGTCAGATCCTGGTCAAATACCTCGGGTTCACATTGGAAAGGACCTGGAAACTTATCAACTGCTCGCTTACAGACTCTATGATGTTGTTGTTATCCTTCTCATAGAAGGTCAGGTTTTTTGTTACTTTCGTCTCAATTGTTGAGGATTATTGAGGATTAATTTCACTTTTTTTTCTTTTTTTGAATTTGGGAGTCTGGAGAGCAGGTTGGCCGACTGGGTTGTGTTCCTGCGTGCGGCGGTGACGGCAACAGTCGTAATGTGTTGTGTTCGAAACCCAGCCTGCACTGCCACAAGTGCCCTTGGGAAGGAGTGCTAAATAAATCGTTGACAAAAAAGCACCTGAAGCTATGCAAATGTAGCTATATAAACGAACTACACTACTTAAATCAATTTATCAATGCTTTATTTGCTCCTATAAATCTCAGACTATTGTTTTCACAGAGGGTGTGACTCCATCTTTTGACTTGTTCAGGAAGTTGGACGATCACTTCCGACACCATCTTGAATGTCTGGCAGTCGAGTTGGCAGAAAATAAAGTCAAAAGAATGCAAATGTAACAAATTGTTTTCAGTCATAAATATTAAATTAAATCATGCTTCATTTGATAATAATTGTAACTAATTCATGCAAATACTTGAATGTTTATCTTAATGCAACCACATTTTCAGACCTCTTTCGGAAGCAGGCGTCAAATTCATCTACTTCAATAAAACTAATGCTGCACAAAAGTCTTCCATGCACACCTTGGATGGTGTTGTTTTGAATGTTCATCCAGATGTCATGAGAATTGTTTCACATTTGAACCTTGAACTCAACAGGTCAAATGATAATGTTTGATAATGATAGTGTTGTTTGCATCCTTGAGCATCTCTTTGTTGTCTTATGTCATTTAAAAAACTAGACAAATGCGATATTACGTTATGGTTTTAAACCTGATCATAACATCTCACTCATTGATTTACAGCTCTGGAACTTCATCAGATGAAGACTGCGAAACAGTTGTTAAAATGGCAAACGACTGCTGGGTTGTCGGCAAAAAGGCAGAGGATCGTGAGATTTACGTGGTTGTCAACCAGAAGAATGCCAATTTAATTGAAATCAATGGTAAGACTTTCAAATTATGGATATCAAGCAGTTATCTCTTTTATTTTTACAGAGGAGGTGAAAAAGTTGTGTTCCACACACTTCTGCAACATATTCTTCTTCGACTGATGCTCACCTTCATCCTGTTTACTTTTTGTTGAAAAAAAAACTTGTTTGAAGTCACCGAAAGTTGTATTCGTGAATAAAATCAATTGTGTGCGTCCAAAAGTGGTCATAGCACTCGGTTTTTACAGAATCCGTAGGCGCTGGTTTATACAGTAAAAAGGGAATTTCAATGAAGTTGAAGACCAAAGAGCAGGTGTCCAGATCGGATTCACTTCTGCTACCTAGCAGTTGCAGGCTCAGACTCCTGCAAAGTGGCCCACCGATTATTTGTGTTAGGCTTATAACCTCATACGTAAGCTTCATAAACAAGCATCGTTGAGTACAAAATAGCGCATGTTCTGCTTTTGGACGCCTTCGGTCGTTAGAAAGGGTAACGAACAAATGTATTTCTAAGAAGTTTCGTCGTCTGCTATGGGAGGGTACACGACCTACAATGAGAAAAGAGTTTGGGATTCATTACACGAAACTGGCGCCATGAGGAATAACAACCATTTGGTTATGGATATTTCGGATTTCAACAACATGACTTCGCTGGAGAAGCAGGACTTTCTCCGCCGCTACTGTAAAACTCCCCGCAGATCGGACATCAACGACCTTCAAAATCAGCAAAACGAAAACCACGGAAAGCGCAAATGGACGAGAGGATCAGACAAATCATCATCCAACCGACCCAGAAAGGTGGATCGAAAATGCCCGAACATTTTGAATGGCAATTGGCATGCCTCGCAGGACGAGACGTCTTCTGCCGATGACGAACGTGTTTCACAAAATCTCAGATGCATTCCACCCTCAGCACACACTCCAACATCTGCAGGCTAGTACATGTATGTATGACATTCTTTCATAGAGTCCTTTCGTAGGGTTGTGCTTCTCCTGAATAATGAATAAACCTCAAAAATGCCTTCAGTTCAATGACGTTCCGATTTTTCTGATATTTGTGGAAGCATTTTCGCGTGGCAATGTTAACACGTGCACTAAACTCGGTAGTTGGTGCCAACAATTTCGTTTATGTAAACTGATGATCCTATTTAACTTAACTATTCTCTCGCCTACCACCAATTCAATCGCTCCATTAAGCTTTTTTTAGAAAACTAAGAAATTCTTCGAATTTTTCTGAAAAAAAGATACGTTCTCTTAAATTGAATTTTCTCCGAAACTTATGTAAATTTAACTATTCCAGTCTTAGAAAACCTGAAATACTTGTTAAAAGATGGAGGAGATAGCAAAGATCTCAAGTTCATCATAATCGGAGATGGAAAAGTGAGTGCTTCTCGTGTTTATTTTTTCAAATTTCATTCTCCACATGCGTCGGAGCCGCTCCTGGGTGGTTATTTAAAAGCCAAGTGAGCTGAACAAACAATTAAACCGTCCGTCGCCTGCCGCTGAGCACAATTCTCGCGAGAAATCACCAGCTTGATCTCCCGATGATGAATGTCCGAATCTTCATTGAACATATTAGCGAGGCTCTCACCAAATGTCGTGAGGATCGAATGAATAGTGTGGTGATGAAAAAGCGAGGAGATATGTTTTGTTTAAATTTATCATCCAATTTAACTTCTTCAATGAGACCAATTTTTCAATGTTTCTTGCGCCATGTTTCCCAAACTTGTTGTGACTTACTCCAACGAACCACCGCTCCATGTGGACATCACCACGAATTAATGCCCACCAACTCCCGGATTAACCGGTTTTATTTCCACATCTGTTGTTGGACAGCGCCAACAGCTCCCAGTGAGTTGCTCCGTCATTCAACTTTTAAGCGCCGTGCGTCGATTAATTCCGTTGGTTTCACCTCCCTGATCCCGAACTACTGATTTGACGATGAATGATTCAAAGAAACGTAACGAAGAGTTAAGTGGAGACGGGAAATCAGAATTTCTTGAACTGGTAATGACGCATCTCCTCGAACTCTCCGAAGTTGGTTTCCTTTCTTGGACTTGTTATTGTTATTATCAAGAGATGCCTAAAACTTATATGCAATGAGCCAAGGTCCATTTTTGGAAGCGTGTCATGTTTAAGTTCGCGATTTGAGATACATTTCGTTAATCAGCTCGGTCTAGAAGCATTCATGATCCTTAAAGATCATAGCGATTTCAAGTTTAACGCAGTCTTGAATTTCTCCGAAGAATTCCAAGAGACATGAAAGGTCGACCACATGCGAGGATAAATCCGTCCAGGCTGATTGGACGATGGTGCTCGAGACGAGGGATGCAAACAGCCGCCTGCAAGAACTTCATTCCAGTACTCCTAATCTCTCGAATGAGAATCAAGTTTGACGATTTTATCTTTCAAATTATGAAATCCTAAAATCCTTCTCGATTATGATGATCTGTAACCAGCCGTTAATCTTAGTTGATTACAAATGTTTACCATATTGATTCATTATAACTTAATACACTTTGCATAATTTCATCAGAATATTTCTAAAACTCCAGTTATCAACAGAACAGTCTGTGATGTTAAGCATCAATTTGAAGTTACAACGTGGTTGTATTTACTTTGAACTGAAACCTAATTGGCTTCTTGCAATGGAGCTCGAGTGAAAGGCAGCATCCGTGCATTGTTCTGCTAATGACAATTGAATTACTTAAACAAGTTCTCATTCTTATTTTTTACAAACGGAGCATTCTACCATTTGGATGGAAGGCTGAATATCACCATGGTTACTTAGATATGAAGAGATAATTATTTTTCAGAGAAGAACCTTTTATAGATGCCTCAGTTTTTATCCGTTCTTTGTTTTTAGTGATTCATCACTCATTCGTATGACTTACCACGTATTCAGCCATAAATTTCAAACTCATTTTTCCCGAACCTCACCCACTCCATCCCTCGCAGCTTTTATTATCTTCTAGCAATTTGTTGCATTCGGTATTAATATTAATGTATTGAAATTATTTTCAGTTATTGAGCAGACGATTGTTGATAATTTTTATTAGAGGTCCGATGTTCGGCAGATGCGAAGGAGTGTTTCAGACTCCGAAGATGACGAAGAGAGGCAAAGAATTCTTTCCAGAGCACAGAAAGAGGTAGATGCATCCAGACAACGGGAAGACAATTTGATAGCTCACCTCCGAGATTACAGAGGAAGGATGGAAGAACTCCATAGGAAGGTAAACATCGAAATGTATCTAACACCGCTTGTCTATATTACGCAAAAATCCGATTCTATCCGAAACTAAGGTTCGAACAATTTCGATTAAAAAACCCCGAGGCAAATCATTTCAATTTTAATTCTTCATAATTTCACCATTTTGAGACAGACATTTTTTTTTATTCTCTTTTTAGACAATATTTTAGCAAACGCCATAAATCTGTTCATAACAATAGGCGACACAGTAACTTTTTCACCCAAAAGCATTTCTTTTCGGGAACTATTTTCTGCCCAATCACATTTTGAAGAAATGTATGTTTGCATTTGTTGCATTTGTATTTCCATCACTTGACGAGGTGTTGAGAGATTGAAATTGTTCCCGTCGAAGAAATCAAGTATTTCCCAAGCTCAGCAGATGAACGAACGTGCAGAAAATGTTGTAGACCCGAATAAAGAAATGATTGATGATTCGCGTTTAATCACTACATCAGAAGATAAATTGGCCACTAATAAGAACTTTCACAGACGGTACAGTTCCATCATTTCAATCAAACATCTGGATTGAAAATCGTCCAATCGTAATCATGGCTTATCACTGAAAAAGTAGTCCATGGTGTGATAGCTTTTTCGAGAAACAAAGAAGGGCAAAGATCTGAAGCCTCCCGAAAGCAAGAAAGAAATTAATAATGATGAAATAATTAACTGAATAATAATAATAATAATTAAGTATATTATAATATTATTTTCCCCTCTACAGATTGCCTTGAGGGATAGCAATATCAAGAGACTAGAAGCTGAAATTTGCAGATTGCGCGAGGTTTTGGTGGAATGTCGTGGTAAGGAAAAAGAAATGCAGTCCCTCATCTCTGACCTCAAACTCAACATTTCCGACCAAGAGGCCCAGGTTTTCGATTTCCAAATCTAAAATTGTTAACCTATAAATAACCACATAACATTCGTAAGTTCTCATGGCAGCTTAAATTTTACAATCTAGAACTCGAATTTCGGAGAAAGAGCAATTTTACGTTGAAATATTTACATTTTTAAATCGCTAATGCATGCGAACGAATGAACGAATGAATGGATGAATGAACTTGGATTCTTTGCGGACTTAGTCACCATAAAAAATCCAATTTGTAATTAGAGAGCTGATACTTTTTTCAAGATTTCCAACTCGTCAAACTTGTTCAATTAATTCAGTACGACGAAGACATGACACTCTACCAACTGCGAGAGGCGGAACTGAAGCACACGATAGACGAACTCGGTGTTGTAAACAAGCATCTCAGGGCTGAGGTGGGCTCATTTTTCTTTAATTAAAAAATATCTTCACTCAAAGGCTATTGTTTACTTAATAAATTATTTTTTTAAACTATTTTTTTGATAATTAAATCTAAAATATATGCAAATTTATGTAGCAAATAGGAAATCTTATACGAAAAAAAAAAGCAAAATAAATGAATAACTTGATGCTTATCTTGAGAGTTAAGTGAATTATTGACAAATATTCGCTGAAATTGATTGTTTATGATTTTGAAGAATGCCCGTCTAAATATAGAAATGATCCAGCGCCTCAATAAACGATCTCAGGTAATGGTGAGTTTAAAGCTTAGTTAGCGGTGAGATGATGATGATGATGATGCTGATGATGATGCTGATGATGATGACGATGACTATGACGATGACGATGACGGTGACGGTGACGGTGATGATAATGTTTCACTTGAATTGAATAATAACTTCAGGATGGAAAACATCTGAGTCTAGAGGGAAACATGTCGGGTGGAAATCATCCAATCCATAACCGTCAATCTCGTTCTTTCGATGCACTTTCTTCGGCAACTACTTCTCCACAAGACCATCACCAACAGCCTTCACTTGTTGCTTATCAAACATGTAAACCCACCGACCAAAAAGTCTTTCTGAACGGACGCATAATAATGAGTCACAGCACGAACCTTCAGCAAGTCCTAAGGATGCACACAGACCTGCTGAATTTCACCAAGACCAAACCTGATCCACCGGACGCACACGGAGTTGAGACTCGAAGCAGATCAAGGACCCGCAGGGATTCGGAAAAATCCGCGGACAACTCTTTGGACAACTCGACCAACAAAACCACGAGGCCGGATGTGACCGGCCAAAATAACGAAGGTCAAAATCACAAACATTCGAAACAGGAAATTCGAAGCAGGTGTGATGTTTCGCCTCACCAAAAGAGGCAGGCTCCTTCGAAACTTGGTCACCAACACGATAATAATAATCAACAGCTAACTCCTCCCCAGCAACATCATCACCATCATCATCACCAGCAACAGGCACATCAACATTTGAATAAACAAGTCAAGCACACCAATCAGCTGCAAAAATCCCCCCAACTTCACAACAAGCTTGAAACACGGACGTAAAATTTCAATCCACTTTTAACTTCAGCCCGGAAATTCGGAGTCGGTATTTGTCCGATCTTCACCGTTTATTCAAGCAATCCACGTTGAACTGAAATCAATTTTAGAGACTTCAGAGAAAACTTTTCTTTTGCAATTATTGATTGTGACTTTAGTTGTCCAAAGCGCCAACCGATGGTCCTGATTGAATTATTATTTCAATAAATGTCATAACAGAGTCTCCAACTTAAAAATGACGTCATTTTGTCGAGTGCCATTGACGGAAGTACTAGCGCGAGTGTCGTCATGGAAACAAATGATAGCTAAACCAACGGAGGTATCGATTCGTGCGTCCTCGTGTGCTTGGAATTGATAATTTTTATACTTTCCTGGAGTATAAAAGTACGTATGCTGCTGTGGCAGTCGCCATTTTAGGTTGGCATCAAATATCCTCCCGACCGTGAGATTTGTTTCAAAATTTTATTGTTGACTTCGCATTGGCATGGGGAACAAGTTAGGTAGTCAAGTCTCTGACGCTGTCAAGCAACAGGCTGCAGGAGGTGCTGGGCAGACTCCCATATATCAATACACCGATGTTAATGGTGGAGGGGAACTTATTGAACTCATGAAAAAGGTATTTGACAACTTAAACCGGGTCATCGTCATTGACAAGTGAGTTTCTTCTGCTTAAGGCTTCCAAGACGAAGGACTACAAAGAGGTTGATGACAGGATCAAAACTTGCTTCCTGCCCTACCTGTACAACGGCGGAGAAGGAGAGCTCGTCCACATCTCAGAAATCGTCCAATTGCGAGAAGGGTGGAAGAAAAGTGAATTCGATAAGAAAATGATGACCAATGTCTTCAACTTGGAATCCATGACCGAAGAAATGTCGAGAAGAGGTAATTTAAAATCAGAATCTAATTTTTGTTGGTGATATGTAATAATATTTCGTTTGTCAGTTCTTTGAACGGTTTTATCTGAAACTTATTGCATTCAGTTCTCTTATTGCAAGCTATTTTTAAAAAGTGAACTTTTACAAATATACCGCACCGTAGAAAGAAAGAGCGAAATGAAATTAAATGAAATGATAGCCAAATGTTTTAACAGGGCGTCAGTACAAGGAGGTTTGTTGGAGGTTGGACAAAAGAGGAAGCCTTGGAGAGACTCCACTGCACGTCTGCTTTTTGAAGGGAACTTCAATCCATGCCGATCTTGCCAAAAGACTCCTCAACATTTTCCCAAAACTCGTCAAAGACATTTACGTCCTCGACGAGTTCTACGGTTGGTTCAAATTGATGTTTGACTTACTAAATCTTTCCTATCCTACTACATCCATTAGAGCACGAATGTTTTGACCAAGAATCAGTTTGTAAACCTGTTTAAATTTCTTTTATAATAATTCGTTTGAAAGCGGCGTGGGAGATAACGTCAAATATTATGCCCCAAATGCAAGTTGACAAAAGGTTAAATGTTTTTCGCTTGAAAAGTTTTTGTAATTTAAGTGCTTCGAAAGGAAGAAAATGAGGTTGATTCACAAAAGTTGGTGTTCTTAGTGTCATTGTCGAATGTAATTTTTAGGTGCAGTGAACCAATTTAATTACATATTTAATTACCAGAAATAAACCATATTTAGGTTTTAACCGAGGGAAGTGCACATTATTTTATACTGTTTTTGAGGATTGCAATCTCACATTGCCGACCTTTGCAACATCTGAGAGGCCCTTAAAACATGAAATGCAAACATAAGCATGGATTCCTAAACACGCTCTTAAGGATTTTCACATGGAAAATGGATTGATCTGTCTATAAATAAGGAGTACCTTAAATAACTCGTGAAATGTATCCTCTGTGAGTACAATACGCAATTGCTTTTCATTTTTTAAACTATAACAACGCATTTGTTTGAAGTCAATGCAGGGCTGTGATTGTTTTTCGCCTCTTTAAATGGGTTCGAACTGACGCCATTAAGCATACAACTTAAAGAGGCTTAAATTTAACTCAATTACTGAAACTCCTAATGACCCGAACTTGCACCGGAATAATTAGGAAGTTAGAACTTCCACGTCGAAGGATAAAAAAATTCTGCTAAGCTGGAAGCACTTTAATTCTTCAAAAATTTATATTTTAATAAAAGTAATAAATTAATGTTGAATTTAAAACAACCTTATTTTTAATAATTTTAACATTGTTTTAATTTTTTAATAATTTATTTGAATGTTTTAATATTTCTAGTATTTATATTCTTGAAGCAAAGAGAACAAATACCAGAAGCAAGAAAACTTTTGCAAAAACCAAAATTGATTGCAAATTAATTGCATAATGCTTGATAAATTTGATTCATTTGGTGATCCACGTTCGTTTAAATCAGTGAATATTATCTTCTTACTCACGATCTGATTTTATATTCTTTTTGCCAAAAGGAAATTATATATTAAAAATTAATAAATTCTTTTTTCGAGAATTTAAATTTATAGAATTTATAAAAAAAACACATGCAATAGATTCTCAAATTCACATTTGTAAGAAATCTAATGATACAAAATAATACTAAATTATTTACCTTTCGTCAAAACGAATTTTATAAATTCTCCTTTTTTAATAAAAGAATATAATTAATCCAAAACTTTAAATTACTTTTTGTAAAACACACTGAGATTTCCAAATTAAACTTTGAAATAAAATATTGATATAATGATATCGTTTTCAAATAAATTAAATTATAAATTATTAAAAATATCTGTGTAATAATACAAGAAATAATACGCAAATATTTCCTTCTGAACACCTTACCTCCAAAACGACTGACATTTATTTTTTCTTAAAATGAATAAATTATAAACACCTGCACATGTCGACCAATCAGGAGAGAGTGTTTTGCACATGTCCATCGTAAACGAAGATCCCGCCATGGTGAAATTTTTGTTGGACAGAGGGGCTGATTACCATCAAAGGTGCTGTGGAAACTTTTACATACCTGAAGACTTGAAGGCATCTCGCACAAGTACCTTCCAACACGAGTGGTTTGAACTTGCCAAGGACACCAATTACGACAGGTAAATATTCGCTTTAAACAATGAAATGCATAGTTGCAGTTGTTCGATGGATGTTTTTATATTTTGTTGTTTGAAGCTACACGTACTGGGGTGAGTTCCCGCTCGGATTTGCCACATGTATGGGTCAGGAAGAATGCATACGTCTGCTCATCGCAAGAGGTGCTGACGCCAATCTTCAGGATTCTCTGGGAAACACTGCCCTGCATATGATAGTCATTCATTACTACAAGGTTCATTCAATCACCATTGTAAATGTTATTTCCTGATGACATCAAATTAGATTTAGTTCCATTTCATTTGTCATCAGATGAAGCAGAGATGTGAAGTTGCAAGAGTGAGTTTCTAGCTTCACGAATATACAACAACACTAACATCTTATTGCTAAATATATATATAACAATAGTAATTATTATTATTATACTTATTAATATTAATACCAATAATATTATAATATTAATTATTACCATTATTATTGTTATTTGCTTAAAATATAATTTTATAAACTAATATAATATAATAAAATATGCTTATAAAGTAGACATTTAATAATGTCGTTATTACGTTTATGCAATTATTTTGAGATGCAACAAAACATTGGAGCTCTCTCGCATACAATTGTTGTAACTAAAACTCACATTATTTCCAGAGTTACGGAAATCCTGAGGTGAGATTTCATTTTAATTTTTTTAATTTTTATTTTTGTTATTTCAAACATGTTTAAAAATGTGACATAAATTATTAAAAATCATTTTGCAGGATTTGTTTGACCTTCTGATATCGCTCGGGGCAAAGATGAATTTGAAAAACAAGCAGAACTTGACTCCTTTAACACTCGCTGCAAAACTCGGTCACAAAGAAGTAAATCATCTGATGATTATTTTGATTGAATCAATAATAACGTAATAAAAATTTGAAATTTTCTGAATGTTTTCAGGGGAAATAAATCTGACAGCTCAATAATAACATAATAACAACAACAACAACAACAACAACAACAACAACAAACGTTACAATAATAATAAGAATAATAACATAATTAAAGAAGTATAAATTATTAATAATTAATAATACATTTTGAATTTCATCAGATCTACGACCACATAGTGAAAGTGGACAGGGAAATGTACTGGATTTACGGCGATGTGGCATGTGCAGGGTATCCTCTCGAACACATGGACAGTATTTCGGAATCAGGAGGCATCAACAACGATTCCGTTCTTTGCCTCATCGTCTACGGGGTATCAATCAATGTTTCAACCAATTAAACATATCAACTTACGGGTATCAATCAATGTTTCAACCAATTAAACACATCAACTTACGGGTATCAATCAATGTTTCAACCAATTAAACATATCAACTTACGGGTATCAATCAATGTTTCAACCAATTAAACATATCAACTTACGGGTATTAATCATTGTTTCAACCAATTAAACACATCAACTTACGGGTATCAATCATTGTTTCAATTGCTTTCGATCGCACATTCACAAGTCATCAAGCAGAATCATTTTCAGAAAAGATAAACCTTCTTACATTTTGATCAAAGTTGATTAAGCAAATGATCGATTTGTTTTATTTCAGAATTATTTGCGAACTTGAAAGAGAATTTTGAGCATAATTTTGCGATTGATTTGCATGCGGGCGTATTTAATTGGCGTATTATTTCAGGATTTGCACCTGGATGTGGTTATGGAGGTGTTCCATGACATTGCACATAATTACGAATAAAATATGAAATAATTTTTTATATTTCGGGGAAATATAATAATTTCATGGTTAAGAAATTTTTAAACTTAAAAATATTTTCTTTTTGTTTTAAATTATTCATGAAAGTGAAACGTTTCGTGTGTCAGGAAAAACCCGAACATCTCGAAATGATTGATGGAACGGTTGCGCAGTTACTACACGAAAAGTGGGAAACTTTTGCCAGGTTCAGGTGGAAAATCAATTTTAACGCTGCTTTTGTCGTCATTTGATTAGTTTTAATGCTTTACTTGTTTTTGTCACTTTATTGTATTTTAACTTTGTTTCTAGATTTTTTAGGCGCTTCATTTTCTTCCTGGTCTATTATGCAATCGCCTCAGTTGCCTTTGTTCTCAGACCTGCCACTGTTAAACCCTCGTGTTCGATGCCCACCTCCAATATCACTTTGTTGACTAGAGAAGCCATCTTCATCGATCCCTGCTACCAACTCCACTTCGATTCACCTGCAAATCAGGTGGGATTTCAAAGGATACTAAACTCATCAATCTTGTAACCCGAGAGTAAAAGTGCTACACACGATGTATAAACGATAAAGCATTAAAGACTATTTTCACCACTGCGATGTTTTGAAGTCCGTGTAATTATTACATTCCAAAGTAATTATTACAGTGCACCTTTGTAAATGTCTTATTTCAGGCCAGGATAATTCTTGAGTTGTTGACTCTCGTCGGTTCAATCATTTACATCGTTCTCTCCATCAAAGAACTCCACCATCAGGGCTACAAGAACTACTTCAGAACCATGGTAATAAACATGAATATTTCACAGGAGAGAACACTTTCATTTTGACATTGGTTAATGGCAGTACTTAATTGATGAATTACATAACTTTGATGTTAGGAATATTTTTATCATGTATAATACTAATATATAATCATACATAATAATAATAATAATAATAAGAATAGTAATAGTATAATAATAATATTAATAGTAATTATTATTATTAATAATAGTAGCAATCATAATAATAATGAAAATTTGATCAGATGGTTTCTCCTTCAAAAACCATGTTCCTCACATCGAACATATTAGTCATAATTATGGTTCCCTGTACTGGAATGTGCAAGTACAAATGGGCCGATGTACTTGCTGTACTGGTTCTTCTTTTTGCAGGACCTTACTTCCTTTTCTTCTGCAGGTCTCAGTGTTTTTCTAACTTTCAAAATAATAATTGAATAATAATAAAAATAATAATTAAATAATAATTATTATCTGTAATAACTTACAAAAACAATAATCATTTAAAAAAAATTATTATTAAAATTATTATGTGATAATATGACAATATAAACATTATATATTTTATATTAATACAAATATTTTATAATAATTTTTATAATAATATATAATATAAATTATGTAAATTTATAAATAAAGTTATTTAAATATATATTATTATTATTATTATTATTACTATTACTATTATTATTATTATTATTATTACTATTATTATTATTATTATTACTATTACTACTATTATTATTATTATTATTATTATTATTATTACTATTACTACTATTATTATTATTATTATTATTATTATTATTATTATTATTATTATTATTATTATTATTATTATTGTGTGATGAAAATGAATGAATTATTTAGTCAATTGTTGAAAAATATTTGAATGGAACAGGGGCTTCAAAACAGTTGGAGAGTTTGTAGTGATGATCTACCAAATGGTTGTCACTGATCTCCTCCGCTTCTTCTCCATCTATCTCATCTTCCTCATTGGCTTCTCTCAAGGTGAGAGTCATTTGACATCTAGTAATGGTAGTAAGTATTTCAAATGTCATGAAATGTCACATTGATCACCATCATCATTAACTTCATTGAAGAAGCCTTTTCTAAAAAACAATATTGTATTACAATGTTTATGTGATAATTAACATACTGCAGTAACTCTTTAATAGTGATAGGCAGTAACTCAATATACAAATTTACTTGTAAATTTATTGGTAATTAATGACGTAAGGCAACCATCATTCCACAGCCATGTTCACCATGTTCAGAGGATACAAGAACGAGATGTTTGAAGACGCCATAGAATCAATTATGGCCATGTTTCGCATGTCCATTGGAGCTTTTGCTGACATCTACTCCAAACTTGAGACCAATGTCACCCTAACCATGATGAAGGACAATGCCAGGGTGGTTATTTAATGAATATTAATAGTAATTAATATTAATATTAATAAGATAAGGGCTCGTTGACATTGCAGGAAGCTCACGGTCACATCTACACCGTACAGGTGAATATTATTCTTAGAAAGATTATCAATTCTGACGGTCTTCAGGTTGCAGACGATTGATCTTGAAGCAATTGGTCGCAATTAACTTGGAAAAGACTGCCTTCGTTGGACACCAGATGACGTCATAAATAATAAAAGCGTTAATAATGCCAATAATAACAACAATTACAGTTACAAAAACATTGGTAATTGCAGGCCATATTCGTTGTTTATATGGTGCTGGTGGCTCTGTTGTTGGTCAATATGTTGATCGCCATGATGGGACACACCTACGACTGCGTCAACCAATCACAGAGGGAGTGGCTTCGACAGGTATGTCTCCCTTGAAATGGTTGGTCATTATAAAAAGCAAAATAGAGAATGTTTGCTCAAAATACGTGTCTAAATTTTGTTTAAATAAAGTTTCAAAGACGAGCAAATGACATCATGACGTTCCCAAATATTTTCCAAATGTTACCTGACTTAAATCATTTTATGCATTCTCATTTCCATCCTTGCCTTTCAAGTCTTGTAAACGTTAACTATGTTCTATTTTTATTTTTTGTTTTATTTATTTTTCGTTAATGTTGGTGTTAATCATATTTAATTATTAAATGCTTTGATGAATAAATTAATTAAAAGAAGAAATTCAACAACTAAGGCCCAGCAAATATTTGAAAATTGAAGTCTCCTTCAAGGAAATGAATCCAATTTGAATTAAATATTTTAGAGAATAAAAAGCAATTTATTAATAAATCTGAATTAACTTCAAAGTGGGCGAAAATAATTCTGATCGTGGAGCAGACGATAACAACAGGCGCGCGAAGAATGGAGCAGTTGAGGTATTCTCAACCAATGAGGGATGGAAGAAGGGCTCTCACTTTACGTTGGCATCTTTCGGTGAATATTTTTATGACTTGCTGTAATTGTTCAAACCTGAACTTTGACCTACAAACTTCAGAAGGAAGAACAGGAGAAGATAGAATTGCAGAGGCAGGCGGAAAGACTCCAGTCGCGCCGTTGAATTTCCATCCTCGTGACCTTGAGAATTTATTGGCGGATGAACAACGCCTAAATTGCTATTTATTCCTTCAATTTGAATTACAAATGATGCAAGTAAAATGGACGTAAACTTTGATTTCTCCATCGCAAAATGAATGAAATCAACCCGGGAGATTTTATAATAACGACAACAATAATAATAATTCATAATTTTCCACGATGTCGCGCTTGGGAAGCATTGAAGCGAACGACTTTTAAAGCAAGATTTAAGACTCGGATGCTTTTGAAATGTTGGTGAATGCAAAATTGTTTTTGAATTTTTGAGTCCTTCTTGATTGGATGCTTCGGTTGAACCGCCTCGGATGGATTGAATTTATGAAGGATTCTTCCTCTTTTATGCAAACGAAGTCAGTGGCGTGTTGTTCCGTTGAGAAGGAATTTCTTGTTTCAAATTCAATCAAACTTCTCAGCATTTTTTTCGATGAACTTTTGTGTCTCACATTCACTTTCACATATTTCATGTTGCCTTTCGCTAAATGTGTCCCGCTCTTTCCGGACATTTGTTCTAAAGGAACACATTTACTTATTATTTTCAACTAAGATGAGGAAGTTTGTTTTTCTGACATTTCTGCAGAATTTCTCAGATTAGTTTAATTTTGTTTTCTAGAATTCGTTTCGCTGAAGAAAGTTATGACAAAGAAAACCTAAAAGTCTAAAAGTAGATGAAAATTCTCAGACCTCCTCCTTCTTGTTGGACGACATGTCGTTGCTCCACCTCCAGTTGTTCTTATCGGAACCGACAACGATTTCCAAAGTCCTGCCATAAGTCATCCACGGCCTGTAGTAACAAAGTTGCCTTCGAAAAGCTCCCCTGAATTCCCGATTAAAGCATGCGTAGATGATCGGGTTGAGCGCAGAATTGGTGTAGCCGACCCAAAACAAGAAGGAGACCACGACTTTCGGTGTGTAGCAGTAGTCCTGACAGATGGAGCTCGTCAAATACCATGTGAAGAACGGAAGCCAACACCCCAGGAAAACCCCCATGATTATTCCGAGAGTTTTGGCGGCTTTGTGTTCTTTCTTGATTCGTCTGCGATTTTCGTTGGTCGTGTTTTGAGATTTGGAGTCGAGTTGAAAAAGATTTGTGAAGCTTCTCTTAAAGTTTGGTTGAAGGGACTTTTTTGAGAGCAGACCCTGTTCGAGTGTTTCGGTTTTCAGGGTAGAGCTGTTATTTTTCTTCCTTTTGCATTGGTTTCCGACGACTAGATGATGGCTCGAAACAGAAAGTCTGGGACTGACGTACAAGTTGGAATTGTGGGATTTGTTGCAGCCATCGGATGCTGGAGGACTGGAGTCTGGAATTGAATTTGTATTTGTATTTGCCACTCGCTCTTGTGAACTTCCTTTCAACATTTCCTTGGAACTGAATTCGTTGAGAAGTATGTTCGGCGAAGGTGGAGTTTTGGGACGCAGAGATTCGATTTGTTTCACCTGCCTCTGAGCCTCTCTGAAGATTTTCTTGTAGGTGAAAAGCATGACAATCGCTGGAGACCAGAACGACACGAGAGATGAGATGATTCCGTAGTAAACATTCACCTGGAATGAGCACTCCATCTCGTCGTAGGAAGTGGCCGAGGTGACATTGAGTTTCAGATGGATGGGCAAATGGGAGACCAAGATCGATGCCATCCAAACGGCTATCGTGGTGATGATGATCTTACGCTTGGACATCCGTACGGAGTAATTGAATGGATCTGTGATGGCGATGTATCTGTCCATGCTGATGCAGCAGAGGTTGAGGAGGGATGCAGTGGAAAAGAGGACGTCATTGGCGTTGAACACGTCACAGGTCAATCGATTGAACATCCATCTGCAATGAGTCTTACATGGACCGGTTGGCTCAACTGGATCAACTTTATTACTCTAAGTAAGTACGTAAGTAAATAAATAATTCCTGATTTAATTAACCTGGATGGCCTCAAACAAAACACCTAAAATAACAGAAGAGCTGAAATAAATCTGCAGTCCACGGATCAATGGATGTGGATGGAGGCGAGGGGAGGCATCTTAATGAAGATGAAACAACTTGCTCGATGTTTATCGATGCCTCCGCATGGTCGTTTGAATTGTGTAAGATGAGCATGCATCTCTCACAAATTCGGGAATAATATCAGGTCGGCATGACACTCTCCCCCCTAATGAAAGACCTTTTGAGACATGCCAGGCCCTGCAAATGGAGACTGATGGGGTTCCTTAAAAGTTTGTTTTTGGGACACATTAACACCTCTAGTCGAACAAAGGTCTTAAGTTATGCCTGACATCACTCACACTGATGACGCAATATTATTGGTTCTTATTATTGTTATGCAAATATATATTATAAAAAATATATTTATAGATACTGCTGATACTAAAGAAACTTCAAATAACATTTCAAAGATCGTGACGAGTGAATAAAAAGAAAGAATGTAAAGTTGAGACAACGATGACCCTCCCACCGACCTCTCATCGGAAGTTTGAAAGCAATTCATCTCAAACATTTCAGCCAGGAAGTCATTATTCTCCAATACTACTCCAACGACAAATAGAACAAAATCCAGAAAAATGAAGTTTATATTTCGATCTGAATGATTTTAAGTAATTTCAATGAAGAATTTTACATTAACATTCAATATTAAAATCAATATTTGTTTCAGAAGATATTGAGGTAAATTCTGTAAATAAAATTGAATGCTTATCGATAAAAATATGTAAAATATGTGTTTATCTCATACTTTAATTACATTTAATTATATTAAAATATAATTTGTCGTCAGAAAACACAAAATAGAAACAGGTCATTGCTGTCACCAGAAGTCATCAATCAAGAGACATTGAAATCCAGCACGAGATTCAAGATAATACTTTTGTTTTGATTGATTTCGTGAGAACTTCATCATCCTCACACAAGAATTAAGTACTTTTTGGGATTACAAAGGAGTATTTGTTGATAATTACTCAACACATCGAACAAACAACTTGTTTTCGAGAAATTAATGAAAGCATTACTTAGCAAGAGTTGTTAATTGATAATGAGTCCATTTAATCCATGAGTTGTTCATTGATAATCAGTTGTTCATTGATAATGAGTCCAATTAATCCATGAGTTTCGCTGCAATTTTCAAATCGTTGCTGCACCAATGTTTAAAAAATGCCATTTTTAAGTTTCGTAAGTCTTACATAATAATTTTTCATTCTAAATTTTCTTTTAACAGGCCTTCGTTCAACTTTTGAGTGTCATTTTTGCAATTTTGTGTTTTCACGAAAAATTTGTTTAAATTTTCTTAGAAAATGTTTTTCTGTTAAATTAAATTTGTTTAAATGACAATTCAAAACGAAAGACGAAAAGCAAAATAACTTAAATTTTGCTTTATGAAACTTTCTTCTCAAACGAATCACTCCAAGAGACAACATTTCCTTTAATATTGCATGAAATTACCTGCTTCGCGATAAATGTTTGCAACTTAAAAATGTTTTTAAAGGATAAATTCTTCAAATGCATTATTTAACCAGACATTCTCTCAACAGGAAAACTTTCGAACAACAAATTTGACAGCAGCATGCGACTCAAAGCCACTGATTGAATAAATAATTTGAATGCCAAATACTAAACAACATTTCATAGAATAATAATGCGTCAACTCTTAAAATCTCACTTTTTCTTATTCCTTCTCCTCCACTCATTCGCAGGAATTTTTTATTTCGTTTGTAATTTATTTTTGTGATTCCTCTTCAAAAGTTGATTCCTCTCCAAGCCAGGGATTACCATCGACCGATAAGACACCGGCCTTGGACAGGAATTGATGGAATGAGACGTTCCTATCCTCCACAAAGAAAGACGGTTGATGCTCACAGGATTGCAAGTCCCTCGTGAGATGACCTCATCTCCCCAACAACTCCATCAACTTTCGCTTTTAATCACTTCTTAATGAAGACGATAAACTTTCTGGTTCTGTTCACCAGAAAACATTAATCAAATGCGATTCTTACTTCCCAATTCGCTGAAATTTAAGAATATTTTACATCATTTTTAAACGAAACCTTAAGTTTTTTTCATAAGATTAACTGCTTATTATAGTGAATTAGTACAATGAATCACTAACAATGAATCACTAACAGTTGAACTAATTTTAAGTGTCAATTTAAATTCATCCATTAATAAAAGAAGAAAATGATATTTTAAAAACCTCTGTGCAATTTCTTGGCTGGCGCTGAAGGGCATGACGAGCAGTGCCACGAGAAGGTCTGCAAATGCCAAGGACACGATGAAAGTGTTTGCTCGTGTCCTCAAACTCTGATATCTGCAGACGCTAAGTATAACCAACAGGTTTCCGCCAACTGCAGCCACGATGATGCTGCCCAACAGAATGACCTTGATGAACCCCAAGAGGCAGGACTCCTCGTAAAGCTCTCCTGAGGTCAGATTCACTTGAATGGTGCTGATGTTGGCCACGAAATATTTAAGGCTCCCTTGACCCTCCATCAACTGCTCCATCAGCGTTCTGATCATTTTTAAAGTGTTGGATTTTTAAAAATCAATATCAATAAATAATAATTTCTTAAAATTTAAGGTTGAACGTCAATGAGAACATTCGAACAGATTTATGGAGCCATGAAATTCACTTAGAATCCAAGATGCGGATTTTGTAACTTAATGAGAGAAACTATTACTGAAAGTCAATGTTTGTGTGACAAACGAGTTTCAAATTTGATTAAAATTGTAATTTATTCCTTACATTGGAAAGCGTTATATCTTCATAATATCTTAATGATATTCTTCATTAAATTATTATATTTCTTAATTACGGAAAATGGAAGGCTCCACGTGGCCGGGTTACGATCTGAAGTCACGTGATCACTTCAAAGTACTTCCTGTCAAAGGTCAGCACACCATCTGTCGAAATAAAATCTCTTAAAGTGCTGTTGTTTGTCCACACGAATGCAACATCAATTCAATGATTTTACACTTTATTCCTTCAGAATGTTTTTAATCCCATTTCGATCGACGATAGAAAATATTTATTCATGACAATCTGTCGGTAAATTATAATAATTTATGCAATCGATTATAACACTTTTATAATGATATTAATGTCTCCTCGTACATCCAGGATATTATTATTTCATGGATCACCACCTTGGGCATTTCCATTCCCGTCCAGTTCAAGCACTTAATCAATCTCTCCTTGCCTATCTAATTAAAGAAGTCATTCGCGAATTCTTTTCATTTTTTTGCTTAATTAAAGGAAACGAATTGTTAGGAAAATATGTTTTTTTAGATTCCATTTATTAAATTATAAATCATAGAATAACTATTAGTTTATTATTATTTTTCAATAATTATTATTTAATCATTAACATAATTTATAATTAACAAGATGTTAATAATTAACCAATTTAAAACCGGAATAAATTGTGGATGTAATTATGTGGACAAATTGAACAACAGTTTTGTAAAGTTTGAATTCTTCCAATTAAAAATAAAATCAATAATATTTAAAAAGAATAACCGATACAAAATAACAACATTCACATTCCGTGGAACATTGAAAGATAAGATTATAACAAGCACATTTTACAATAAAATATTGCAAATTGAAATCATTTGTTGACACCGAAGTTGTAAACAAGTCCTCTGATCAAAACAAGTCCAACGTTCAATTTGAATCATTTTCAAATAAACTAACACTTATTTTACAAGTTTTACTGCATGTGATTTGTTAAATCCGTTAAATACTAAATTAATATAATATTTAATAACAATATTTCATTTAAAACATTTTCAATATTTGTTTTTGCAAATTCTCAGCCTGGAAAATGGCAACAAGTCATGTTTCTTAGCAAATTAAAAAAAATATACCAACATCAAAGTGGAATGTAATAATGAAACATTTCACGGAAAGATTCGTGAGTATTTGTGTTATTATTTGAAAGTTATTGTTTTAAAGTTATTATTTGAAAGTTATTATTTGAAAGTTATTGTTTGGAAGTTATTATTTTAAAGTTATTGTTTAGAATATGTGGCAACGGTTCATTGCACCGAAAAAATGCTGACAATTTCCAGAGGCATTCAACCATTTATTTTCCTCCATTTCATCGTTCCATTAATGTAGCGCGATGCTCTGAATCCAAGATGACGGAGAGAAACGAGATTTCAATGTTGCATTTATGGGCATTACGTCATCGTTATCATGAGGGCGATGTGAGTTATCAGAACGTTCCTAACTCACATATTAACAAATAAAACAAATGGAGCATCAAGAATTGCAAATAATTTGTTCGAAATGTTTTCAATGTCGGCTAAATTTAATTGATGTAATCTGAAACATTTGCAAGTCATGAGCAGGTTACTTTAAGCTTAATCCCGACATCCGAAATAATTTCTTTTGTCCATCCTTCCTGATCCCATTTTATTCATTTCATTTTCTCCAGTTTTCAAAAAGCTTTTCAGAATGTCCGCCTAAGACATCTTAAGACGCCTTTATTCGCGAATATTTTTATTTTTACGTAGAATTGAATAACTTTCATTTTTGAAAAGAAAAAGTTTATTTTTTAAATTTTTTTTATTATTATTAATAAAGTCCAACATGAGATGCAATAATACATTAATAATAATAATTAATATTGCATAATATTATTACTTATTAATAATGCAATAATACTTAATGCGATTATTGATTTTTACCATTCTGTAATATCTTCAATTTATTATACAAGTCACATTTCTCGAAACATAATGCTCTTAATTTTTCCTAATAAAAATAAAATATTATATTTATTCATTAAGTTTTCATATTTAAACCTTCTTTTTATTGCAATATTTAAAAAATAATTAATTTCCGTAGAAAAGTAATTTAAGAGTGAAATACATTTAAACCTTTGCATGATTTAAAGTTGCTTATCGAAGAATCACATTGTTTCATTCACTTGTCACCCGCACCCTGAGAATGTGGTTTTTAAACGCATAAAAAATGTGGTTTTATGGAGATAGTTCTCTATAAACTCGTTGGAAAGTCCGAAAGGAGGAAATAAGATGTCACGAATTATTATAAATTATTTCTTCTCTTCGAACATTAATGTTTATTCCTTTTTAATAATGAAAGTTAAATTTGATATCTTTTAAATTAGGTTTCATTTTGATTCATAAAAATATTTTGTGATTTATTCAACTGAATAAATTATTTCAAATGCAAGCAGGATTTTCGACAAATTCAATCATTTCCAGGGTTCAAAAAGTCAATGGTTTCCTAGCAACTTCCATGTCCAATGACGTTCGTAGAACTTTTCCAAGCCATGAATCCGTGACAACCTGATTTTCGTGAAAATCATTGAATTCATCCATGCTACGATGTCTCCTCATTTGATAAGTTGAACATTTCTCAAAATTTCTTCAAACTGGAAACTTGTTCTGCTGACAACAAACATAAAACGAAATTAATCCAATTTTTTCAGCAGTTCAATAACTCTATCAATGAGTGAGTACTTCAGCCCTTTATGGCTGCAATCAAAACCCTCGTGGATTTTCTTCCATCAAAATTTCTTCCACGCCTCCAACAATTTTTTTTATTTAACTGTTAGAATGCTGTCGAAATGTGTGGAGGTTGAAGCTATTTGAAAGACGAACAGCAATTTCAAGATTTCTTAAAAATTCCTTTGTGTTAATTAATCCTAATTTAAAAATAAATTCAAATATTCGAAGCCACTTTTTAAACCAATTTGACAAGGAAAATATTTAGATTTAATTTTGTTCAATTCGAATTCGAAAGAAAGATGAGATAGTGAAAAGTTGATTTAAATGTAAACAAAATGTCGTCTGCTGCTCGTTTATCGTTCGTTAGAGCAGGTCCACAAATCAATTTGTTGCCAATCCTATGTTAATGTAGTGGCATTCGGATGTATAGAACATCATCAGAATCTTATATTTGCATCCAAATCATCATTATTACCATCAACAGCATTACAATCATCGTCATAGGCTATGAATCTCAGCCCTTTTCACCAACGTCATCGTCATCACACTCATTTACTATGACTGATCAGCAGGACAAACTGGACACCTAGTAGTTTTCCTTGGAAATCCCGAGAATTGATTGACAGGCAGACCATGCATCCATCTGATGCCATCTGAAGTGCTTCCAAACTCATCGAGTCTTAAAATTCCTTTTTCCAAATCGTTCACAATTTCCAACTTCCTCAGAAATTTGCGACTATTTCTAGCAAACTGCAGTAATGTCTTTTATTTAAAGCTGACAAATTAGAATGTAAACATCTAAACAAATATATAAACAAATAAATAAACTCAATAATTAAAAGGGAAGAGAAACATTGAAACTGAGAGCGTCCGTAGATCAGCACAACCCCTGAATGTGAGCAGTTTCTTACGAGCAGTTAAGAACATCCTTTAATCCTCAGTTTGCATCTCGGACAACTCGTTCGAGGGAATTGTCCACAGTGAGCTGATCTGGCAGTCTGTAGAAGGAGATGATGAGGATGTTCTTCTTGGAGATTTGGAGAAACATTTCAAGGAGGTTGAGAGCAGCAGAAAGAAATCGACTCTACTTATGCCTTTGAACGACCATCCGAAAGAACACGACACAAGAATTCACGGTTCGCCCTCGCACGACTGCTTTTATTGCTTTCCAAACCCCTTCCGTGAAAACTTTCCAACTTTTCTTAGCCACCAGTTTCGATAGGAGCAACGAAATGTTTGCCATTTGGAGTCTCACTTAGAACTCAATAATTTTAATTATTACTTCGCATTGTTTTCTGTTTTTGTTTCTTTTAATATTTTAATCGTTAAACGACAACAATTTATTGTAAAAATTTTAATATACCCTCAGAATTTCTCATATTTTCTTTTTTTATTTTCAAACCCTTAAGAACGATCGATGCAGAACGCAAAGATGATGAATTGCCAATAAGAGTTTCCAGCAAATGAAAGGAGAATTTATGACATAAAACTCCTCGATGAGAAGAAAAAAAGTCTGCAACAATGAAAAGGTTCTTAATACGAAGACATTGCCATGGATTCCGGTTGCACGACGAAATCCTGTGCTCCGACGAGAACAACCGTTGCCGGCCATGTATCGAATTATTGTCGTATCCATGGCAACGTAAATATCAACTACCGCACGATGAGCATGCGTAATGACTAATCGATTTTACAACTTAATCTCTTAACTTCTGCTAAAAAGTTATCTCTGTAATATTAATAATAACAATAATATTAATTATTTTGTTTCAAATAATGTTAAATAATGCCAGTTGTGTTTAGTTATTATTCCCATTTATTGAATACTTGACTAAATAATTTTTATTAAATGTTTTTGACACTTGACCAGGAAATAATGCCTTCTAATCAGTAATTTGTGGAGTGGATGTGAATTAAGTCCTGATCCTTTTCATGGAATGAAACGTTTCTAATTTTAGAGATTGTGATGATGAACTTGATGATGATGATGACGGCGACAATGATGATGATGATGACGACGACGACGACGATGATGATGATGATGATGAGGAGGAGGAGGAGGAGGAGGAGGGGGAGGAGGACACCCACCCGCTCCAACGTGATCCACAACGACTCCAACCTAAGGATGGATAAGTTGCAACTACTCACCCACCAGCAACACCATTTGTATTTCAATTGGACCGGTGTCGTAAGACGACCAGCAAAGTCCCCACAAGGTAGCTTACGACATTCGGCACTGTCTCCATTGACATTGCAGGCCAGCTTCCGGAGAAAGAGCTCTTCTGTGACGGCCAAAATATTTCTTAACCGTTGTTATACAATAATTTAAATGATTAAATAATTTTAAACAACTTCAACATGTTCGAAAATGAAATCAACTTCTTGAAATATCTTGGAAACTGAATAAAAACAGTTTTTTCCTATCCTAAATTGCTACTTAAAGTTAATCTTAATTTTATTCCGAAATTCCACTTAACACTTTATGTCGTAAAATTCTTTACGAAATCTACTGATTGTTGATCCATTGTTACTTTGTGCTCCACAAAATCTTACTGAAGCAAATATTTCCAATAAATTAAATGTTTTCATAATTTTTGTAACAAATGCGTTTTTGTCACCGTGAATTATTTTATAATTATTAATTGTTTGCTTTTATAAATGTACAAATGTAGGAGAATCAACACGAATCAATGTGTCTGCGATGCTAAATGCATCTGATTGATGCATCGATACATGTCTGTTCAGACTTATTATCAAATTTATCCTACTGATTCATCGAATAAATTTGCATTGTCCGAGGTTATTCTGGAAAATGGAAAGCAAAAATATATCGATTAAACAAAATCTGAGCTTCAATAAACAAAATAAAATTCCATAAATATTGTGGATTTATAAACTGCACTAATTGAAGTTAAATATTATTTTTATTAATAATATTTGTATTATTATTTTTTTATTAATATTAATATGATTATTTTCAATAATGAAGAGAATAAGAGAAATTACTCGTTACAAATTGTGATGGAAATTGTCTTCGATTGACGGACGTAGGAAGACAGCATTTGGATGCTCTGTTTGATGGCAAATCCCTCCACTCGATGAGTAATTACAGCCTTGAAAACTCATTAGCAAGTTAGGGAGGTCATTACTTGGTGACGTCATAGAGAGTCCCAAATCATCAAATTCTAACAACCCAATTTCTGTCTGGTATTTCACGATAAATTCGCTGTGACGACATTCAAGACAAGCCTTATTTCTTCCAACCTCGTTCGGATATTTTCTATCTCTCAGCTTCTTTTCTTGAAATTTCTATTCACTTCGCCAATTCCACGCAGCACAAAGTTTTGCGAACAAAACAATGACGCATTTGAAAAGCATGCGATGAACGAGAGACAAAATGATGAAAAGAAGGCGGTGTGGTCGATGAAGCAAATGAGATATTTCCCTCATCCCAGTAGCATCTTGAGGGGCGTAAACAGTAACAACTTCTGTGAAAGTAAAACTTTTCTTCGAAAAAATACGATCGAATGAGAAAAAAAAGGTAAAAGTTCATCGAATTTTCTCGAGAAATGTTCTTCTGAAACGACTGCCATGAAAGAATGATCATCTGATGATCATGGTGCAATGTATGAATGTGAATGAGGATGAGGTTACTTGTGTGCTGATGCTTAATTTATTAAATCCTGATATTTTATTGATTCCTCTTAGAAACGAATAAGCAGTTTAGGGGCTGTTTAATTTTATTCGGTAAATAATTGCTGACATAATGAGTCATTTCAATCAGTATTTGTGTCTTCATTCCATCGCATCGAAGTCAACAAATTCTTTGACTTGAATACCGCGCTTAAAGCACTTTGCACGTAGCAAAAGCCAATTTATCGGCACTTTATTGGTCAACATTTCCGTCGAATTAATTCGTTAAAGAGTAATAATCTCTCTGACACTTTTAGTAAACTTTAAGTACAAAGATGGAGTATTAATGGTTGAAGCCAAACATTTATATCTTCAAATCACATATGATCGAAATCCATCTCAATACCTCCCTGGAGATTGCAACATGCCGTACAAAGGGCTCCCTGAAATCAGTAGAAGATGTTACAACTCAAAATCCATCTACCGGGGTCACCAGTTCAAATTATGTACAAAAATAACTTTGTTCACTGAACTCGATGAAATACTTTTGCGACGAGGCGTTGTTAAAATGTGGGATTCGTTGCCAAGTCTCGTTGTTTCTTCGACAACCTGCAGCAGATTTCCGTGTCGACTATCTCGACTAACACTCATCTTGTTGTACGACTGACCTATGACCTATCAGTATGTCTGTACCTGTTCATACAAATACGACCTCATGCAACTCCTTTTCAACTTTACTTGTGATTACCTGGTGAACTGTTCAGAGGCCTAGGTAACGAACGTTCAACTTGAAATAAATGAAACAAATAACTGAAATATTTATTATCAAAGTTAAACGAATTTTTAATTATTAATTATTAATTAATATTTGCAAATCTATTTCTTAAATTTGAAATTTGTGATAATTTATGAAATGAGGAGGATGATGAAACACTCGAAATTCTAATTGTTTCAATTTTTAACTCTATTTTTAGCACTTTGAAATGGTCTTAAATTAATTTCTTTTGATTTTCAATTATTTTTGTATTAAACAAAAATAAAAGTGGGCCTTAATTATGAAATAATGGAGATTAATGAAGTACATGTTTAAGTGATTGTTTAATTTGTAAGTTGTTACAAACAATTGCGAAGGTTTTAAGTGCATCATGTCATAATGTCCTTATCGGAGAAGTGGAACTTACGTACAAATGTAAACGTGCAGGATATCGCGTGAGATCTCACTGGATTGTGGCGGTAATGGCAACAGTCGTAATGTGTCGCGTTCTGAACGCAACCTGCACCGCCAGAGATCGCCCTCGGATAGGAGCGCTAAAGAAATGGTCGGGAGATTGTTGCGCCTTCACATTCGATTCGGATAACTAAGGCACTCAAAAGATCGGCTAAATACAAATGCAAACAATTTTTGATAGTTTTGCAGTCAAAATGCACTTCATGCAAATATTATCGATATATAAACCCAAAAAGAGTTAAAAATTAATTTGAAGTTTGTAAAATTACTGTTTTATATATGACTGGAGGTAAAATGTTGTCTGACAAGGAGAGGGGGCAGATTGAGGACAAGCAAATTCTTCGATCAGGGAAATTGGCAAAGAGCTCAATCGATCCAAGAGTGTCGTCTGGAACTACTTAAAGGCTCCTGAGGAATATGGAACAAAAGATAATCATGGAAGACCCAAGAAACAGACAGAGCACAGCAGAGCATTCCAGCATTCCACAGCAGAGACTCCAGGTAAGAAAGGCTTCTACAGGTAAATTTTCAGCAAATCAAATTAGAAATGAACTTGATTTAAAAATTTCTAAAAGTGCAGTGTTAAGTTATTTGAGATTTAGTGATATTTTATTATGTGAAGAAAATTAAAGATTCCAGCTCTTAAAAACCATCACAAGTTGGCAAGAATGGAATGGGCCAAAACCATTCTGTCCAACAGAGATGGCTGGGGCAATATCATTTTTTCAGATGAGAAGAAATTTATACTGGATGGACCTGATGGTCATCAGTTCTACTGGCATGACTTCAGGCTAGAAAAAGAAGCATTTTTTATTCNCTGTCCAACAGAGATGGCTGGGGCAATATCATTTTTTCAGATGAGAAGAAATTTATACTGGATGGACCTGATGGTCATCAGTTCTACTGGCATGACTTCAGGCTAGAAAAAGAAGCATTTTTTATTCGAAATCATGGAGCAGGATCGGTGATGATCTGAGGAGGAATTTCCAGTGAAGGATTAACTGAATTGGCCTTTCTGGATGGGAGAGTCTTTAGCAAATTACATCAAAGTATTAGAAGATCATCTCCTGCCTTTTATGAAAGCTTATTATGGAAACATTTTTATTTTCCAGCAAGATAATGCCCCGATCCATACTTCCAAGTTGACGAAGACATTTTTCAGAACAGAAATTTGAAAGTTATGAGTTGGCCAGCCAGTTCCCAGACTTAAATCCTACAGTAAACGTCTGGGGAATGTTGTCAAGACTGGTTTACAATGGAAGACAGTTCCACTCCAAATCTGACCTGGAAAACGCCATTAGGAATGCCTGGGATGAACTGGATGGAAAATTCGTAAAAACCTTAATAAAATCAATGTATAACAGATGTTTCAAAGTTATTGAAAATAAAGGAAACTTTATTTCTTATTAATAAATTTTTTTCTTATTTTTCGCGAGATTTTAGTCATTTACGATGACTTTTGAAAGTGTCTTTCATGGTTATTGGACGCCTCGAAATCAAGTTTTCTGATTTTTTAAATTAATGCGCCAAAATAACTTGACGAAAATTTAAGAGATAATCACAAATATATAATTACACAACATACTAAAATTTCTCCACAATCAAATTTTGGTTTAGCGAGTTATCACGAAATAATGGGGTGTCCTCATGGTTTCCGTCAAGACTGTATNAAAATTTAAGAGATAATCACAAATATATAATTACACAACATACTAAAATTTCTCCACAATCAAATTTTGGTTTAGCGAGTTATCACGAAATAATGGGGTGTCCTCATGGTTTCCGTCAAGACTGTATAAGATAATAAATTATTTATCTAAACACCTCCTCATAAATGTATTTTAATGTAAATAAATAAGAATTAAAATAAAGATTAGATTACATGCGAGGGGAAATTGTATTTCTTGTAAATTATTTAAATCTACTTGAGACAACTCAATTTGAGTACTTCAGTTTTCGTTCACATTCTTTTTTATATTTCAATCCAATTCTGAAACATTAAATTTAAGACATTTAAACATTAAATTGAAGACATTTAAACATTAAATTGAGGACATTTAACGACTTTCAATAATTTCTTCAAATTCTATTATTATTGTTTTCAATGGTTTTGAGTTTAAAATATTGTAAATCTCTCACAATTTGTCATTCAACAGTTTTTACTTTTTGACATTAAATAACATAATGAATAGGTAAAATATATTTAAATTATATATACGACGGTTGTTATTAATTAAAATTATTCAATATTCAATTATTAAATAAACTGTTTTTATTTAATTAATATTTAAAACCTGGAAAAGCGTTTTTAAATCTTGGGATTGAAAAGATCCAAAAGAAAGATTTCAAAACAAATTCCTTGAATGCGTCAGAAATTGCGGTCCTTCAAACGTTGGAAACTTCTTCCTGCTGTTCTTTTCAAGGATTTTTGCACCAACAAACTTTTTGAACAAAGAAATTTGTTGATAATTGTTGGTTTTTTCTTAAATAAATGTGTGCCTTCTTTAAAAGTCGAGATTTTATCAAAATCTTTCACGTGGTAATAATAATAATAATAATAATAAACAGGTGTACATTAAATTAACTTAATATTAAGTTAATATAGATAACAATACACTGAAATAATACAACACATTACAATAATACAATATATACAACAATACAAAATAATACAATTCGACGGTGATGATGACGATGATGAAATTACCGGCTAACGAAACAACGGCATGAAATCATTAAAATATAACATAATTCCAGGCCACGATGGCCAATTAGTTGATAAATGATGAGTCACCGAAGGCATATCTCTTCAGTTGAGATCATTTCACCTTTGAAGAAGGTTTGATGACGTCAGCCTTCTAATGAGTTAAAGATTTTTAAGAATTTTACTAAGAAAGTTATTATTAGCCATACTGTTTTGTATTACATCAACTTATTAAAGCCAATATTGTAATATGTTGTAAAAAGAATCGCATTCAATATATTTTTATGTTTATGTTTATAATTATATTTGTGTTTGCGTTTGTATTTACATTTGTGTTTGTGTTTGTATTTATGTTTATGTTTTTGTTTGTATTTACGTTTGTGTTTGTATTTATGTTTGTTTATGTTTGTGAAGTTTAGGAAGCAGTGGCATCTCGAGTTGAAGTAGCAACTTCTTGAACGTAATCACGGAACAGGCAACAATTGTTGGTAAAAGATGAAATATATGAAATATATAAAATATATGAAACGATATTCTACAGAAAATATAAAAGGCACAAATAAATAAAGTGATCAATAAATTATTTTCCAACAAATCGGAACATTGGAAAGAAGGAAAGAAATTAGGCTAATAAACTCTCCCTGTCCTGAAGGACATCGGTTCTTCTCAATAAGGAAACTCACTCACAACATGACAACATGACAACATGACAATATGACAACCTGACAACGTAATGAGATGTCTTGCACAGAGAAGTAGTAAATGTCTTTATAGCAATTCCAACAATTGCTTGTGAATGAATTTCATTAAGTTGTGAATGAATTAAATCTTTTAAATGAATTACGATTTGTTAATGAAAGACATTGTGAGGACAATGTGATAGGAAACCACGAGTTGATGAGACATGAGACCGGTTGCCATCGAAAAGGCAATTTCCTCTCGAAAGGAACTCAATTGTTGCTGATTGTGGTTGCATCGAAAGCGAATAATTCTCTTTCGAAACCAAATTTTTGCACCCCGATGATGATTGCGATTATCCTCAATTCATTCAATCAAGGAGAACGTAAATATTAGTAAATTAATTGATCACTTACAAATTATTTACCGTAATGTTAAATTAAGAAAATTTTTGTAATTTTTATATTTTTAAAACAGCGCAAGCGTTTAGTTGAAAAAGCAATCTCCTCGTGACGGTGAGCTTACTTTAATATACTTTAAATGAAAATATTGAGTCTTTACATTGTAATATTTGATTAGATTATGACTTGCAGAGGACTTGCGAATTTTTAGAAAAACATTTAAATAAATATGCCATAAAATGAAATATTTCACAGAATGAATTATTTCATAAAATGACGAAATGTTTAAAATAATTCATTGAAAAGGATCTAAATTTAATCTGCAGTAAGATGAATGAAAATAAAAACTAATCAAAATGTTTTATAGGTATTTTTTAAATAATACATGAAATAAATTATAAAAAGTTTTAAAATGATCAATTAATGGATTAAAGTTTTATTTTAAAAGTGAATAATTAATATATTAATTCAACATTTAAGAAACTCACGAGGTCGTTATCCACCTCAGTGAAATCTCAGAAGCACCAACGTCAGTCAAGCGTGCACTGAGGACACCTGCTCAGCTTTTGAGAGCAAGCGCACCTCACCCGCATGCAAATTAAGCGCCAAATTAATGACTGTGACGTCACTGTTATTTACTTGTTCACTCTCCTCAAATTCCAGCGTGTCTCTTGTCGAATTGAAAGCTTCATGATGGAAGCCAGAAATTCAATTTCTTGTCGGCATTTTAGAGGAAGTGTCCCCTTTCTTTTTTTCAGGTTTTAAAAAACACGCGACTTTCTTATTTTTCTTTTTTTTTTTAATTAGAATAAAGTCACTTTAAAATCACTTTAAAAATCAAAGCAGAGGTTCTCTGCAGATTAACGCACTCAGTCACGTAAGTTGTCGTAAAATGTGGCAGGAATTCAAAAGAATCATCTATTTATCGTCTGCTAAGTGACTTGAGATCATTCCATAATGTTAGGATCACTTTCGAATTTTCGTCTTCATTTCCTTAAAAAATAGTTAAATAAATAAATTATCTGTTTTTAATAAATAAATTATTTAAAATATATTAATAATTTTTTAATAGTTATCATAAATTTGCAATTTACCACTCCATCCTTTTGCCTAAGTACAGCATTTTGTTAGGTAAATGTTTTTAATTAAGGGAGCGCGAGTGCTGATTTATGATATTCAATCTGCCACACATGGCGATGACGAGGAAGACGTTGGTTCTATTATTTTTCATTCATTTCTTCCATCATCATCAATCAGTCAACGAATCCTGACAACTTTTATTTTAAAAATATTTTATTGAAATTGCTTACAAGTGCTTATTTATTAATTTATTATTTATTAATAATTGTGCTCATTAAATTTTAATATTTCCGAATCATTAGTTAAACAACTGAAAGGATGCTAACTAATTCAAATAGATTTATTGTAATCTTCGATTGACTTCCTGACATCACTTCCGACAGCTCCAGAGTATTTCAGGGCGCTCGAGAAGCTGGCTTAACTTCGGGATCATTGGCGCTTCCCCGAGGCACCATAAAAATGAGTTATTGTAGTCATTCTTATGAATTCTGAGGCCATTTCGAGTAAGTACATTAATCGCATAATGTTTATTCACATCGTATTACAACGTCAAATTTGCATCTTAATTAATCTTAAGGTGCTTATGACGCATTGAGTCATCACTAGGGCAACAGTCGCATGGACACAAAATGTCAAATCCTGTTGTTACTTTTTTGGAACAACAACGTTGCCACCTTACCGACAGCACAATTGCCGATATTTCTCGTCAAATCAAATATAAACGATTTCAAGTTAATCATAAAATTTAATTTAACCACTCGACTTTACCTCAGGGATTTATTTACCCTCCTCAACTCTTTCAGGACCCCACCACATTCAAGCAATCAGTAAACTAAAATCCAAGTGTTATTGCCTTGGTGAGATGATTTGTAATCTATTTCGGCATCCCCTGAGAAAGTGTTGCCACTCCTGATGTTTATAAATGGTTACGAATAAGAAGTTCCATTTCACTTTAGCTAAGAAAAGGCATTGACTTGCCGTCCTTGGTGAAGCCTGTAGCCAAGGGGTTCATGCACCAATGGCTCTTGGTTAACCCTCAATTTTTGTCACCCACATGGCAAAATTCTATACAAACCACTGCTTTACCATATTTCAAGTTGCTGTTTTGAAGGTCATCTTCTCGATCTTCAATGGAGTTTC
This sequence comes from Hirudo medicinalis, assembly GCA_011800805.1. Taxonomy (NCBI): domain Eukaryota; kingdom Metazoa; phylum Annelida; class Clitellata; order Hirudinida; family Hirudinidae; genus Hirudo; species Hirudo medicinalis. Next base: position 265,392 of record MPNW01000168.1, on the reverse strand, counting down.
AAGCACAAAACAGAACATTAAATAAATTGGAGTCCAAAATGCGAACAAAACATAACGATGTTAAACGGCGGAATAAAACTATTTTAAATATAAAATATTTCATATTAGAATTACTGACTTCATTGACATTTATGCTTTTCTTTACTGAAAATCAATGCCCTGTTCGTTGATGAATAATATTCCTGAAAATTACTATTATTATATAATTTGTTTTACTTCCTTTGGTTGTCAACAGCGAAAACCACGGTTCGTACCCAGTCATTTGTCATCTTTTTATCAGGCGTGTGAGACTAATTTACCTCGTGACAGATTTATGCATTTCATAATCCCGTAAATAATTACTAATTATTTAATGTAATTCATAACAGAATGTGAGACGTTCATTCAATTATTTGGAACAAATATAACCAATCAGGATCAAATTGGATTAACTGTTCTATATGTACCACGATTTTCCCAAAATACTCAAATATTCAAAGAACGTTTGCTCTTTGTGAGTTGATGGACATGAAACAACACTCTTTGACTCACAAACCTGTAGAATGTTAGAAATTGATTCCAGTTGCATAACACCACTCAGGCAGCCATTAAGCTATTAAGCAACAACCACATAACAACACATTAACAAAAATAGCAGGCCACACATAAAACAGCTTCACCAGTGTTAAAATATGATAAACCTTTCATATTGAAAACATAAAACTTTATTCTGTTTATTAAAAGTAAAACATTTCCAAACAAAAAGTATTTTTAAGTTGCGACAAATTCTTTCCATGTCATTCGATTTCATTCAGTAACGTAATAATGTTCAAATAATTTGGCAAGAACTATTCATCATTTTTAACCTTCGACAAACACCGACGAGGCAATTTTCTGGGACTCCAGACATTTCCTCGAGCAATTTCTCCCTCTTTTGAGACATTTTCCATTAAATCATCGAAATAAAATAAAAACAACTCAAGTGATTCACCAAGTCACCCTACCTTCTTGCAAGGCCACAAATGCCATAAAAATGTTTCACAAAACTCAAGCGCTCGCAACTGTCGGGGAGTCTCGAGCAAATAAATAAATTACGATAAATTACGATAAATTACAATAAATTACAATGAATTACGATAAGTTAGGCTCCGACATCTCACGGGTTCAACGAACGACTCGATTTCACTAACTAACAGGTGATTTGGGAAACATTTCAAATTAATAAATAAATCTAAGAACGAGTTTTAATGTCAATTCAAGAATTCATGACTTTCGGGACTTTGGAAAAAAATAAATTATTCTGAAAAATATTGAGAAATTTGAGATCACGAATCCAAGAGGAATTAGAGGCACCCACCGTAGAAATTACAAAGGATTCAAAGTCAATCCACATGTCATGAGAACTGATGCGGCTGAAAGGAAATGCTTTGATGTTTAATCCAAAATCCAAAATTCTACAATAAAAAATAGTAACTCACAAGTTGTCATTCACTGGAGTTATCTTGTTATTCTTTTGAAATATAAATTTTTACATCAGAAAGTCAAATTTTGGTAAGTTCAAAGAGGTACGCACCTTAAAATTGTGGAAGAATTTGCTAAAATCAAGAGATGTTTGACTGTTGCTGATGCTGGAGACTTGCCGTTCGTTCGCTTCTCGTTCGAATCTTCGTCGAGTGATGTAATCGTAGGTCGTCATCCCTCGATGTGCTGGAAAATAAAATAATTAGCAATAACGACAGCTCAGAGGTTAAATTGTTGACAAGCTTCTCACTCAGAAAGATGTGAAACCCAAGCAAATGAATGATCAAAGAGGCTGTAACAAGACACAGAACAACACTCAACACCACTGTCGTCATCCAAACAACACCTGCAGCTTCGATGTAAAACACCTTGAAAACTAAAAGAAATTTTAAACCTTAAATCATAAACCCAAATTTATTTTGTTGAAGTAACATTTAATTGATGGTTAAACTAGGAAGCAATTCATTTACCAGGAAAGCAAGCATGATCGTATGTTCTGTTGGAAGAAGTCCCATTGAAGCAAGATGAATTCAGTTTTATTTCCTCAACTTGCACTGGAACCAGGTTAATTGATTAACAAATTAAAGTAATTTAGAAATTGTCAGATTGTCATGTTAAATGTGGAAATTAATCAATCAAGATGCCCTAACTCGAATAAGGCTTCAAATATGTTCCCTCTTTTTGGTCAGTGAAGTAAGAAACAAATTCTAAGCACAAAAAAGCTGCCATCCACAAGCAGGCCAATACTGTAGATGCGAGGGTCCAAATGAAGGACCTGTAATTCTGAGCTCCAATGCAATTGTTCAACCATTTGCAGTGGTGGTCAAACTTGGCTATGCATTTGTTGCAAGCACCACAATGTTTAGAACCTGGAGATCTAAAAGTAAATATTTAATTAATATTTATTCAACTAAACTTGAGAAAGAATAATAAAGCACTTACACCTCTACTTCACAAATGTTGCACCAGAAATTTTCAATAACGTTTCTATGAAGATTTTTATCAAATACTGATGGCTTTGCAGATTTTGATTTGAATTTAAAAGCAACATTTTCATCAGCAGGATCAACAGAAACAACAATAACTTGGAAAATTATGTTCACAATCAAAATTATGCTAAAAATCTAAATTTTTCTGTTTAAGGATAAACTGCTTCGTTTAACTTCTGCTTGAATTCATTCGGCTTCATTTTATGCAAAGGATACGGCATAATTCACGAATTGAAGTCTTTTTACAAGTGAGGGGATACATGTTAAGTAAAAGTACAGAGTTAAATACAAAATTACAAACCATGAAATAATTTGAAATGGATGAAGTGGCCAGGACCAGCCATTAATTCGTCTGAAAGTTTTTTCGCTTTCATCTGCGTAATTTATTTGTTTGACGAAAACTTCCATCAATCGTTTAGCAATAAAGCAAAAATATCAAATTATGAAAGTGCTGAAAAGTTGTAGGAAAGATCTCTGGCAGAAATCAGATATTTGCAAAGAGAGGTTAACATAACACAAGCTTCTAAAATCACGACGGGCACCATGGCAATGGTAAGTCTAAAGGACAGCAACCGCTCTTTATTTTAAATTAATTATTAACAAGTAATTTTATTTGTAAGATGCAATTTGTAATTTTTAAACAAATTTAATTTAATAAATATTAACACAATGTCTCTATCGGAGAAAAACAAACAAAAAAGTCGTTATGTCTATAAGCTCAAAGAACAATATTTTGAAATGTGATAAAAAAAATGCAAATTTTTAAATATGATTTTTATTTCTAAAGAGATGATTCGTGTTTAACTATTTCAGGGCCTCCTTTCAATAGTAAAGCACGGGACTATTTATTCCAGTCAATTTTAAGGGTAAAGGAATTGCAAGACTGTCGTTACAAAACCAGGGTCTTCAGCTAATTTTGGGAAAATTTCGAAGAAGTTGAGCAAAATTTCTTCTCCTTACTTGAAATTGAAGGCGAGATTATAACCAAAAGAATAATTATGTCCATAAAAATAAGTTGATAGCAATTAAAGGTCCTTTTGAATTATAAATACAGATGGAGAAAGCTAGAAAGTCTGATCAAGAAACATAGCAGTAGAAAATGGGCTGTCGTATTCAACAATGTATAAAGAAAATTTATTTCCTAACAATTGCAAAATTTAAAATATATAAATGTATTATTTGTTACTAACTGATGCTCGGCTGTTTTGTGAGTATAATTGTTAGACTTCCAGCATAAATATCTACAACTGTTCAATAGTCAAAGTTCTGATATGTCCTCATCCAATGTGAGAATTTACCATTTCGATATGGTTGAGAATAGCCTAGTAATAATAATAGACTGGAATCATCCAATATAGGTAATTGCGAATTATTTCGTGGTTTATTTAGCAGGAAGTTCAGTGGAACATCTCCTCGTATTGAGGCATTTGTAGATAAACAACACCTGGGGTGGGAAGGCACAGCTTTGGCGTTCAAACCAAGCACTGCTTTGAACGTTGTTGAGAAATGCTGAGATTCAATTACTAATTTAACCGTAATTTATTTGTCAAAATAATTTATAGAAATAAATTCGTAAAATTGATATTAACATTTCTTAGCGAGATGCGGATGAAGTTTTAAACGTTCAAGTTACGATTTTCTGGAGTTAAATGCGACATTAAATAGCTTAAATGAACTCTTACGAAGTTTACGAATAGTTATAACAGCAATAATGCAGTAATAATACATTACTAATAATATAATAATAACAACAACAACAACAACAATAATAATAATAATAATAGAGTAGAGGAGTATTCTGACACTAGTCACCCGTTGGCTCGTAAATGGGTGAATCATTGGAGCTTCTCCAAATTTATAATTTCTTCAAAGCAAGTACGAATTCATTATGACTTTTTGAAGCGAGAATAACAAGCTGAACAATCAACAAAGAATTCTTTGCCAATATTTTCATTCTCCAAACAAGTTTTTCAATTACATGGAATTTGCTGTTACAGCAATTGCTCTAAACTTTTTCGAGCAATGAAATTTTGAGAGTTCTCCTATAACTTCTTGAAGTTGAAAACACATTTTTTGAAAATGTCGGTTGGATTTGGATATGGTTTATTTGTGTGCAAGCAGAGCTTCAAATTACTCTTTCATTACGACGTTTAAATACGAAATTCTCATCAACTTCAGTCAAGAGCACAAAAAATATTTTTAAATAACCCCAATATGTTTCTATGCAGTTAAATTTCTTATGAATTCAGGAAGCCACGCGCCAAATCCGTGAGGGCAGACGAGCTATCCTCCTCGTCAAATTGGTGCTGATGACCCAGTGATGGAGTGGAAACATCCGACAGACTAGGAGACTTGAGACCCTTCAGGGTTGACCTGTTCACCCCAGAACCCTGAGGGGATTCCGAGGAAGTGTGGCTCTTATCAGTGATGGAAGAGGGTCCGTCGTCCCTGCAGGAGAGGACGTCTTCACTCCTTTCCAGGTCTTGCTTCATCACGTTTCTTCTGAATTTAGCTCGAGCATTTTGAAACCAAACCTGAATTGTTTGTGAATACAAGTAATTTTAAGATATTTCTCGTAAATTCCATAAATAAAACATATCATAACAGATAAAACATATCAGTTTGTCATGCAACTGTTAAATTTTAGTCTGAAGGTGTCTCTAACACAGTTTTCAAAAATAATCAAATATTTTAAATTCAAGTGAATTTCAGTCATTCCCCCAGAGTTAGATTAGAGCAGTGCACCTTACAACTGGGCATTCAAGATCACTGTTGTACAAGATTTTGGTGATAGAAATGTCTTCAGATCACTGTGCAACCTGGCTGGACTGGAGTGTGTTCATGGATAATATATAATATAACGTAACGTAACATAACATAACATAACATAACATAACATAACATAGCATAGCATAGCATAGCATAGCATAGCATAGCATAACATAACATAACATAACATAACATAACATAACATAACATAACATAACATAACATAACATAACATAACATAACATAACATAACATAACATAACATAACATAACATAACATAACATAACATAACANATAACGTAACGTAACATAACATAACATTAACATAACATAACATAACATAACATAACATAACATAGCATAACATAACATAACATAACATAACATAACATAACATAACATAACATAACATAATATAATATATATAATTTATTCCATATCAGCAGCTCATAAGACTTTCACTTGAAAGGCAGATGTGCAGATGCATGACATATCTTGGAATATATCTTGTCCAATATCTTGCTTGCATCAACAAAATGAGGATGTAGTGTGCAATTATTGAAGATAGATGAAACATGGCGTTATATTATTACGATTTCATCAAATAAATGTTTTTCAGCCCCCTTTAATGACTTTGGAATAATTATGAATTAATTTTGAATTTTAATTATTCAAATTGCTTCCAAAATTAGGATATGAAATCAGGATATAATTCAAAACCAAAGAAACAAGTGAAACTGTGGGTAATATCGTTACACGAGTTTCCACACTCGGAAATATTCTCTTCCATGGAGCAGAGTTTTAAAGATGAAGCACTCCAAAGTGGTTGATGGGAAGAAATAAATTGACTTCAGCAACAACTTAATCCAGCATTATTATTTATTTTTATATATTTTTCTGTAATTTATTTATTTTAACTACAATAACATGCAGCACATCAACCAGTCGGCAAACTACCTGTAAGACTCGTTTGGTCAGACCAGTCTTCTGCGCCAATTCCTTCAAGTCCTTGGCGTCGGGGTTGTGATTGACAGCGAAGTAGTTCTTCATCGTGCGCAGTTGATGATGTTTGAACGAAGTCCTGAGACGTTTCTGTCTGCTGTTGGAGTTGTTGACGCTGTTGTTGCTGTAAACACCGACCAATGATTTGCCCTCCTTCACGAATTGAAACTCTTCGCCTGCCAGGAATTCGACTGGATTGCTGTCGTCTGCTCAACAAACAACAACAACAACGAATTGGCACACGAGCTTTACTTAACAAGATGCGGTGTATTTCATGCATCGTTTGTCGACAAGTAAACAATCGAACTCCATCTTTCTAAGCGGACAGTTGTTCGAGTGTTAACTTAAGCTGTTCCCACTGCACAGTTCCATTATCAGAAAGCATTCTGTTTACATTGTGTAATATTTACATAATTAATGTCCAACTTATATTAAACTTACGAGAATTTTCATCAGTGAAAAAACTCTGGAGAACTCACGGAAAACATATTGTTCGTCGAAGGGGTCCGTTGGCGGGAAAACAAATGAATCGCCTGCCGGTGTCTTTCTTCTCTTCGGCCGACACCTGACATTTTCTGCATAATTGTAACCTGAATTCTGATTGGTCTGCAAATCAAACTCTTGGAGGCTGTGATTTGTCGTTGAATCCAGAGAAGGCGGAGTGTTGAAGTGAACGATTGGCTGAACGGAAGTGGTCACCGAACTTGAATCGATACAAAATGGCGGAGATTCGAGATGAAGAGAAGCTGCTAGAGACTCGAAATGTGGTTTGCAGTAAATTCGACCTTCCATCTGTCCGTATTGCTGTCCCGACGATATGTTGGTCAGGCAAACTACACACACGAAGCAAGAGACGTGGAACAAATCCCGCTCTTTTGTGCAGACGACGAATTCATCGGGAGATATGAAAACATCGCACTTTTTGCATCTCTTGCCAAACAGCCTGCAAACGAAAGGGGATTTGTTGAAGTCGAATCACATTCCAATCGATCAAATTTCTGTCTATTTCGCGAATTGAAATCGATGTCAGGGATGTCGACTCAAAATCAATCGTTAGCAAGTGATGCTTTTTTAATAAAAGTCGATGGTAGCTTCTTTGTCAGTGAGAATGAAAATGATGGACGTGTGAAGTATTGTTTACGCATCAGCGAAGTAAACTCTTCAATTGTTGGAGAGACTTCTTTCAAGCAGAAAAAGTTTGAGTGACAAACGGTTGAGTGCGTTGTATCGTGACAACAATGCCAGACGAGTGAGCTTTCACATCTTAATCAGAAAGGAGTGCATCGAGTGTTTGTTTGTTTTCCTTGTGACATGAAATGGTCGCACTTTACAAATCCTCAACTCTTAATCCCTCTCGTGTCGACGTCGTTCATGATAACGATCTTTAGAGTCATTTGTAGCGACACCATTAATAGCAGCGATCTTAGCGTTAATGGCATCGTGGGTATGAATAATAGTTAATAATAATAACAATAATAGTAATATTAATACTTGCTCATAATATTCAGAGTGATTGCAAATAAAGATTAGACTTATAAAGGTGCCGATGAATAAATACGTATGAAAGACGATTAAGTGCCAACCAATCAAAGAAAGGGTTCCCTAATTATTCGTGCATGTGAATCACTCTTTCTTGGCATTAATTCAGCGTGACATGATCGAAGCATTCGAGGGATGGTCACAATTAGGTTGAGTCGAGGTCAACCAGTGACGTCAACAAAAGAAACAAATTGAAGCTGAGTGAACGAACGACTCAGGAGAACATATCAAGTCATCTTGCTTCCTGGAGTGAGTTTCCAGATGGAAAGCAATTCCACGTCATCGTGTTTTATTGTGGACGACGTCGACGGTGATGATGATGATGGTGATGATGATGATGACGATGATGATCTGAAAGCTTTTGAAATACAACGAAGATGGGAACCAGATGCATGACAGTGGCTATATTAATGTTGTTTTATGCCAGCCAGGAGACAAAATGATTTAGAGACCAAATTTTAGCTTTTGAAGGAAATTTATCAATAAATTATTTTTTAAATTTGTTGGAGGAAAAGCTGTTTGAAATTAAGCAGTGATTCATTTAACTCGAGCATTGGTTATTGTTTGAGATTATTATTATTTATTATTATTATTATTATTATTATTATTTTATTATTATTATTATTATTATTATTATTATTATCATTCTTATTATTATTATTTATTATTATTATTATTATTATTATTATTATTATTATTGTTATTATTATTATTATTATTATTATTATTATTATTATCGTTATTATTATTATTATTATTA